>OY757935.1:20320925-20364518 GCA_963585895.1 Sepioteuthis lessoniana
CAGAGGTTATTAGTATTGATGACTTTTTTCAGATCTTTGCCTTTTTTGTTGGTTTTCTGGCACCCCCATGCAGTGCTGTGGTCAAATTCCTATTCTTCTAATGCAACTGATCCTCAGCCTCTGCCTTCTAGCACCTAAAAGATAAGGGTTGGGAACTTACTACAGGTGCAGATTTAAAAGTACGGTCGGGATAAAACATATAGGTGCTAGGGCTTGATATAACCTGCCAATTGATCGGATCAGGCCTATCTGCCCGCCTATCAGCCCAAGTAAGGGCCAAAGTGGTGTGTTGCAAGTCATTGACCACTCTGTTGCTAAATCAATGACTGCACAACCAACAGGATCCTGCCCTAACGCCTCACGGGTCGCCACCCATAACCAACGAATAGCCCCCTTGGGGGAGGGTTTTACCCTTCTGCAGAGGTGCAGTCACCATACTCTTCAGCCCCAGCTGACAGGGCATATATATATATATATATGTGTGTGTGTGTGTGTGTATATATATATATATATATATATACAAGGATCATTAAATATGTTCCAGACTTTTTTCGTATGGGCACTTTTATTGATAGTACACACATGAAACTCTAATCCCCTTTGAAGTAATCTCCTCTGGCTGCAATGTACTTATTGTACCATTCCAACAACTTCTGAAAGGGCCCATGGAAGTCCTCTTGTGTGAGCGTGTCAATGACCTTCATCACAGCCTCTTTCATCTCCTCAATTGTCTCATAATGACAGCCTCTAAGTTTTTCCTTGAGCTTAGGGAATAACCAAAAGTCACAGGGAGCAAGGTCTGGACTATAGGGACGGTGAGGAACTGTCTTGATGCCCGACTTGGTCAAATAGTCTGTGACAAGGATGGAATTGTGGACTGGTGCATTGTCCTGGTGGAAATGCCACTGACCCAATTTGAAGAGTGCTGGCCTCTTCCAACGGAATCTCTTCCTGAACTCCCTTAAAACCTCAAAATAGTAACCGTAACCGTAACCCTTTGGCCAATCAACTCTGGTATATTGACTTCCTTACTCCTCCCACACCTCTCATCATCCCTCACAGACTCCCTGCCTTCCTTGAATCTCTTATGCCACTCAAAAACTGATTCTCGATTCATGCAAGATGGTCAAAAAGCAGTCTGAAGCATTCCCTAGGTTTCTGTGGCTTTTTTTCCAAGTTTAAAACAGAATTTTATTGCATATCGTTATTCTAAAGTGTCCTCACATCCAGATTGCATTTTTGAAATTCACCAGTAGTGACAACCAGGCTTTAGTAGGGTGTATTCCAATTGCTGCTGTAGCTGTTCATTTGAAGCTGAAATCATAAAAATTGGTCAGTCATCTCATAAGGCGTATAGCAATAACATAGTGAATTTTCAAGAGTCTATGACAATTTTAAATGCCTGTACAAAAAATGTCTGGAAACTTATTGAATGCACCATGTATGTATAGATATATGTGTATGTGTATATATGTATATGTGTCTGTGTGTGTGTGCGTGTGTATATGTATATATGTATATGTGTGTATTTATATGGTATATGTATGCATGTATGTATATTTGTGTGTGTGTATATATATATGTGTGTGTGTGTTTATATGTGTGTATAGATGTATGCATGTATATGTGTGTATATATATATATATATGTCTTTGTGTGTGTGTATATATATTTGCATGTAGTGTGTGTGTATATATATATATATATATATATATATATATATATAGTGTATGTAGCACATATATTTGTATGCATAGAGCATGTATTTGTGTCTCTATATAATGTGTGTGTGCATATATATATATATATATATGCATAAACACACATATGGTTTTTTTCAAATCCAAGATTCTTGAAAATGCTAAACCACATACTTCACAAGAATATGGTTTTCCACCTGTATGTGTCGACATGTATCTTTTCAAATCTTAATTCAGTGAAAATGCCGAGCCACATACTTCTCAAGAATATAGTTTCTCTCCAGTATGTGTCAGCACATGTCTTTTCAAATTTGTTTTGACCTGTGAATTCCACGAAAATGTTGAATCACCTCCTTTATGAGGATATGGTTTTTCTCCAGTGTGTGTTTGCATGTGTCTTTTCAAACATGAACTTTGGGAAAATGCTGATTTACAACAAACTTCACAAGAATATGGTTTCTCCCAGTATGTGTTCACTTGTGGTCTTTCAAACATGCATTTGTTGAAAAATGCTATACCACAGACTTCACAAGAAATGTTTTTTTCCAGTATGTATTTGCTTGTGTCCTCTCAAATGTATTTGTTGAAAATGCTGATCACAGACTTTGCAAGAATATGGTTTTCAGAAAATGGTTTATCTCCAGTGTGTATTCGCCTGTAGTTTTTTTAATCTGAGGATCTTTAAAATGCAGATTTACACACTTCACAAGAATATGTTTTCTCTCTAGTGTGTGTCCTCACAGCATACATATGTGTATATATTTACATATAGCTTACTACAATCTTGTAGTCCAGTATGTTTATTGTTATACCATGCAAACTACCTTTGTGTATCTATTTATATGGCATATATATGTGTATCTATGTATGTATATGGCATATATATGTGTTTGGGTGTATCTATGTTTATAACATATATATATATGCAAGTATGTATATAGCATGTCTATTTACTATATAACTGTGCCAATTATTAGTTAGATTGGAAGACTGCAAATAAATTATTATTATTATTATTAAATAGGCATAGTTACTTGAAACATATAATTCTGTAAAAATTATTAGTATTAGATAAGAATACTTAACACTATAAAACTGTGAAAATTATTTGTATCAAGAGTAGTTACTTGAAGCTATAATTGTTTACTAATGATTATCATCATTAGTTACTTAAAACCATATAATTCTCTAAAATTTATTAGTATTAGATAGGCTATCGATCATATGGAAATCAGACCTGACCGATAAAATGAAATGCAGTTTCTTCCAGGCAGCGGTCGTGTTGATACTGCTGTTTGAATGCACTACTTGGATGCTAACAAAACGGTTGGAGTAGAAGCTAGATGTCAATTACACAAGAATGTTGCAAGCAATATTGAACAAGTCCTGGCAGCAACACCCCACAAGGCACCAACTATACAGCCACCTGCCTCCCATCACGAAAACTATCCGAGTTAGACAAACCAGACATGCAGGACACATATATAAAACAAATATTCTGAATGAATTTACCAAATTAGTAATTGGAAGTCAACCATGTCTACAATCCCATCCACATGTTGTTAGGTTCAAATTCATCCGAGAGATGGACCATTGCTTTACTGATTGTTCTGCGTTTATATATTCAGTGTATACTTTTTATTTAACGCACCTACATAGTTGTATCATTCAGGGTTTTCAAACTATTGTCCTCATCTTTATTGTTATATTCACAATGTTTCAGCTGAGGTGTCCTCTGGCTTTTTTCAAATGTTTCTTGTTGAACTCAGGAGCCTACATGGAACTTTGAACCAGATCCTTTATTTAATCCACAAGAGTTGCTTGCTCTGATTCTGTTAACCATAACCAGGAGCAAGTGTTACATATTCCTCTATCATTACTTGCCTGCAGTCAGGATTGAACCTGCAACCTCTAGATGATTGTCTCTTAGAAGATTAGGGAACCAATGCCAATAACCGTTACACCATGTGTCTTGCTGAAATCAGAGCAAATGATCTCTGTGGATTAAAAAATGATGCAGTTTGGAGTTCTGTGTAGGCTCCCAAGTTTGACAAGAAACACCTGAAGAAGGCCAGAGGACACATTGGCTGAAACATTATGTATATAACAATAAAGATAAAGACAGTAGTCTGAAAACCCTGAATGATAAAATTCATCAAGCTTCATCTCAAAAATTCACACAACAAACATAGTTGTAAATAAGTTAAGTTGGTGACCATAGTTGTGGGTGACCCGAAGGCTCCCTTTTTGATAGCTACTACACCAAGGTGTAGGGGAGGGCACTACTCCTTTCCCTGGATTGGTCCACTTTACCATTGATCCTTATGTTGTAATGCTGAGTGTTAAGCAAGGTAGCATCAAGTAACATTTTTTTGAGTCTTTGGTATGACTCGACCTGGAATCGAACCCAGGTCTCCCGAGCCATTGGCAAATACTCTAACCATTATGCCAATGTCTGGTATAGAACATAGTTGTAGACATGGCTAATTTTTTCTTCCTATTGGCAGGGCTTAAAATATGCTGACTATATTCCCTGTAAAGATGCAAGACCCTCCCCACAAAATTAGGGTGTCGTAGGTATGATATTAACCAACATTTGGTGGTAAGGCTCCAGTTCTGGAGCTGTAGGGAGTGTAGAATACCCTTTCATGCCATTACTCCCAGCTCCACTCTTATATATATGTCATCATCATCATGTCGTGCTGCCAGCACGGATCTCCCTGACCCTCTCTCACCACTCATCTCTATTGTCCATCGCTCCTGGCCGGTCTTTAAAGCTGCATCAGCACAGAGCTGTTGTATATAGGTTCTAGCTGGTCAACCTGCCTTTGTTTGTCCATGTGAAGGGGTCCACTGGAGTATGTTGCTTATGAGTTCGTTTCCACTTCTCCAGCAGTGTGCTGCATGTCTGGTTTGTCTAACTTGGATAGTTTTCGTGATATGTGGTAGGTGGCTGTACAGCTGCTGATTTGTAGGGTGCTGCCTCCAGGACTTGTTCAATATTGGTCATAGCATTCTTGTGTAATTGCTGTCAAGCTTTTTATCCATACATTTAGTTAGTGTCTATGTAGTGCATCCATATAGTGGTATTGACACAACTGCTGTTTGGAAAAAACTTTTATTTTATTGGTCAGGTTTGACTTCTATATGACTGATAGCCTATCGATAACTGTCCATGCCTTTGCTAGTTGCATGTTGATGTCTGTCTTGGTTGATGAGACACTGCTTCCTAGGTAGGTGAACTTGTCCACTAGTTTCAGAGAACACCATTTCGTGTGAAGGTGTTGCCTTTTTGATTAAAGCACATGTATTCTGTCTTGTCTGTGTTGACATGGAGGCCTATGCCAGCAGCTACTTATTCCAGACTGTAGCAAGGTTTTGGCTTGGGCTGGTGAATTTGCCAGAAGTGCAATGTCATCGGTGTAGTCCACGTCCGTAATTGTTTGTGCAAGGTATCTTCTGCTTCTTTCCTTTGCCAGCTTGAAAACGTTATCTTTCATTTTATCAATAGATGTTCTAAGTATGTAGTCTAGGCATATGATAAACAGGTATGGGACTAATGTGTCTCCTTGCAGCACACCTGCTACAATGTTGAAGTAGTCTGTGTCTCCATCTGGGGAGCAGACTTTTGCTTTCATGTTTTTACATATATATGATAGAAATATGTGGAAAGTGGGATAAATCAAACACTTAACTCGAATTTAGATTGCCCAGTCAGCTGGGGCTGTAGAATATACCAACTGCACCTCTGCAGAGAGGTAAGACCCCCCCCCAACGAGTGTCCTGGATATGACACTAAACAATCTGATGATGAGGTTCCAGCAATGCTGGGGCTTTGAGGAATGTGGAGCACCCCTTCATTGCCATTGCTCCCAGGTCCACTCTGGCCCGGCATGGTAACACCTGATAGGGCCCTATCTAAGGGTTAAATAGAACTAACAGCATACTTATGCTAAACTGAATTGTTTGATTAAACTGAATAGCTCGAAATAGAAATGTTTTTGACAATTAAACTGTACTTACATTTAAACTGTGGGTTTATTCTAAACTGAATTATTTGAAATGGAACTGTTTTTTAACATTGAAACTGTACTTGCACTAAACTGAATTGTTATATATAACTGTTTGAATAAACTGAATAGCTTGAAATAGAAATGTTTTTGACAATTAAACTGTGTACTCATGCTAAGTACCGGACATTGGCCTCGGGGTTAGAGTGTTCGCCAATGGCCCGGGAGACCTGGGTTCAATCCCAGGTCGAGTCATACCAAAGACTCAAAAAATGGTACTTGATGCTTCCTTGCTTAACACTCAGCATTATAAGGTACGGATCAAGGGTAAAGTAGAGCAATCCAGGGAAACAAGTAGCGCCCTCCCCTACACATTGGTGTAGTAGCTATCGAAAAGGGAGCCTTCGGGTTACCCTCGACTATGGTCGCCAACTTTACTTACTTACTTTACTTACTCATGCTAAACTGAATTGTTTAAAATAGAACTGATTATTTACATAAAAATGGATTTGGCATTAAATAACCTACAAAGGTTGATATGCCATAAAACCCACCCAACCAACCAACCAATCAAATTTAGGTGTGTGATATTTCGTTCAGGTTTTATTTCATCTTCACAAATGAAATATCACACATCTAGATTTGAGTTAAGTGTTTGATTTATCCAACTTTCCACATATTTCTATCATACAGTCAGATTCACTACAAATCTATCTTTTCAATATATATATATAATATATATATATATATATTATGTGGTAGTACTTGTTAGAGTCTCATCTATGGTTCAACTAGATCTCTTTGCAAGTTATTGATGTTAGATAGAAATACTTGATATCATATAACTGTGTGCACAAAAAAGCTCTTAAGAAACAACTGCACAAAAAATGTAAATATAAATATAAAATGTACACAATTCTCTAATTTTTCATGTAAAATAACCATAGACAAGTTGACATGCTGTTTAAATTAATCTGACAACAAGGAAAATTTTTCAAATGCATATGGCTCAGTCAGCTGGGGCTGCAGAATACACTGACTGTATCTCTGCAGAGGGGTAAGACTTCCCCAATGAGTGTCCTGGATATGACACTAAACAATCTGATAGTATGGCTTTAGTAATGCTGGTGCTTTGGGGAATGCGGAGTACTCATTCATTGCCATTGCTCCCAGGTCCACTCTGGGTCAGAGCGGTAGCACCTGATAGGGTTCTATCTATGGGTCAAATAGAACTCCTTGACATTTAAACTGTGTATTTATGCTAAACTGAATTGTTTGAAATAGAACTGTTTTTCATTTAACTGTGTGTAAACAAATAACTAATGTTTAATTGAATTGTTAGTGATACATAGCAATACTTGAAAACATTAAACTGTGCAAACAAATGATTTGTAGTAAATTGAATTATTCGTATTTGGTAGAAATAAGTGAAAACATTTAACCCTGTGAAAAGAATGAGCTCAGACTCATTTAAAAATGTTATCTACAAAATGTGTTTAGAAATCATATATTTGATTTATGTATAAAAGGACTTGGCATTAAATAACCTACAATGGTTGATATGCCATTAACCAAACCAAACAATTCTCCTGTTCTATTCAGTAGGCACAATTATTGTATCAGAATTTTCTTCAATCTTCTTTTCTTTATGACTAGTAGGAAGATTATTATAATATAATCAATATTACATGAGTTGAGCATTTTTATCAACATGTCACCTTGTCAAAAGTGCCGACTAATGCTTTTTATATTTTAAAAGCTGCCACGCATACAAATTTAAAAGCTGACTAGACACTCATTTACAGGATATTGTAGCTGTTATGTTTCTTCTCCTTTCAGATATCTTAAAAATAATCTTAGAAGTGCAGGGAGTTCACATGGCAATTTTCATCTAGATTTGCCCATTAGCCTGTAGATAGAATGACTTTTTTCTGAGTAATTTTCTACTCTGAAGTTTTGCTCCCCTTTCGCCCATGAGGAGGGAACACTTACAAATATTAATTTTATTTGCGTTCTGGACAAATCAGACTTTCTTGATAAATTTTATGCTAAAATGTTCCAAGCACCTTCAGGAATGGGGTAGGAAGGTCTCAGCCCATCCCTCCACCAATAAATGCTAATAAAACATTCTTTGAGTGGAAAAGATTGATTGATTTTAATGTCATGTCAACCTATTGAGGTTTGGAAATAGCATGTATTGTACATTTATATTTTTATATATATTAATAAATTTTTTAAGAATATGTATGTATGTATATATATATATATATATATATATATATATATATATATATATATATATATATATGTATAATCCACCATCAGATGCAGTTTAGTATCACATCCAGGACACCCCCTTTTTTTTTTTTCAGTGAGATTCTAAGCCTGATTAACAGGGCAGTTAAGAGGAAAGGAGTTCACTTGCCAAGTTTCATTAAACTAACAAATACACACACACACACACACACATATATATATATATATATATATATATATATATATATATATATATATACCAACCCCTCCACACAAGCAGGGTGCAACACAAAGTCAGTTTCTTAGCAGAGTTTAACAGGATTGAATTCAGAATTTTCCTTCTCCTAATCTGGTTACCATACCAAGGTTAAAGAGCCCTACTATTTACCCATAGCTTGAGGGAAATAATGAAATTCATAACTTTCACAAGGATATTAGTGTTATATGAAATGTAAACAGCCTCAATCAGGATTTGAACTCGAGTTGCCATATCCATTTCCCATGGTGATATCATTACACCACTATGTGTGTCACTTGCCCAGTTGGCTGGGGCTGTAGAATATACTGACTGTATCTCTGCTGAGGGGTAAGACCTCCTCCCCCAACGAGTATCCTGGATATGACACTAAACAATCTGATAGTGTGGCTTTAGTAATGCTGGAGCTTTGGGGAATGCGGAGTACCCCTTCATTACCATCACTCCCAGGTCCACTCTGGCCTGGAGTGGTAGCACCTGATAGGGCCCTCTCTATGGGTCAAATAGTACAAACTGTGTATATTTTCTAAACTGAATTGTTTAAAATAAATCTGTTTTTAACATTGAAACTGTATACTTATACTAAATTGAATTGTTTAAAATAAAACTGTTTTGACATTTAACTGTGTGTAAATAAAAAAAAATATACTTATACAAAACTGAATTGTCTGAAATTGAACTGTTTTATGTCTAAAAATGGATTTGGCATTAATAACCTACAGTGGTTGATGTGCCATAAAACCAAACCAAACCAAACCCTATATAAGTAGTTTTAAAATTTGTAAAGCAGCCTATCATTTTTTCAATTTAGTGGATGTGTTGATTTGAGTTTTGTGGTTAGTTTACCAAAAGAAAAAAAAACTTAGATTTCTGTGGTCAAAGTTGAGATTTTTTTTATTCAGATATAAAACAAGGAAAGAATGAGAAGCTAAAGAAAAGATGAAATTTCTTCAGTCTAACAAGAAGCCCATTTTGTCTATCACTAGCTGTATGGAAAGATGAACCAGCGCAAGTTGATTGGTATCTTTTCTCTTACCCCTAACTCATCACTTTGGCTAGCTGGTTACATTTTATACAGTTTTATGGTTAAAGACACATAATTCTGACTTAAATCACATGATGACATGATTTATCATGTGACCACTTGTCAAAATGATGTGTTCTTTTGAACAGGTCATTATGACCTGTAATCAAGTCATGCCAAGTTTAATATCTTAGATCAGGCCAGATTTTAAAAAAGTATTTCAAATATTTATAATTCTAGTCCACTCCACTTTGAAAATAGATTGGTGCTACACAATCTTCCTTCTGTTATTTGGATTTGAGTCAGATGAAACTGATCTGAGTAAATACTGAGAATTATCTTTTGATGTATTTGTTGCAAGGACTTTGGTTTATTTTAGTTGAAGAAAATAACATTTGGGTTTATTTGTAAAATATCTGTTGGCACTTACTCATACAGTCATGTTGTTTATTGATTCATTAATAGTACTCTAAATTATATGAAATCTAACCAAAGATTATTATTGACAAAGAAAAATAGTAGTTACTCTGTTTCCTTTCAACAAATCTCCATCCTGTTGACAGAGATTAGAATACGCTGACTGCATTCTTTGCAGCAGGTAAAGGCCCTACCCAAAAAGAGGGGTATCCTGGGTATGAACCCTAAACTGCATTCAATGATAAGGCTCCAGTTCTAGAGTATGTAGAGTGTCCATTCATCGCCATTACTACCAGGTCCAGTCTAAGATTAAAGATAGGAAATAATTTTTGCCAATTACAGTTTAAAATCCTTTCAGGGAAGACCCTAACAATACCTGAATGTTTTGTTAAAATCAGGCTAAAAATGGCTGAGTTTTAGTGGTATGGGCTGACTGTCGTTTGATCTAGTGTAATAAGAAAATTAAAAATTACTCAGAAACCAGTGACCTGGTTGGACAATAAATTGCTTTATTCTCTAAGTTAGAACAAACAAAATTTTCTTTTTTAAAAATGTTTTTGTTAATAAATGATTTTCTTTAAGGTTAAAGATAGAGAATCAGTTCAGCAATCAATTTTTTTTTCTTTGTTCGGTACAAGGGAACAATAGGAATACAGCCAAAAACACATGGTGGCTATTTTAGATAATCTACTTATCCTTATCTTGATCTCTTAAGCAAGTAATGAAATTGATATTGATTTTTGTCCGGTGTAATGCACTGGTACATTGGGAGAAAAAAACTCTCTATCCTGTAATATTGTTACATTTCCATATAAACTTTGTACACAAATTGTAACAATTATTATGGGACAGGTAATAAATAAACAAATAAACTCAACTCCCTAACAAAAATCTCCTACCTCAAAAAACAAAAAAAAATCAAAGACTTGGAATCTGTACAACAATTTATAACTTAGTTCAGATAAGTACTTACATAAATATAAACTTATGTGATCAACTATTTTTTTGTTTTTCTATTTTGATCAAATAATTACAAGGGTAGGCTGAAAAGTTCATATGTTGACGTCTTGTTTGACCATTGGGATCCAAGCACTGTAACATAGATGGAAGAAGTGTGTGGACCACAAGGAGGACAATGTTAAAAAATAAACCTCATTTGGTCACATTTCATGAGAGTATCTTGGTCGGCCTATGAACTTCTTAGCCAATCCTTGTATATTAATTTTGAGTTAAGGAGTAGCGCCCTCCCCTTCACCTCAGTGTAGTAGCATCCTCTCCTACACCTCGGTGTAGTAGCAATTAAAAAAGGAGCCTTCGGGTTGCTCTCAACTACGGTCGCTAACTTTACTTTATAAAAGTAATTATCTACTAAGCTTTGCTTAGCTGTGACACGAGTTTGAACTCACTAGTGTAAAATAACCATAATAAGCATATATACGGATATGTGAAATGTACATAGAATGTTCATAACTCATATATAGATATCATAGGAATCCTGAAACACGAAAAACTTTATGACTTCTTTGTTCAGGTACGAAACTTTTAATTACCTTTGACTTAAAAGGTTTTTCGACATAAGGAAAGAGGCACAATCTTTCTATGCTGACTTTTCCACCTGCCCCAAACCACGTGTGGCACCCGCCGCAAGGCCTTGACGAGCTCCGAAAGTCAACCATCTTCTTCCGAGGCAAAAACTCAACTAACTGCTTTTTCTCAAATCGCAAAAATCCTCAGCCCACGCTTCTGGTGCATGACGTCATTCACATCCCCCTATCTTGGATTTTTATTTTGACATCTCTGAATGACACATCCTCCCCGCGTGCACGTCAACACCTGCGCTCATGTTGCACCTAACTGACCCATGCACTAAGCAAAAGGTTCTCAGCCTAACTAAATCGAAAGGCAAGATATATAAAATGAAATCCCTCGGCCATTATATTACACTAGTATCATCATGAGGTGTCTAGTAAAATAGCAGTTTTAGAGATGTAATCAAAATTGCTGTTTAAATGTAGCTAAAGTGAAATATTATGATCAGCTAACAGTAGTTACTTACATATGGGTTGTAAGATGATCATTATTAAAAATAAAGGATGTACAGTTGCATTAATTAAACTATTGGATAATTTCACATGGACAAGCAAAAGCAGGACGACCAGCTCAAATCTACATACAGCAGCTCTGTGCTGATACAGAATGTAGCCCTGAAGACCTGCCAGAAGCAGTGGACAATAGGGAGGGGTGGCGAGAGAGGGTCAGGGATATCCGTGCAGGTAGTGCAACATGATGATGATGACTATTCCATGGTTTGGTTTTATGGCATATCAACCATTGTAGGTTATTTAATGCCAAATCCTTTATATATATATATATATTAAATATATATGATTTGGTTTGGTTTGGACGATAGGGAGGGGTGGAGAGAGATGGTCAGCGATATCCATGCTGATAGCGCGACTTGATGATGATTGGATAATTATTTGTATTTAATGGAGATTTTATGTTCTATTTTTTTATATTATCAATACTAACAGTTCTTATCCATATTAAATAGAGGTTGTAAGATGGTCATTATTAAAAATAAAGGATGAACTGTTGGTTTTATTAAAGTATTGGATAATTGTATTTAATGGATGTTTTATTTCTTTTTAATGTTTATTTACTACAGGTTTCTACCTTTTTTTAAAAATTGAATTTGGTGTCTGAAAGATAGCATCAGGTTCATTTGGGGATCTCAGATACCCTTGAAAAACTAAAAGATTAATCAGTATTTTGAATAGATATCTGATTTTTCTAATTTTCTAGACATGGTGCAGTAGCATTAACCCAAGTGTTAAAAAAGAAATTTGGTTTCTTTTAACCATATTTACCAACTCCTCCACTCGGGCAGGATATGACACAAGGTCAATTTTTAAGCAGAGTTTAACAGGTTTGAATTCAGAGTTTTCCTTCTCCTAGACTAGTTGCCTCACCAAGGCTGCCTTACTATTTATCCATAGCTGGAGAGAGAATAATTGGATCATACCTTTCCCAAGGGTATTAATGCTATGTGAAATGCAATCAGTCTCGTCCAGGATTTGAACTCGTGTCGCCGTGTTCATTTCCTATGACGATAACCATTACACCACGGGCAACTTTGGTTTCTTTTAACAATGTCTTCATCTTTTAAGCAAAGTTATGAATGAATGTACAAACAATTGGTGAATTATAATTTCATCTTGTTTGTTTTGCTTTTTGTCGCAATATTCAGGTTATTTTACATTTGCATTAAATATGTACCCAAACTGGTACTACCACTCCTGCTTCCAAATTTTATCTTCAATTGTTCTTGTGAAATTTGTGAGCTTAGATTCAGGGTATCTGAGGGACCAGAAACTAAAATTTCAATGGGTTAATTCCTGACCACTGACAATCCCCTCTTGATTTTGAATGCATTTCAACTGTAAAATTATTTACAATGCATTTTCATTATGCATATAATAGCCCTATTCTATTAGTAACACTTGCATTAATTCCTGACCACTGACAATCCCTTTCTTACCAATTTTTATTTTAAAATTATTATCAATGCATTTACACTATGTATCAGCTATTGTCCTTTTATTTTTTTGTCAGTAAAGTTTCAATTAATTCTTGATCACTAATAATTATTTTTGTCTTGATTATCCATGTAAATAATTAGTAATGCATTTAAATTGTATGTATAATAAACCTTATTTTACCAGTAGCATTTGCTTTAATTCCTGACGATCGATTGATTATTATTTTCTTCCTTATTTTCAAGTCATTCTATAGTAAAATGTATTTATTATGTGTTCAAAAGTTCCTAGTGCTCTTGTTTGAAAACTAGAGACTGCATAAACCCTTCTATAAACCTTTAATCTAATATTCATTTAAAATTATATGAAGAAGAATTGGCTTCTATAGCCGTTGATTAAACATTAAGGGTTTACCAATTGATACTTTGGGATTTCTATCAATGGAAAGTATCTTAACTTTTAATCTGATGGAAACACGTCCTTTCAGATTAATTTTACTGTAAGCCCATTATTCAAAGTAATTATTTACTAAGCTTTACTTAATTAGGCACACAGGCTTCAGGTTGCTATTCCTGTGATTCCAAAATGGTCACCCATCAAAATACTGAGCTGTCTCATCACTGTTTAACTTTAATGATTTGATAGAAACTAAAGATGCTTTCAGATTGACTTTATTATAAATCCATAAAATCAAGTTGGTATTTATATATCTTCCTGCACATGGCTTTTGAATGTAATAATACTACATGTGCTTAGAGAGGAAGATAAAAATTGGAGAGGGAGACAAAAACTGTCTAGTTATTTTAACTATATGAAGTATATAATATCATTCTTATTTATTTCTATGTTTAATAGCTTTAGAGTGGTCATTTAAGTTTAGGTTAGTTTGACGCAAGGCTGGAACTATTGAACACCCAATTTAAATCAAACCTACTAACAGTGGTTTGGTTGGTTAGTTGGTTGTGTTTTATGGTATATCAACCCTTTTAGTTTATTTAATGCCAATTCTTGTTATATAATATATATATATATATATATATATATAAGTTAAAGTAAAGTTGGCGACCGTAGTTGAGGGTGACCAGAAGGCTCCCTTTTTAATAGATAGTACACCAAGGTGTAGGGGAGGCTGCTACTCTTTTCCCTGGATTGCTCCACTTTACTCTTGATATGTACCTTATATTGCTGAGTGTTAAGCAAAGAGGTATCAAGTACCATTTTTAAAGTCCATGGTATGACACGACCTGGGATTCAACCTAGGTCTCCCAGACCATTAGTGAACACTCTACCCACTAGTCCAATGAACTGGTTATATATATATATATATATATATATATATATATATATATATATATAAGGAGGTGCCCGTGGTGTAATGGTTATCGTCATAGGAATTGGACACGACGATACGAGTTCAAATCCTGGACGAGACTGATTGCGTTTCACATAGCACTAATACCCTTGGGAAAGGTATGAATCCAATTATTCTCCCTCCAGCTATGGGTAAATAGTAGGACAGATTAGGTTCTTCAGCCTTGGTGAGGCAACTAGTCTAGGAGAAGGAAAACTCTGAATTCAAACCTGTTAAACTCCACTTAAAAATTGACCTTGTGTCATATCCTGCCTGAGCGGAGGGGTTGGTAAATAGGATATATATATATATATATATATATATATATATGTGTGTGTGTGTCTAATATATATCATTTGCAAATAGCTTGTTAGTAACACCACCCTCAAAGAGACACCTCACACACACACACTACTAAATGGCTTCAAGTATAGTAAATGATTAAATATTTCTATTTGAACTATAGACGGTTGCCTAACTGGTACTACCAATCCAGATCTATGAACTTGGGAGCAATGACAATAAAAGGGTACTCACATACCCCAAAGTTCCAGTAAAGGAGCCTCACCATCAGATGCAGTTTAGTATAATATCCAGGACACTCGTTGGGTGGGTGGGTGTTGGGTCTTACCCCTCTACTGAGATGCATTCAATATGTTCTATAGCCCCTGCCGACTGGGCTGTTAGGTTAGTTTGACACAAGACTAGAACTATTGAGCACCCAATGAGAATCAGACCCACAACCAATGGTTTGATTAGTTGTTTATCTTTACTGTATGTCAACCCTTATTGGATTATTTTATGCTGAAGTCAGTTTTTTGGGTGTTTCTTTGGGTTTTTCTAATTTTTTGTTACAATATATAGTTTCAAGTAACTAATAATTACTTGTAAACTATCATAACTTCAAGGAACTATTAATTTAATTCAAATAACTAGGCACACAGTTATATGGTTTCAAGTATTCCTGTCTAATACTGATAATTTGCACATTTAAATGGTTTCAAGTATTCCTATCTAATGCTATTAACTTACATACAGTTATATGGTTTCAAGTATTCCTGTCTAATACTAATAATTTGCACACGGTTATATGGTTTCAAGCGACTATTTTATAATAATGATCTTTTTATTTTAAACTCAGTTATATCATTTAAAATATTCCTATACAATTCTAACTATTTTCAAATGCATCTATTTGACCCATCAATGTGACCCTACCAGGCACTATCACTCTGGGTCAGAGTGGACCTAGTAATAATAGCAACAAAGGGATGACTCAGGAGTCTCACCACTTATGCAGTTTAGTATTGTACCCGAGACACACCAACAATAATCTGCTTGACTAACTTGTTTACCATTACATAAGCACTTTTCTAGCTTTATAGTGAACCTTATTTTTCCTTCCTAATGAGAGGTTAAATAATTCATTTGTCTAGCTGTGGGTTAAATAGTACCACTACTGTCTTACTGCAAGGATGGCTTTGGTATTTAATAACCTATGGAGTTGCCTGTAGTGTAATGGTTATCGTCGTAGGAAATGGACACGGCAACACGAGTTCAAATCCTGGACGAGACTGATGGCATCTCACTTAGAGCTAATATCCATGGGAAAGGTACGAATCCAATTATGGGTAAATAGTAGGGCAGACTGGGTTCTTCAGCTTTGGTGAGGCAACTAGTCTAGGAGAAGGAAAACTCTGAATTCAAACCTGTTAAACTCCGCTTAAAAAAATTGACCTTGTGTCATATCCTGCCAAAGCGGAGGGGTTGGTAAATATGATTAAATAACCTATGAAGGTTGTAATGTTAAACCAATGTTTATACTAAATAAACATTTAAGTGCTAGAACATTTTATTTGTGATGACAAAATTTTCAATCTAAATAAAATATGACTATTAAAAAAAAAAAAAAAAAAAAAAAAAAAAAAAAAAGCAAAAAAACATTTTCAAATTTTAGTTGTTTCTTAAATATATCGTATTTTTCATTTTGTTGTGTGTATTTTATTTTTATTTTTTATCAGTATTACCTTAAAGTCAATGAGTTTATGGTAATGAAATGAATTATTGTCTAACTAATAAAGGGCGGATATTATTTTTTTTTTTATTGTTCTTTGTGGAACCTTTCAGCTTTATGTTGAAATAGTGTATTGTATGACTCATCTTCGGTCATGGCTACTACATATAGGTAGAACTGAACAAACCTTTCCAGTTGATAAGTCTTGTCTGCCAAGATAAAATATTTGATTTATATATTTTTATTTTCATTTGATTTTCTCTTTTCTTTTTCTCATCCCATCTCCTGGTTATTATATCAAACTTCATCTTGTGGTAAGACTCCACTTATGGAGCCTTGGGGCATGATCAGTCACTCCTTTGTTGCTATTACACCCAGGTTCACTATGACCTGGAGTGATAATATTTGTTAGGGTCCCATCTCTGGATCAAATAGATATGTTTGAAAATTTTTAGAATAGGAACACTTTATAACATATAACTATGTTTAAACAAATTATTATTATTATTATTATTATTATTATTAAATAAAAATAGATACTATTTTATAGAAACCATTTAATTAGTATTAGGTAGAAATATAACTGTTAGTATTAAAAATAGTTACTTAAAGCAATAATTATTTACAAAGGATTATCAGGTGTTGTTGGGTTCTTTGTTTAATGCCGTATCGACCTTTATGGGTTATTTAATGCCAAAGCCATCACTATAAAAGAACAGTATTGGTACTATTTAAGCCATAGCTGGCTGGGGGGGGGATAAAAAGATTCTTTCCATTCCCAAGGGTATTAGTCTGAAAGTGAACATGATAGCATTACTGTTATTCGAACCCAACTCGCTTACTATGAGGTTGCAGACCATTATGTCAGTCTCTGTTCCACTACTTTCCTCCCTCATCATGAGTTACTTGAGACTCTGTGTGTATGTGTGTGTGTGTGTGTGTGTGTGCGCAAAAAAAAAATGACTTCAGCGTGAAATAACGCAACAAGGGATTGACATCCTGCAAAAACCAACCATCCTTTTTCATTTCTTCCTTTTCGTTTTTCTTTTCTTTTTTTCTTTTTCTTCTCTTTGCTTTTTCTTTCTTTTCCTTTTCCCTTTCTGATCCCCCCCTTATCTCCTTAGCTATGGCTTTAATAGTACCACTGCTTTTCTTGCTTTGGTATTGAATAACCCACGAAGGTTGATATGCCATTAAACAAAGAAGCCAACCATTCCCTTCTTTTTTCTTTTTCTTCCATTTCCCCCCTTTTTTTCTTCTTCTCTTGCCTTCCTTTTCCTTTTCTTTCTTTCTTTCTTTAATTACTATTTTTCCTTTTTTCTCCCTTTTTTCTTTTCTTTTCACTTCTTTTTTTTCTTTTTCTTTCCCCCCCTTTCTCCTTCCTTTTTCTCTCCTCTTCTTCCTGTCTTTCTCTCTCCTCTTCTTCCTGTCTTTCTCTATCTTTTCTCTTTCTTTCTTGGTGTTTCTATATTAAAAAAAAAATTCTTCTTATTTTTTATTTAATGTCATCGTTCCATGATTTATTTGAATGCATCACTTCCATAACTCCTTACTAATTTTTATACTTTTCATGAATCTTAAATTTTTCCTATCATTTAAATTGTATAAACTAAATGATGTTTAGTTTCATTTGTCTTTTTCACTGCTTGGTACTACTAGCTCGAATTTCTATTATCACCTCATCTTTATTGTTTCACTTGACCTAAAATTTAGTATTTTTTTTACAAGATTAAAAAACAAAACATCTTGTGTAAAATGTGTGTGTGTGTGTGTGTGTGAGAGAGAGAGAGAGGAGGGGACAACTGGAAATAATTTTCTTTAGTTTTTTCATGTTTTAAACAAACCATTCAGTAATATCTTCTTTTTTTTAAAAATTTCATGACGTTAAAAAGGCTAAAATAGGAATGTTCAAAATATGAAACCAGACCAAAATATTACAAAAAAAAAAATGAAAGCTATATTCACAATATGAGACCATATTCGATTTAAAAAGTCCTGAATAAATTGAGAAAAATAGTCTTCATTCATAAATGAAAACCAGATTTTAAAAAATAGAATAAAATAAATAAAAAGAATTTGTTTAAAAGATAAAAAGTAGAATTAAAACCGAAATCTATTTTCTCAATATGAAACCAGAAAAAATATCGTAAGGAACTATATTCACAATATGAAAGCAAAATCACACATTTAATTGAAAAACATAAAATTGTGGTGGTGGAGGGGGCTATATTCACGATATGAATCCCGATAGGAATATTTAATTAAAAATACAAAATAAAGTTTATTGCTCCTGTCACCCCCCCCAAAAAAAACCCAACTATATTCACAATATAAAACCCGAGGAAAAATATTAAAAGAATGCAAGATAAATTTTGAAAAGGCTATATTCACAGTATGAAACCAGATAAAAATATTTAATAAAAAATACATGATCAAATCGAGAAAAAGCTCTTTTTACAATGTGAAACACGATAAAAATATCTAATAAGAATGTAAAAAAAAACGAAAAAAAACAAACTATTCAGACTCAGCACTGAGTCAGAGAGATGTGTCAGTTAGCTGTTTCCTTTGCCCTTTCAAAATTATAGGCCCTGAAATTAAATACATAACGATGTCACATTTACCTTTATCCACTGATGTCTTATGTTAAACTATTAATATATCATAATACATAAAGGTTTTATCATTATTCTTTCATTGTGGTTTTTTTTTTTTTTTTTTTTTTTTTTGTTATTTTTACTATTTTATCATTTTATTCTTTTTTTTGTTTTTTTTTTGTTTTTTTTTAAAATTTCATTTAAATGTTTTGCATTAAAAATGACTAAATAATTCGCTGGTTTAACCTGTTTTATAATGACTCGCGCTTTCGCTAGCCAACTGTGAAATCCAATACGTAATCTATTGCCTCATGTAAATTATATGGTCTTCTATTGTAATCACTTGTAATGAAACTACAGCTTTAAAACATCCTCTTTTTAATGCAATCTAGACCCTTAATTATTTACTAGCAATACACATGGAAATTTAACTATTTTCTGAATTAGAAAATTCTGCTGTTCATATAGGGTGTTCTAAAAGTCACCAAATGATTTTTAAAATAGCACAAAAGTTTGAATTTTTAAAATGAATTTATGATTTTTCTTAATAGAATATGAAGCAAACCGCAGCATTTTTCCTGATGGAAGTAAATTCATTTCCATTGTATAAATGCTTCAATGCAAAAATTCATGTTCTTTTATTTTCAAATACCCATGTGACTTGAGACACCCTCTGTGTATCTATGTATTTATGTATGTATAGTTTGCAACCCTAGTCGAGGGTGACCCAAAGGCTCCCTTTTCAATAGCTACCACACCGAGGTATAGGGGAGGGCGGTACTCCATTCCTTGGATTGCTCCACTTTACTCTTGATCCTCACCTTATAATGCTGAGTGTTAAGCAAGACGGCATCAAGTACCATATTTTGAGTCTTTGGTATGACTCGACCTGGGATTGAACCTCGGTCTCCCAGACCATTGGCGAACAATAAAGTGACTAATGGGACACATTGTATTTGCCATCTTGTTTCTTATTATCATTTACTTATTTTGCTGTAACTTTTTAAGATTAGGTTTTCATAACATTTTCCTTTGTCGTGCTTGAACACACACACCACACACACACACACACACACACACACACACACACACACACACACACACACACACACACACACACACACAAGTAAATGAATTAAATAAGATGGTTTTTAAAATATTTTAAAAATTTGTTTTATATATTACATATTTGTAAATGGCTTTATGTATTTCATTCCCACATTGGTAGGGCTTAGAATATGCTGAGTCTATTTCCCTTCAGAGAAGTAAGATTTCCGGCTCCCCACAAAAGGGTACAGCTCTGAAGATATGGGGAGTGTAGAGTACCCTTTCATTGCTATTACTTCTAGTTTACATTGACCCTATGTTGTAGGACCCGTTAGGGTCTCATCTATGGGTCAAATAGATTGGTCTAAAAATTATTTGTATTTACTCGGACTGTTTGCCAAAAAAGACTTAAGAAACATCTAAACAAAAATAAATGTACAATGAACACAATTCCCTAACTTCTAAGCATAAAATAACCCTGGGTAGTTGACATGGTATTAAAATTAATCAACCAATCTAATTAGATTGTTTACAAAAAGCACATTTTTTGTGTAGTGTATAAAAATTAAGTTTTAAAAATATTTTAAAAGCATAAGTGTGTGTGTGTATATATATTAACCTAGTCTGACTGTATCAGTGCTGAGAGGTAAGACCCCTCTTCCAACAACAATGAATGTCCTGGTTATAACACTAAACTGCATCTGATGGTGAAGCTCCAGTCATGGAACTTTAGGGCATATGGAGTACCTCTTTATTGCCATTATTCCTGGATTCACTCTGACCTGAAGTGCTCGTATCTGTTAGGGTCCCATCTATCAATCAAATAGAAATATTCAATCATTTTCTATGCTTGAAACTATTTAACTGTGGGCAGCAAATGACTGTTGAATTGAATTATTAGTATTACATAGCAATATGTAAAATCATTTAACTGTGTGCCAAATAAAACTTAGTGTTTGATAGCAATACTTGAACCTGTTTAACTGTGTGCAAACAAAAAAGCTCTGGCTTGTTTTAAAATTATGTTATCTACAAACTATTCATTTACAAATTATATATTTTATATATATATATATATATATATATATATATATATATATATATATATATATATATATATCTTACTTGGTGGGTTAGTGGCAGACCAAATGCGGTATAATTTGGAGACGTGCTCAATATCTCTGTGAAAGAGCTATTGTCTAATGCAATGATAATTAAATATATATTAGTTTTTATATATATTTAATAGCATGGTTACTTATCTGTGATCACTGGTTTCATGCTGTCTTTACATGGCAATCATCAGGCAGAAACTGATGGTTGCAACGTAAAGATAGCAAGAAACCAGTGGTCACAGATAAGTAACTGTTATATTCTGAGTTGTTGATATGAATGTTGTGGGCGAGAAATGCGTATGGTTGCAAACAAAGAACGTACAGATACTCACAATAACACAGTAATGATGTTATAGAAAAATTTTTTTTTAAATAGATTAAGTACAGAGAGTAGAATGGAGAAATATGTTCACAGTTAAAGAATGAATTCAGTGGTAGTAGTTACAAAGTTCATGTACTGTACTTGTCTCGTGGTGAAGGGATGGTTTTCTCGGAATTAGGACAATGTTCTTAGCGGCGGCGATCGTTTGATGTATCGGATGACAGGCGCCGGACGGTGCGTAGAATCCTTAACACGGGTTGTGTGAAGGAACAAGTCTGTCTGATAATTATTTGGTCCGTCTATTTATATATTTTCTGTAGGCTCAGAAACGGCAATTTTTGTGCCCCGCGGGAAGCGTTCCGATTGGATATTTATTAATGTATTTTTTTTTGTTAATTTATCGCAAACGGAAATTCTGCGCGGAGCCCATGCGTGAGCGACTAACTTTTCATTTTTAGTTGAGAACTCGAAGTGTTAACTTCCGTTTTTTTTTCTTTTCTTCTTTTCTTTCTTTTTGTTTTTTCAAATCAAGGCAAGATCTCGTCTTGTAACATAACCATGCCATTAGATATATAAAAACTAATATATATTTAGTTATTACATTATATTATATAATGTATCTCAAAGAAAACTCAAACCTGGTTAAATTGTCATTATAAATTTATTTTGGTGAAGAATATTATAATCTTTGTCTCTTCAGATTATTTACATGCTTAATTTGAAGGTGAAAACCAGCAAATATGGATTACAGTGTATATATATATAATATATATATATATAACCCTCATATATTCTATACACGAATAATCCATACCCATTGTCTTGGGATGCCAACCAGATATTACTGATATATATATATATATATATATATATATATATATAGTTGAAATGGGGGTTCTACATATGCTTCTTATATGAATTTGTTAAAAATGATATGGCCTACATAAAGAAATGATGGTTATACTTCAAAGAAAACCTTGAAAAAATATGGTATACTTATATCTTAGGCCATTGGAATAAATTCAACAACTCATCTTGGACATACTTCCTGTTGATGACATGGCACCAATTTCATATAATTTATCATCGTAGGATAAAGAGAAATAGTTATCTAAAAAAAAAATCATTTTTAAATGCTTCTGTTCCAATGGCCTAACAGTAAAAAGTTGGCTACCTGAGTCGAGGGTAACCCAAAGGTTCCCTTTTCAATAGCTACTTCACCAAGGTGTAGGGAAGAGCACTACTCCATTCTCTGGATTGCTCCACTTTACCCTTGACCCTTACCTTATAATGCTGAGTGTTAAGCAAGGCAGCATCAAGTACCATTTTTTGAGTCTTTGATATGACTCGATCTGGGATTGAACCTCAGTCTCCCGGACCATTAGCGAATACTAAGATGTAAATACTATATAATTTTTTAGTTTCAAGAGTTATTTATTTATTTAGGCCATGTAATTTTTAACAAACACATACATACATATATATATATATATATATATATATATATATATATATATATATATATATATATATATCCTAGGTATTATTATAAATACTTGGACAAAATAAGGATAAAGGCAACAGAAATGAAAACAAGACTTGAGGCTTGTTAAGAAAACAATGTATAAACAAGACATATCAACATTTACAAGGGGGGGTGTCCTCATGGTGTAATGGTTAAAGCGATGGACTGCGGAATCGTAGTACGCGAGTTCGTACTCCAGCCACGCTATTACTTTCACTTTCGGGCAAATACCCTTGGGAAAGGTATGAACCCCCTTATCCTCCCAGCTATGGGTTAAATAGTACCACTACTGTTCTTCTAGGAGAATAGCTTTGGCATTAAATAACCTAAAAAGAGTTGATATGCCATTAAACAAAAAAAACAAACCAAACCAAACCAAACATTTACAATAAACATGGTGTTAATACAAAGTGTAGTTTGAAGTATAATGTGTTATTAATATGTAATGGATAAGTTGCAGTATATAAATGAGTTATTAATAAGTAATGTGTAGGTTGCAAAATAATTGTCCTTGCGTAACTTATTTTGTCACTTGTACTGTATCTCAGCCCCACTTGTAGTTTGACTTTTAACATGGTCAACCGGCTCCCACAGTAGCTGGCATCTTGAATGTGTTTTGCTCGTACAGCAGTTGCATGAAAGGAAAGGCAATTCACTTTTGCAATCTGAATTTATTATATTTACCAACCCCTCCGCTTGGGCAGGATATGACACAAGGTCAATTTTTAAGCAGAGTTTAACAGGTTTGAATTCAGAGTTTTCCTTCTCTTAGACTAGTTACCTCACCAAGGCTGAAGAACCTAGTCTGTCCTACTATTTACCCGTAGCTGGAGGGAGAATAATTGGATTCATACCTTTCCCAAGGGTATTAGTGCTATGTGAAATGCAATCAGTCTCGTCGAGGATTTGAACTCGTGTTGCTGTGTCCATTTCCTGCGAGGATAACCATTACACCACGGGCACCTCCAATCTGAATTTATGTAGCAAAACTAAGCCTAATGATACATGCCTTTTGTGTTCCAATTGGTTACTAACAATAGCCATAACCAATCACACAAGCTCTCTTATCAAAAGATAGTAACTGTGGAAGGTCTTCTATTATTTCTTTTAGTATAACATTTGATGGTGAAGCTCCAGTCTTGGAATTTGGGGATTATGGAGTTATCTTTCATTAACATTACTCTTAAGTCCACTCTGCAGTGGTAGTGCCTGCTAGGGTCCCATCTACAAGTCAAATAGAACTGGTCAATCTTTTACTTAGGATCATAATTGGTTAATTGATATCCTACTGCTGTGTGCAAGTTATTCATATTGGAAAGGAATACTTGATAAATAGAATTACTAATGTTAAATAGCAATACTTGAAACCATTTAACTGGGTGCTAACAAATGAGCTCTAAATCATTTAAAAATAAAGTTGCCTACAAGGTATTCACTTAAAATCATATATATATATATATAGGAAACAGGATTTGGCTTTAAATAACCAAGTGTTGATGTGCAATTAAACGAATTAACCTTACTATTTAACTGTGCAAACAAATGGTTGATATCAAATTAAATTATTAGTATTGGATAGCAATACTTGAAACCATTTAACTGTGTGCAAAGAATGAATAATGTTGAATAGAATTATTAGTGTTAGATAACAATACTTGAAACAATTTAACCATGTGAAAACAAATGAGCTCTAATGTGTGTGTGTGTATATATATATATATACACACACACACACACACACACTCACAGAAGTTATATAATTTGGATTTGGTATTAAATAAACCATGAGGGTTGATATGCCATTAAACCAAATAACACACACACACACATACACACACACACACACACACACACACACACACACATATATATATATATAGATAGATAGCATCACTTGTAAATTAGTACATTTTTGAAATAAAGACTTAATTTTCTTCTAAAACAAAAATATCAGGATTTTATTATTGTTAGTGACAGATTGTACAATTAAAATGCATTTTGTTAGGTATTATTTATGACTAAACTCCACTCCATTTAAACACTCTAACTAAAAATATGAATATGTAACAGTAAAAAGAATAAGTACACCTCTTATGTATATGTTAACACAATTTTATTTTTGTTTACTGATGTGTTGCAATTTTAATTTGTTACAAAGTTTTAATCTCCCTCATATATATATATATATATATATATATATATATATATACCCTAGTTATTGCCTCTAAAAATTCACAAATATATTTGAATTTCTATTAGAGATTTATTTTGTAAATGAACTAAATAACATTATATAATTTTTGGATTTTTTAAAATTGTAATCCTGTCAGTTTTAAGTCTTTCCAATCCATTCAAATATCTTTACTTTTTATTTTTTTTCTTATTTTTCTGTTCTTTCTCTATGTCTTCCTTTCACTTTCTTCTCTTCTCTCTCCCTTCTTCTCACTCACTCTCTCCTCTTCTCTATCTATCTCTCTCTTTCTTTTTATCCGTGTTCTCCATCTTCCCCATTGTCTCTTCTCTCTCTACTAAGCTTGACTTTAAACTTCAAACATTAAAACATAACCATCTCTTTTCTCTCATCTTTTTTTCATTTCTTTTTAAACCCTCCGCCATGTGGAACTTTACAACTATGCTGTATCTTTTTAATGTTTCTACTTGTTTTACCTCATATAACTTTAAACAATTCACTCTCTCTCTCTCTCTCTCTCTCTCTCTGGTACTCTTATTTTTTCATTTCCCTCTATTTTTAAACCCTCCTTTATAGTTATGCTCTATCTTTTTACAGTTTCTATTTGTTTTACCTCATATGACTTTAAACTGCTCTCTCTATCTCTCTCTCTCTTGTCACATTTTATTTTAAGAGTAGATTATAACTGTTGTATTTCTCAATCATTATTAAAATTCTGTCTTTCTCATTTCTCTATTGCTAAATATATTTATTAGGCGTGTTAAAAAAGATTTCCTGCAATTTTTAATAAAAAAAAAAAAGAAAAGACAATTTTCTACTCTCTATTTAGTTTCTACTTTTCTAAAAAAAAAAAGAGGATGCTGGGAACTTTTTCACACACTCAATATAATGTCAAAGAGTTATTACAGAAATTGTTTTTGTTTTTTGTCCTCTCATTTCAAAATATGTCAAACTAATCTTATTTCATTATCAATTCACTCAAATTAACTTATTTCCTCTTTTCTCTTTTCTTTTCAGATCATTCACATTTCTGCACCAGAGAAAATAAGTGAGGTAAAATAATCTTCATAATAAAAAAAAAAAAAAAAGCATCTAAAAATTTTATGGACTGATTTCAAGATAACTATGATAATTTTTGGATACTACTGAGCTGTAATTTGTCCAATTCATATATTTGGTGTTATGTCTGGAAAATCCCAAACATCATAAAGTGTTATCTGTTTTCACCTCCATAAATACTACATTAGTTATCATCATTATTATTATTCCTCCTTTGGCATCTCTGCTTTTTTACTCTCTTCTCACATAAACCTTTAAAAAAAGTATCTTTACTCAGACCATATTAATACAATATATATCTAGAGATCAAATTCTGTTAAGTTAATCATCTGATAGTTTCCAAAAATAAAATACAATTACAAAATGAATGCTTTAATATTGTATTCTCTCTATCCCATAATATTTGTTATATAGGCAGATAAATTTCATATACTAAATGTTACAGTTATTTTGGGACAGACTTAGTACCATTTTTGTTGATTAAAAAAAATCACAGATTTAAGAGATACAACTCGTCGTATGTAAAGATTCAACTAAATTTTTTTATACGTGTAGTTGTTAAAAAATCTTATGATCTGACAGTCGATGATAAAAGGACATCTACATTTAAGGAAGTCATACATAAAATAGCCGTATTATTGTTTTTAATACTTCCCTTAATTTCTGATCTCAAACAAATTATTCTATGATACTTGTTACATCTGCATATAAATCTTATATCTTCTGGGACAGAAGTAATTTTCTTAAAACTCTGATAAAACTATTTGTATATAAACATCAAATAATTTTTTATATTAGAATAGTCTTTTGAGATTTTTGATATTGCAAAAAGTCCAATAATAAAACATGACTAATTGATTTAATAACTACTTTTTTGGTTTTTATATTTAATTCTGATTAATAGAGATAAAACTATATATCAGCATCAGCTCATTTTTTTTTTTTCAGTCAATAACATTTTTTTTCTCTTGTAAGTAAGTAAAGTTGGCAACCCTAGTCGAGGGGTACCCAAAAGCTCTCTTTTCAATAGCTACTACACCAAGGTGTCAGGGAGGGCGCTACTCCTTTCCTTGGATTGCTCCACTTTACCCTTGAAACTTACCTTATAATGTTGAGTGTTAAGCAAGGAGGTATCAAGTACCACTTTTTAAGTCTTTGGTATGACTCGACCTGATAATTAAACCCCAGTCTCCTGGGCCGTTGGCGAACACTCTACCACTAAACCAATGGGCTGGTATCAAAAAATGCAGTAAGATATTATTAATCCATTTAATACGATGACTACTATCCTATAATAATTGTTACATTTGTATATGAATTTCATACACAAAATGCAACAACTATTATGGGACAGAAAAGAGAATAAATCAAACTACCTCTGTCCCATAATATTTATTACATTTGTATATAAATTTCATTAAAAAAAATGCAACAACTATTATGGGACAGAAAAAAAGAATAAATCAAATTACCTCTGTCCCATAATTGTTACATTTGCTTATAAATTTCTTACACTAATTGTAACAACTATCATAGGACAGAAAAGAGACTAAATCAAATTACCTCTGTCCCATAATATTTGTTACATATGCATATAAATTTCATATACTAAATGTAATAACTATTATGGTACAGATTGTTTTGTTAGTATTGGCTAATTTTTTCATACTCAAGAAAACAGTTTTTTTTTTCTTTTTCTGCAATTATCACTATGAAACAATTCATATGATACACTGATAATATACGAGGTTGTTTATAATGTTATAACTAATCAATTTGATAATGCTACCTATGTTCCATATATAGTTGTTATTTTTGGTATATAAATTTTATACAATGAATGTAACACATATTTTGGGATACAGTGTCTTTTGATACCCATATAGATAAAACTGATTGGATATAAACTTTTACTATTCTTTAAAAACTCAAGAAAGTTTTTTTCTCTCTTCTATTGTAATTCTTAAAAAAATAAGACATAACTAATCATTTTAATAGTATCCAAGCTTATTTAAAAAAAAGAAAAAACTTAAAGATCTTTAAGATATAACTGCACATAAGCTTAAGGTATTTTCTATTGGAATTATTACACAAATCCACTGAGGTATAACTAATCGATATAATCTTTCTACCCCTGTCCCATAATAATTGTTATATTTGGATAGGAATTTCATACACAAATACAACAACTATTATGAGACATAGTTGGTACTTTTGTAAAACTCATATAAGGGTTATTAAAAAAATATCTAAGCCTCACTCAGATTTTAGATTTATTGTACACCTTTCACCTTTTTATGGGCCTCACCTGCACAGAAATTAAGACCAGAAATTTGAATTAGTGTTTCTAGTTTTATAAGAAGTAGTAGTATGTTGCTACAGCAAAAATGTTTGGCTATGGCTTTTCTTTCTGACTGAGGCTTAGAACTTTTTGAACGACGCTTGTAGATCTAAAAAATAAACTATTTGTATATAAACTCTCGCTATTTTTTTTATACACAAGTAAACCATTTTTGTTTTTCCTCTCTGCTATTGGATGTAAGATTATTTCTTTAAATTCCAGTGATGAAACATATATAATTGCTTTAATAATGACTAAATTTCTCTCCTTTTGTTTTTTAGCTTATTTTTAGCTCTAATTGTATATAAAATTTGTTTAAAAAAATTCATAGATAAAATTATACATAAATTTTTTGCTAATTTTCTTTATACTCTAGAAAACAAAACTTGTTCTTTTTTTTTTTTTTTTTTTTTTGTTCTCTCTGCTTTCATAGTTACTAAAATATCTGATAATACATGACGAAACTATTTACTATTACTATTTCTGTCCTATAATGGTTGTTACATTTGCATATAAATTTCATTTAATGTATATAACAACTATTGTGGGACAGAGGTAGTATTTTCTAAATTTTATGGGTCAGATGTGTCTGTTCTGAAAGATATCAATTTTCACATTGTGAAGAAATGCAAATCTAATGCCAAATTCAACAATAATCATTAATTTTCCGTTCTCTAATTTTTATAAAATGTTCCATATCTTACTTTATTAATCCAGAATTCCAGATTCTTTCAACAAATTATAGATAATTGAGTTTTATACTTGACTTTTTTTTTATTGTTAATAATAAAAATCAAATTCAATAAATTGTCAAAAAAATGCAAAATATATTTAAAATATCACTATCTTAGGTTAAGCAAAATTTCATTTTTATTCATTTATCTTTTAAAGTGCTGGACTGTAGCCTTTGAAGTAAGTGAGTTCAAACTCTAGTCTCACTATTACATTCACTTTCAAACTAGTACTTTCAGGAAAAGTATGAACCCATTATAGCCCTAGCTATGGGTTAAATAGTATCATAGCTGTTCTTCTAATAAGGATGGCTATGGTATTAAATAAACTATCAAGGTTGGTTGGTTGTTTTGTCTTATGGCGTACCAACCCATTTTGGGTCATTTAACGCCAAATGAAAGTTGATATGCTGTTAAACAAAGAAACCGAACCAAACCTGTCTGGCTTATGTATAAAAGAACGTGTTTCGGTATATGGTGAAGTTCACAAAGCTGAGTGGAGAATCCTTATGGCACAGTGGCTAACATACTGAACTGTGACATCATAGTAAGCAAATTTAACCCCTAGTTGTACTATTACATTCCTTTTCAAACTAATACTCTCAGGAAAAGTATGAACCTTCTTATCCCCCCCCCGCCCTGCTATGGGTTAAATAGTATCACTGCTGTTCTTCTACAAGGATGGCTGTGGCATTAAATAATTCATAAAGGTTGATATGCCATTAAACAAAGAAACCAAACCAATCACATAGCTGATAGAGTAAATTTAGAAGTATTGTTCTACCAAATCGATGACTTATAACTACTTTCACAAGTTAAATATAAAAAATAGATATTCTGAATGAATGTGTCAAATTGATAACTAAGTCAACCATGTCTACAACTCCATCCATATACTGTTGCTTGGTTCTAATTCCTCCAATAGATTAAACCATGGACCATTGCTTTGCCGATGACAAAATGAATGATTGGCCCATGTATATTACTGTTTTTATAGTCAGTGCACCAATGTGATTGTAGACATGGCTGATTTCCTCACCATATGAGCAGAGTTTAGAATATGCTGATTGTATCCCTTGCAAAGAGGGTAAGATCCCCTCAAAAAAGAGGTGCCTTGGGTATGACACTAAACTGCATCTGATAGTTACTATCTATTTGTGGAACTCTGGGAAGTGTGGTGTATCCTTTCATTGTCATTACTCTCAGATCCACTCTGACCTGGAGTGGTTGTACCAATTAAGGACCCATCAATGAGTCAAATAGATCTGTTTAAAAATTATTTGTATTTGATAAGAATACTTGATATCATGTAACCATGTGTGAAAAAACTCTTAAGAAACAACTAAACAAAAAATGTAAATATAGATGTACAATCTATGCAATTCCCTAACCTTTTGGCATTAAATAACCCCATATGGATTGACATGCCATTAAAATCAATCAATTATGGCTGATTTGGTGTAATAGAATTTGTGTTTGTTTATTTTTTTAATATTTAACTTGTGTATCAAATATGGTAACTAAAAACCTGCAATTTGGTTGAATAGTTGTTTTTTGTTTTATTTGTAAAAAGAAAGTGTGTCATTTGTGAAGATTGTTTAACAGCATATATATAATTTCTATTAAAAAAAAAACAATCATAGTTTTGTCAAAAATGGCAAGATTATTTACAAATGAATCAGAGTATAGTATCTGTGCTCTTTACTTAGGATAAAAGTGTTACTTCTTGGGTGTTCTATCTAGAATCAGTATAGTATTTCTACCTGTTGAAAAGCAATCCTGTTTCCCATTCTTAGTGCCATGCCTGAGCTCTCTACACCAAATCCAACTCTCCATAGACACAATACACCAGTGCTACAAACCATGGACACTGGAATAACATTGTCACACCCGACATCAAATACCGCTCAGCCGTCTACATTGATGCGGACAAAAAACCCCTGGGCATTGTCCAGATTACATCCACACAACCAGCCAGGTTTGAAGGAACTCGTCCCTCTCCAAAGACTACTACCTATGTGCGATGGGGGGAAGAAGATGTAGAATAATAATAGTACTTGCCACCATAACATCCATGCAATGGCGTGCCTGTATGTATACAATCAGATGCTTGATAAATAGTACTCCTCCTCCTCCTCCTCAAGTGGGCGTCTTGTTCAGCAACTCTTTTTGCTTCATAACTGAGTAATTGCATGAACAACTTCACAGATTTGACACAGTTATTTTAAAAGTTACAAGATATAAAATATGACATTTGTTCCATAATAATTGGAGCATTAGACCTCAGAGACAAAACTGGAAGATGAGTGATTTGAGAAAGGACAGAGACTGTGACAGTGCTTGAATCAGCAAGAATTGTGAAGAAAATATGGGAGATCTGAATAGACTTGTTGGCACTTAACCTCCAGCAGAAATCATCAGCCATATAGTTTGAAAATGCAAATGCATATAATAATAATAATGAAGATAATATGCAGATTAAAGCAAAAATTGATGATGGAGAGAAAAATAGCAATCATAGATTATGTGCTGACAGAGATGAAATTGTAAATCACATAGTATGTGAATGCAGCAAACTTGCACAAAAGGAATACAAGACTGGGTGGGAAAGGTGATCTACTTGGAACTGTGAAACAGATTAAAATATGGCCATACTGATAAATAGTTTATGCACAAACAAGAATCTGTCCTAGAAAATTAGACTCATAAAATTCTCTAATACATCACTCAATAAATCCTGGGCCTGACATATAGATGGCGCCACTAATAAAAAAATCCATATGATTTTTATAAAGTACTAACCTTCAGATGGCAATTGTCAACATTTGAGCCCAATCAGATTATTAGTTTACAAATTACAGTTATTTAACTGTTGCAAATTTACAAAACAATGGAAAAATCTGAATTTCGTGTGTTGATAAAACATTGCTTTCTAATGGGGAAAAAATACTGTTCAAGCAAAGCAAAGGCTTAATAAGTGTTATTCAAACTCTGCTCCATCGGGAACAATGGTTAAAAGATGGTATGCTGACTTTAAATGCAGTTGTACAGACACAAATGATAATGAATGCTCAGGTCACCTAAATTTGGCAGTTGTCATGGAAAACACTAAAAAACTCCACCAGCTCATTTTGGCCAATTATAAATTGAAGTTGCATGAGATAGCAGAGAAGTTGAAGATATAAGAAGACAGTGCATTCACCATTTTACATGAATATTTGTCAACGAGAAGGTTGTATTCAAAGTGGGTGCCGTGTTTGTTCACAGTTGATCAAAAACAATGGTGTGTCAATGATTCAGAGCATTGTTTGCAACTGTTTCAACACAACAAAAAAAGTTTTTGTGTAAATATGCAACAATGGATGAAACATAGATCCACCACTTCACTCTGGGGTCAAATCAGCAGTCAGCTGAGTGGACAGCAGTAGGTGAAATCCGTCCAAAGATGCAAACATCAACAAGCAAGGTTTTGGCGCCTGTATTTTGGGATGCACAAGGTATTTGTTCATTGATTACCTTGAGAAAGGAAGAACCATCAATAGTGAATATTATATAGCATTATTGGTGCGTTTGAAGGAAGAAATCACCTAAAAAAAGGCACAAATCAAGAAGAAAAAAATTGTTTTTTCACCAAGTTGATGCACCTTGTTGCAAGTTGATCCCAACAATGGCAAAACTACATGAATTGCACTTTGAATTGCTTCTGCACCCACCCTATTCTCCAGATCTGGCCTCCTGTGACTACTGGCTGTTTGCAGACCTCAAAAGAATGCTCCAGAGAAAGAAATTTAGCTCTAATGAAGAAGTGATATCAGAAACTGAGGTGTATTTTGAGGCCAAAGACAAATCGTTCTACAAAAATGGCATTGAATTGTTAGAGAAGTGTTGGAATCAGTGTATCACTCCAGAAGGAGACTATGTTGAAGAATAAAGTCAAATTTTGCCTAAAATTTGTTTTATTATACATACCGGAGTGAACAAATAGCTGAATATCGACATCATTGTGGCAAAGAAGCAAGAGTAAAGTGGCCTCCCGATTTTTAAAGGAAAGATTTAGAAGTCATCAATAGAGCTTAGCTCTGATTATATATAGAGCCTTTTCTGTGGTCATTTTTTTTTCTCCTTGTGTGGATGCGCATGTTAGCTGCTGGGAGTTGGAGTAAGATCAATGCCAACTGGGTCATTTGGGTGAGAGGGTCTGATGTTGCAAGACCCGAAACATCACTGATGACCCATCCCAATGCATCAACAAAGATGTATGATATAAAAGCTAGGCCTGGGACTTATTGAATGATTAGTTATGATAACCAAATCCTGACTAGAAGATCAGACTTAGTACTAATTAGCAAGAAAAAAGAACTTGTCATCTGTTGGATTTTGCCATTCCAGCAGACTATATTGAAAATAAAAGAAAGTAAAAAGAGAGACAAATTCTTGGCTCTTGTTAGCGAGCTGAAAAAGCTGTGGAACATGAAGGAAACAGTGATGTAGCTGGTGTGCTTGGAAAGTAGTCTGGAGGAATAGGAAACTACTTTTTTTATAATGCTGTGATATAGTTACAATTTTACAAACAAAGAAAATATGTAAACAAAACTGGAAAGAGGCGGACTTGTGGTGTGCAACAAAACAATTAGTTTTATTTAACCACAAGTAGAGACATGTGTTTATTGACCAGGAAAATAAGCAGTTTTAACTTTTTGTGCACGATTCAAATGTACGTCCATGTTTCATGGCTAATTTTTAAATCTGTCTTTATTGTCCTTCATATGTATTTGTTCTTCCAGTCCCTACAATCCTAGAATGCACTGTCTACGAGAGGCAACTTCTTTTCTATTCTTCAGGGGGAATAACTTTGATATTTTTTTTGCTAGGTCTGATCCCTTACTGATATTGAATTTAAAATGTGTAGGAGTATCTGCCATCAAGTAGGGTATACATACATCCAGATATTTCAGTAAGTATACACACTTGTAGAGATACCAAGAAACACCTACGTTTGTACTTATAGACACACACATACACATAATGTTTATGTTTCACTTCGTGCTAATGTCTTTAGGAGAGACATGAATCCATCTCCGTGGCACCCCTCCCGACCGCCTTATAGGTAAGAGTAAAGCAGACTGGGCTCTTTAACTTTGGTAAGGCAACCAGTCTAGGAGAAGGAAAACTCTGAATTCAAACCAGTTGTACTCCTCTAAAAAAAATGATCTTGTGTCCTGCTTGTAGTGGAGGGGTTAGGTAACACACAGACATGCACACACGATGCACTTGCTTTGATCTCCCAAATATCAGGGCAGGATGAAAAGTTTATATGATAATGTCATAACTACTGTTGACATTCTTGACCAATGGGATCTAAGCACTGCAACACCAATTGAGGAAGTGTGTGGAGTGCAAGGGGAACTATGTTAAAAAATAAACCTTATTTGATCACATTCCATGAAGATATCTTGGTCAGCCTATAAACTTTTTAGTCAACCTTTATGTACGAACAGAAAATAAAATAGCAACATTCTGAATGTTTCAGTTTACTAAAGATTGTTCTGGTAATATACCGGACATTGGCATGATGGTTAGAGTGTTCGCCAATGGCCCAGGAGACCTGGGTTCAATCCCAGGTTGAGTCATACCGAAGACTCAAAATATGGTACTTGATGCCTCCTTGCTTAACATTCAGCATTATAAGGGACAAATCAAGGGTAAAGTGGACCAATCTAGGGAAAGAAGTAGTGCCCTTCCCCTACACTTTGGTGTAGCAGCTGTCAAAAAGGGAGCCTTCGGGTCACCCTCGACTATGGTTGCCAACTTTACTTTACTACTTACAGTAGATGGTCCTGTATGCAGATCAATATGTGTATAGGGCTATATCAACAGATTCCATGTCTCTACACTGTCTATCCTCCTTAGTTGTTAACACAGACCTGTAATTTTTACCTGCATGTACAGACAGTGCACTTGTATGATTGATATTAGAGCACAAGATGGTCAAAGATTTTAAAAATTTTATCAGAATATCTACAATTCCTTATCATGCATTTATTGTACCCAGGAGGAAGATATGGTGTAACTGATATCGTTGTATTAAATTGACTTGGTGACCCGTGTTCAAATCCTGGAGGAAATTGTTTGCATTTTACTTCATGCTAATACCCTTGAGAAAGGCATGAATCCATCTGTTCTCTCCCCATCTTGGAGGAGGAAAACTCAGAATTTAAGCCAGCTGTACTCACCTTAAAAATTGACCTTGTGTCATGTAACTGGGGAAAAATTTCTTGAAATAAGTTATTTTTTGGGGAGGACGACCCTAAAACAATTTTATTCATTTATCTTCTTTTTTTTTTTCTTCTCCTATGGCAATAAAAATATCTTTGAACTGAAGAAGATAAAGGAAGATGAAAGAGAGAGGAGAAAGAAAGATGGAATATTGAAAAAAAAAATTGAAATACATAAATTGCAGCATATACAAGTCAACGTTTTAAGCCTGAAAAATATATGTGCAAAACCAAATTTAAAAAAAAGAAAATTACAAAACTGAATTTAAACTAGTTGAACTCTTCTTAAAAACTGACCTTGTGTCACATCCTAATCATGGTGGAGAGGTTGAATAAATATATGCCAAAGATAGTCAAGGATTTTGAAAATCTAATCGGAATGTCTGCTATTCTTTATCATGTACTTATTGTACCTGTGAGGCAGATAGGACATAACTGTTATCATTGTATTGAATGGACTTGGTGATTGTTGATTAGGGTTAATTGCATTTTACTTTATGCTAATGCCCTTGAGAAAGGCATGAATCCATCACTTCTCTCCCCAACAATAGATCAGGCAGACTGGGATCTTTAGTCTTGGTACTGTAACTTCTTCACAGGAAGTAAAAACTTTAAATTCAAATCAGTTGTACTTAGCTTAAAAAAATTTGATTTTGTGTTACATCCCACCCATGAAAAAGAAGTTGTGTCAGTACATTGGTCAAAATCAGCATTGTTCTTCTGGGTGATGTAATTTTATTTTCTGTCAGTATAAATTTGTAGATGTAGTTGCCAATGCATAAAAAATCCCCTTGCAACTCTTTTAGTGAAGTCAATGCACTTTAATAGAATTTGTTTATTCATTTAATTCAATCCACTTTTTATCTGAGGAGTCCCTGTGGCTTTATAGTTAAAGTGCTGGACTGCAGCCTCAAAGTAAGTGAATTTGAACTCCAGTCATGCAATTATATTCACTTTAAGACTAATACTCTTGGTAAAATATGACCCTCTTTATTTCCCAGCTATGAGTTAGATAGTATTGTTTCTGTTCTACTCCAAGGATGTCTTTGGCATTGAATAACCCACAAAGACTGATATGCCATGATGGCTAAAGAGTGAGACTGCAGCCTCAAAGTAAGTGAATTTGAACTCCAGTCATGCAATTATATTCACTTTAAGACAAATACCCTTGGGGAAAAGTATGAACATCCTTATTCCCCAGCTATGGGTTAAATAGTATTGTTTCTGTTCTACTCCAAGGATGTCTTTGGCATTAAATAAACCACAAAGATTGATATGCCATTAATCAAAGAAACTGTTACTAATTTTTATCAACTTACAATCAGTATATATACCATGTTATTATTCTTTAGTGTGATGGATATTGGCTTGGAAAATGGTATCAGCAAGCTAAATTTAATTTTCAGCTGAGGCGGCTTGCATTTACTTTTTATTATTACTCTTTGAAAAAAAGCATGAATCCTTTTCTGCTATGGATATGATAGTGCAGATCTGGCTCTTAGCCTTCATAAGGCAATCAATTGAAGAGAAGGAAAATTCTGTATATTAGGGTAAGGCTCATTGCTTTGTCTTACAGATCTTGGTGAAGACTCATGGGATAGAATGTGAAGCGATGGGGATTCTTCTTTAGCAATCTTTTATTTTTTTAATTGACTTTCTCATTGCATTTCTCTGTTTATGAAATCAAATTTTCTTATTTTTCTATATTGGGAGTCTGGTGTTCTATTCTAGATTTTTCTACCTCGTATCTTATTGTACACCTGAAGATGGTTGGAGAATAGACTGACTGAAATGTAGTGGAAACAACAAAAGTAACACAAAGAATGAGTTCACTAGTCTGAACAACTTTTGGAATGATAATAGCTATTCTCAAAATTATAGGTCTTTTATCCATTTGTACCCCTGAAGATGGTTTGCCCAGTCGGCTGGGGCTGTAGAATACACTGACTGCACCTCTGCAGAGGGGTAAGACCCACCCCCCAATGAGTGTCCTGGATATATGACACTAAACAATCTGATGGTGAGGTTCCAGTGATTCTGGGGCTTTTGGGAATGCAGAGTACCCCTTCATTACCATTGCTCCCAGGTCCACTCTGGCCCAGCATGGTAGCATCTAATAGGGCTCTATCTATGGGTTAAATAGAACTAATGGTATACTTATGCTAAACTGAATTGTTTCACTAAACTGAATAGCTTGAAATGGAAATATTTTGACAATTAAACTGTACTTATATTTAAACTACATGCTTATGGTAAACTGAATTGTTTGAAATGGAACTGTTTTTTGACATTGAAACTGTACTTACACTAAACTGATTTGTTTAATATAGAACTGTTTTGTCATTTAACTGTGTAAACAAGATCTGTACTTATACTAAACTGAATTAGCTGAATTAGAACTACTTGACTAAGCCGAATAGCTTGAAATAGAAATGTTTTTCACAATTAAACTGTACTTACATTTAAACTGTGTACTTATGCTAAACTGAATTGTTTGAAATAGAACTATTTTCATAAAAATGGATTTGGCATTAAATAACCGACAAAGGTTGATATGCCATAAACCCAAATAACCAGCCAACCAACCTGAAGATGGTTGGAGAATGGATTGACTAAAATGTTGTGCTAACAACAAAAGCTATATAAAGAATTAGTAGTAGTCTAAGCAACAAATGTGAATTGATAATGATTCTTCTCAAAATTATAAATAGTGTCAGTGGTATCATCTCTTCAACTCTTGAGACTATAGATCAGCACTTACATCTGGACACTGGCTTAAGCTGGACTATATGGAAGTGCTGGTAGTTGTTCATACAGCTAGTCTATACTATCCATACCAATGATGATCTCCAAGAAAAGAGGAAGCACCGATATGGTTTGGCACCAGTATTGTCAAAAAAGTTCCCCAGAACAAGATCCAGCCCAGTCAATTGGGGCTATAGAATATGCTGACTGCAGAGGGGTAAGACCCCACAATAACGAGTGACCTGGATATGGTATTAAACAGTCTGGAGCTTTGGGGAATGCGGAGTACTCCTTCATTGCTATCACTCCCAGGTCCACTCTAGCTCAGAGTGGTAACACCTGAAAAGGTCCTATCTATGGGTCAAATAGAACTGTTTGACATTTAAATTGAGAGCAAACAAATGATTTATGCTAAATTTAATTGTTAGAAATAGAACTATTTGATCATTTGACTGTGTAAACAAATGACTGATGTTTAATTGAATTGTTCATGATACATAGTAATATTTGGAACCATTTAACTTTGTTGACTTACATTTACAAATCATATATATCTAATATATATGAATAAACCAGATTTGGTATTGGATAGCCTCCAATGGTTGATATGCCGTAAAATCAAACCAACCAACTGGAACAAGATTGAAAGTAAATTCAGACAGCCTTTAGAATTTTAGATCCTAGTTTTAATTTCAAAATTATTCTTCTAAACTGGTTGCTGACCAAGGCTAGGGAACCCAATTTACCCTATTTTCCCCCCATAGTTAGGTGAATCTCCAAATAAAAACTGTTTATTTTCTTAAAAATTCAAAATTGCATCTTTTTTTCATTAATTAGTTTTACAAATTATGAATAGTGTGTGAATAAATGTTTAGAATATTAATAAGGTAAATCCAGATGGTAGATATATTTTAAAAAAATGTTATTGTTTTCTTTTTGATATTTTATATTGTCTTATTTATGAAGATAGTTTGATTGGTTTTGTCTATTTCCCCAGATTGTGGTATGGAAACGGTACAATGACTTCAAACAATTGTATAAGTCTATGATAAATCTTCATAAAGCACTTCATCGGAAAGAAGAGTTCCCAGAATTTGCAAAACCAAAATTTTTTGGTGAGTTCAAGTTTCTATAGTTCAAGTAATATTTTCCTTTTGTTTCCCTCTTTTTTTTTTTTCTTTTTTTTTTTTTAAAAATCTATTTACTTACTTTTCTCACCACCTGGCTAAATAGTTAAATAGTGCCACAACACTCTTCTACACGGATGGCTTTAGAATTACATAATTGATATGCCATTAAACAAAGAAACCAAACCAAAACAGTCAATTTAAAACTCAACTAAAAATCATTATAAACAAATAAAAAAAAAAAAAAAATTAAAAAAATGCAATGAAGTATGAAAAATCTTAGGATTGTAATCAAGTATTTAGAAATCAATAAGATTTTTGACTTTAAATAACCTGTAAGGGGTTGATATGCTTTTAAACAAGTAAACCAACCCTATAACTGTATGCAAATCATTTGTATTAATGATCACTTGATGCTATGTAAGTTATTGGCTACCGTAGTTGAGGGCAATCAGAAGGCTCCCTTTTCAATAGCTACTACACCGAGGTGTAGGGGAGAGCACTACTCCTTTCTCTGGATTGCTCCACTTTACCCTTGATACATACCTTATATTGCTGAGTGTTAAGCAAGGAGGTATCAAGTACCATTTTTAAAGTCTTTGGTATGACATAACCTGGGATTAAACCCAGGTCTCCCAGACCATTGTCAAACAATTAGTTACTTGAAACCATATCATTTCTTGTAAGTTATTGGTCTTATATAGAAATTCTTAGAACCATACAACCGTGCAAATAAATAATTGACAAAAATGTGCAATTTAAAAGAAATACAATGGAACTTTGAAAATATAATTATTACAATCAAGCATTTATGAATTGTGGTCAAAAATGTTCTTACTGATGTGTTGAACTGAGAACGTAGTCAAGCGGTGCTTCCTGGCATGCTGAAACTGATAAGAAAGCCAGAGGCAAGGAGAGGTGGCTTCTTACTGGAGAATGCAATAAATTGTGGGTAAGTGGGTATGAAAGATAAAGACACCCACTGGTCATTCCTGGAGAAGCAATTGATGAATGATGAAGGAAAGTGACGAGAAAAGTAGGAGTGTTGGAAGAGAAAGGAAAGCAGGAGGAAAGTAGCAAGAGAAGGTCAGGAAAACAGCAGCAGGAGGAGGAGGAGGTGAAGAGATAGCAGCAGGAGGAGGAGGAGGTGAAGAGAAAGAAGGAGGAGGAGGAGGTGAGGAGAAAGCAGCAGGAGGAGGAGGTGAAGAGAAAGCAGCAGGAGGAGGAGGAGGTGAAGAGAAAGCAGGAGGAGGAGGTGAAGAGAAAGCAGCAGGAGGAAGGAAAAGTGAAAAAAACATACAAATGAATCAAAGTTTTGCCTTAAATGATGCATAAGGATTTGATGTGCCATTAAACAAATAAGAAGAGTACCCCATGGACTAAAGTGTTGAACAATGGCCTCAAGATGAGTGAGTTTGAACTCCAGTCATGCAATTATATTCATTTTCAGACTAATACGGGGTGTCCTTGTGGTATAATAGTTAATACACTGGACTGCAGAATCGTAATTAGTGAGTTCAAACTCCAGTCACACTATTGCGTTCACTTTCAGACAAATACCCTTGGAAAAGGTATGAACCCCCTTATCCTCCCAGTTATGGGTTAAATAGCATCACTGCAGTTCTTCTAGAAGGATGGCTTTGGCATTAAATAACCTACAAAGGTTGATATGCTGTTAAACAAAGAAACCAAACCAAACCAGACTAATACTCTTGGGGAAAGGTATGAACCTTCTTATCCCACCAGCTATGGGCTAAATAGTATAACTGCTGTTCTTCTACAAGGATGATCTCAGCATTAAATAACTCACAAAGGTTGATATGCCATTAAAAAGAAAAAAACAATAATCAAAACAATAAAGAATTTAAAACTGGATTTATAATTGGCCCCTATTCACAGCATTACATTCTGTCTATGACTCCTTGCCCTCTTGTATTGTTAATCCTTAGTATTTGCTCATAATTTTTTCTATAGGGAGTGAAACCTATGAGCAACCTTTTTTTATCCATATTGCACCAATGGCTGACTGTTAATACATTTTCACAATGTAATGGGTTTTCTTTTTTTACATAGGCAGATTTGCTGAGTCAGTCATAGAAGAAAGAAGAACAAGTGCCTTGGAATTATTAAACTTCATTGGTCACCAACCACATTTGTACAAATCTCAGCTATTTCAGAAATTTCTGGAGGTAAGTAAATCTATATACTATGATTCACTGTCACTGTCTTCTCTGTCATTATCTAATTCAAGAACTGCTAAAACTATGACCACCAAATTTTCTTGTGCTTACAAATATGACCCCAGAGCATGTTTTTAGTATATTAGGTTTTGAAAATTTCTAAAGTTTTGAAGATTTTAGCTAGGGGGTTCAATTTACAATGTAAGTAGAATGATAAAAATAACCCTTACTTTGGGTTTGCTAAAATAAATCTTTACCTTTTTTGTTTAACCATATAAAGTAGATATTGTAAGTGAACAATACTGGGGTGCAAATAAATAAGTTATCAAAAAAAGCCAGCAGCCTAAAGAAAGACAAGTTGACAAAGTTCAATATCTGATCTGGTGGCCAAGGTGAAACAAGATATGTTTGATTTAGCATCCTGTACTGAAGACAGCAGTTAACTGAACCTTGCAGATGTCACCACCCTTGATCAACCATCTAATTGGAAATTAGAAATATTGTGTAGAATTTATGTTCCATTTATTTATCGAAAAAGATTTTGGATCAAAAGGAGGAAGAAAAAGAAAGACGAAATGGATTTCTCGATTTGCTCTTTCTTTTGGTGTTAGAGGTATGAGGAGACAAGCATTTGCATGAATGAAGAAGAGCTGGTTCTTATTAGAATGAGGAAGCACGTTATTTTCATTATCTCTTTCCATTTACTTCCATGGCTTTGGAAACTGAAGGGAAAAAATAAAGTGACAGAGGTCCTAATGCTTGAGGCAAGTTGAATTTTTTGTGTTTCTCTTCCACATCTGACAGTTAGCTATCACTGACATAGCAGTTTTCAGTGACTACAGTATCTAGCTGAAAATTTCTCACCAGAAGCCAAAGTTTTAACTTTTTACATGATTTTTCTGTTCACTGGAAAATAAAGACTAAAAAATAATTTCAGCCCAGTCTGTTAGGGCTGCAGAATATACTGACTGCATTTCTGCAGAGGGGTAAAACCCTACCAACAAGTGTTCTGGATATCACACTAAAAAATCTGATGGTAAGATTCCAGTAGTGCTGGAGCTTTGAGCAATGCAGAGTACTCTTTCATTGCCATCACTCCCAGGTTCACACTGATAGGGTCCTATCTATGGATCAAATAGAACTATTTGACATTTAAACTGAGTACAAACAAATGACTTATGCTACATTGAATTGTTGAAAATAGAACTGTTTGATCTGTTTAAGTGTGTGTAAACAAATGACTGATGTTTAATTGGATTGTTAATGATACATAGCAATACTTGGGACCATTTGACTTTGATTTATGCTAAATTGAATTGTTAGAAATAGAACTGTTTGATCATTGAACTGTGTGCAAACAAATGACTTATGCTAAATTGAATTTTTAGAAGTACAACTTTTTGACATTTAAACTAAGGGTAAACAATTGATTTATGGTAAATTGAATTCTTTAAAATAGAGCTTATTGACTATGTGTTGTCATGAAACTTCTGATTGGTTTACTGTTAGTGAAGGTGGCAAGGTTTTAGTCTCAACCCTTTTACCTACACCTATCACCCAGACAACACCAAGTGTATTGCTGATATTCGGTCAGACAATATTTTATTTTGGTATGTCATTCAACCACAAGCAAATAGGGAAAACTATGACACAAAGATTTTCGAACAAGCTGAAAATGAAGACAACATGAAATGCACAATTGAGAATACAAATTATTTTATTATCAACCCCAATAAATAAAGGCATGTATGCAAAGTAAAATAGTCTTAGC
>OY757935.1:20364718-20502218 GCA_963585895.1 Sepioteuthis lessoniana
CAAGGAGAGACATAAACATTAACCTTTCTATGGTGTTTATTAACTTATAAGTTATCATAAAAACAATATAGTTTACTTTGATGCCTGTGTTCTTTGCTGCAATAAAATGTTGATGGAAAATGTTTATGATACTTTTATGTAACTTAAAATCTAATGAGAAAATAAGTTTTCAATTAGTATATAAAAAGTCAGATCAGGAATCATACCTGTTCTATGTAACTCTGTGGTGCAAGAGATAACTTACTTCTTCAGACAAAGCATGTGAAAACGTGTCTAGTGTACTGGGTCATTTTGATAGAGGAAAAACAGCTGCTATTGACACTGGAAATTTATAGAGAGTGCAGCGGAAGTGATACTACACATGCGGGTTGTGCTCCTAGAGAGGTAGTATATAATGAGGTGGTTCCAGCATGATAGCAAGAAACATGATGGGACAAAGATCTACGATAGCAAGAGACATAATGGAATGAAGATCTACAACTGCAAGAGGCAAGCATGATGGAACAAAATGTTACAAACCCATTACAACCTGTTACACATTACTTGGTGAAGGGATGGACACTGCCTAGTAATCCTCTTATTACCTTCAGAGATGATATTATGGGAACTATACCTTCCAAATCAACATTTCTACAATACCTTTTAGCTTACCTAGTGTCTAAAAGTAGTCTTACAAGTTAAAAGGGTTAATTAATTCAGCCACTGCTATTCATTTACAAATAAAAATTCAATAATTAAATAAACAAATCTTCAATCAATTACAGATTTTTAATATAGCACTTGACTGTTGAGTCTGGGTACACAAAACAAAAATCAATCACCATATACCGATTTTTAAATGTAAGATTGCCGATAATGTGCACAGTAGTAATTGAGAACAGGTCATGTGACAAGTAAATTGATTAAAGAACCAATTGCAATCCACCAGTTCTTGTCTTAGAGCCAATTTGAGCTGACTGCTGGACATAAATAGAAGGAAAATTGAAACAAAAGTTCAGAGAGTGAAGCCAGAAATGTTGGTGTGGAATTGAATTTTAAAGCTGAATGCCAAATGTCGACATGCACACTTTTTCTTTTTCTTTCTACCCCCCCATACTTTTCATTGATGCACAATCAGCAGTCATAGTCGAAACATGCAAAACATCAAAAGCCTACATGTAGTAACAATTACTATTATGTTTGGTTCTCACAGATACAAATGGATACATTTTTATTGTCCAACAAACATTAATATTATCAGACTTTTTACTTACTTCAAACTTTGACTCACCCAAGTACATTTAAAAAGAGAATGTTCATGCATATAAATTAGTTGTTCTTATATATTCTTTGTTGATCTTCATTACAAGTTCTATATATATATATATATATATATATAAGGTTAATTTTTTCCTAAGGCATTGGCAATAGGAAGCATTGTTTACAGTTACCCTTTTCCCAAGGAAATCAATTGTGATGGGTCCTTTCATGTCCCAGAACACTGTCAGCATGACCTCCTCTACTGATTGCTGTACCCAGAATTTTTTTCTTTACAGGAGAGTTAATGTGTTTTCACTCTATTGACTGACTTTTCAACCTGGCTCATGTGTGTGTGTTTTTGTTTTTATCATGTTTTATTTTAAATGTATGTAGAAGGAATATCATTTTGAGAAATGTTGCTTCCTTTTACTAATGACTATAAGAACAATTACTTACAATTAGCAACAGTATGTTATTGACTGAGCAAATTGAATAGAAAGTCTATAAAAGGAATAAATAGATGTGTGTATGTAAAAATATCCTTATCATACATGTGCCTGAGTGAAGTTTCTGAGAGAAATGAAAATTTCTAAGAGACTTACATATTTGATAAGACTTCTTTAGATGCCTTTATAAAATTATTTGATGTGTCTGTGTGTAAGCAAATAAGCTTAGGATGTTATATGCTCTGTACTATTCTGTAGTATCATATTTCATGTAATATGAGTTTAGCTGGAGTAGAGACTGGAATATTGGGTTTACTGTATACAGTAAGAAAGCACTTAGCGTGAAATATTGGGCTTATGGTGTATAGTAAAATAGCACTTAGCTCGAAATGTTGGGCTCATAGAGAATAATAAAATATCACTTAGCCTGATATATTGAACTTATGTAGTAAAATAGCACTTAGCCCAAACATTGAACTTATGGCGCATAGTTAATAAGCACTTAGTATAAAATATTGGGCTTAGTGTATAGTAAGATAGCACATAGTCCAAAATATTGGGCTTATGATATATAGTAAAATAGCACTTAACCCAAAATTTTAGGCTTATGGTGTACTGTAAAATAGCACTGTAAATAGTACTGTAAAATATTTGACTTATGCTGTATAGTAAAATAGCACTTGTCCCAAAATATTGGGGTTATAGCGTATTGCAAAATAGCACTTAGCCCAAAATTTTAGGCTGAGAGTGTATAGTAAAATAGCACTTAGCCCAAAATAGTGGGCTTGTGGTGTATTGTAGAATAGCACTTGGCCTGAAATATCAGCATCATCATCAAGGCATGCTGACAGTATGGATTCCCTTAACTCTCTCACCATTTGTCTCTATTGGTCATTACTTTGACAAGTCTTCTAGACGGTATTCAATTTCTGCTCAAATCTGATGAATGTAAGGTTTTTCTGGTTGGCCAACATTGGTGTGTCCATGTGTTGTAGTCCATTAGGGAACATCATTTATGAGTTTGTCCTGACTTCTCCAACAGTACCCAGCATATCTTACTTGGCTAGTTTGTGAGATGGAAGGTAAGTGGCCGTATGGGAGCTGTTTTGTAAGGTGCCTTTAGGATTCATTCAAAACAGCACTCAGCATCATTGACTAGTTACCATATAACTTTTACTCGTGGCATTCCATTAAAGTCCAAATGGTACAACCATACAGTTGTACTGGACAAAATCAGGGTTATGGTGTATAGTAAAATACCAGTTAGCCTGAAATATTGGGCTTACAGGTTCAAAAGTTTAAGAAACCTGTTCAACACATTAAGATTTGACTTTTTTTCTTCTGTTTTTATTTAAAAGGTTTTTATTTATTCAGTTGGTTTGCTGTTGCTAAACAAGATTTTTCTTGTTTTACAAAAATGAACTTAATTGAGATAACTACAAACACTGTCATAAATGCAGTATCCCTATGGTGTAATTGCTAACGTCTTAGATTGTGAATTTGCTGTAATCAAGTTTGAACTCTAGTTACACTATTAGGTTCATTTTCCAACTAATACCCTTGGAAAAGGTATGAACCCTTTTATCCTATTAGTTATGGGTGAAATAGTACCATTACTGTCCTTCTACAAAGATGGCTTTGGCATTGAATAACCTACAAAGGTTGACATGTCATTAAACAAAAAAAAAGATCAGACCAAACCAAACCAAACCAAACCAAATGCCACATCAGTTTTCTGATTGTTACTTTTAAATTTAAAAGAATTAATCAGGTGTGTTATTTGTTTCAGAGTAGTGAAAATGATGAATGCAATTCATTGGAAGAAAGAAGCAACCCCGTCTGTATAAAACCTACGAAAGGAGGAACTTCAGCCACTGCTACTGCTGAAACGTCAAGTTTTGAATCTGATTCTGAACTTTCTCTTGATCTTTCTGCTTCTGATGTGAATAAATCTTATGAAGTATTAGCCTTGAACCAGCAGGACTTGTATAATGAAAATACTAACAAACAAGAAAACCAGTATGTAATGTTTTTTAATTTTTTTTTTTAATGCTTTGCCTGGAATTTAAAAAAAAAGTACATGATGATTGTTGCCATATTTGTTAACCACTTATCAGTCATTTAATCAATACATCTTCTAATACGCAAAGCCTTCCTCTTCGATTGATTAGGAACCTGATTTAATTCCAGCAATTTTCATTTTTCCTGCTCTACATAGAATCTATCTATCTATCTGTCTATGTTCATTTTCTATCCGTTTGTCTATCTAGGTTCATTATCTATCTATCTATCTATCTTAGTCTGTAATCTATCTATCTATCTATCTATCTATCTATCTTAGTCTGTTATCTCTCTATCTATCTATCTATCTATGTTCATTTTCTATCCGTTTGTCTATCTAGGTTCATTATCTATCTATCTATCTATCTATAGAGGGTGGTTGAAAAGTAATCCCTTATTTTAAAATACTTATAATTTATTTCTTATAAAAATTGTTAAGAAATAAATTATAAGAATTGTAAAATAAGGAGTTACTTTTCAATCTTTCTGTATATATAATTGTTACCATTAGTTAAAATAATATTTTTTTATGTCACCAAAAAAATCCACAATATAAAAATAGATGATTTGATGGTTGTAATTGTTGACAAATTATTATTAGTTGCTGGAAAAGAAAGAAAGAAAAGACTAACTTCAGCATTAAGTAACCCTGTAAGAGTTGACATACCATAAAATCAACTAATTTCCTTTCTTTTTTTAATTTCTTCTCTTTTATTGCTTATATTCTTTTTTATTGCTTCTATTTTCTCTTCCTGCTTTTTCTTTTCTTTTTTTCTCTTTTCTTGCTATTTTTCTTTTTTCTCTTTTTCTTTTTTTCTTTTTTCTTTTTTTCTTTCTCTTTTTTTGCTTTTTCTTTTTTCTTTTAATTTTCTTTTTTCTTTTTTCTTGCTTTTTTTCTCAATTATTTTTCTTTTTTGTTTTTTCTTTCTTTTTTTTTTTGCTTTTTCTTTTTTCTTTTTTCTTGCTTTTTTTCTCAATTATTTTTCTTTTTTCTTTTTTCTTGCTTTTTTTCTCAATTATTTTTCTTTTTTCTTTTTTCTTTCTTTTTTTTTTGCTTTTTCTTTTTTCTTTTTTCTTGCTTTTTTTCTCAATTATTTTTCTTTTTTCTTTTTTCTTTCTCTTTTTTTTTTTTGCTTTTTCTTTTTTCTCTTTTCTTGCTTTTTTTCTCAATTATTTTTCTTTTTTGTTTTTCTTTCTCTTTTTTTTTTGCTTTTTCTTTTTTCTTGCAATTTTCTTTTTTCTCTTTTCTTGCTTTTTTTCTCAATTATTTTTCTTTTTTCTTTTTTCTTGCTTTTTTTCTCAATTATTTTTCTTTTTTGTTTTTTCTTTCTTTTTTTTTTTGCTTTTTCTTTTTTCTTTTTTCTTGCTTTTTTTCTCAATTATTTTTCTTTTTTCTTTTTTCTTTCTCTTTTTTTTTTCTCTTTTCTTGCTTTTTTTCTCAATTATTTTTCTTTTTTGTTTTTTATTTCTCTTTTTTTTTGCTTTTTCTTTTTTCTTGCAATTTTCTTTTTTCTCTTTTCTTGCTTTTTTTCTCAATTATTTTTCTTTTTTTCTCTCTCTTTTTTTTTTTTTTTTGCTTTTTCTTTTTTCTCTTTTCTTGCTTTTTTTCTCAATTATTTTTCTTTTTTCTCTTTTGCTTTTTTCTTTCTCATTTTTTCTTTTTCTTTTTTCTTGCAATTTTCTTTTTTCTCTTTTCTTGATTTATTCCTTTTTTTTTCTTCTTCTCTTCTTCCCTTTTACATGTCTTTGTTCACTTATTGGATGTCTTCTCAGTTATCTCATTCCCAGTTCGTTATCGGATAGCCTCAATTCTGTTTCCCTATTAAGAATCCACTATAATACTTAAAATGCAATGCTCATAGGTGCGAGCCTTACTTCATAGCCGAGCAAACCTTAAATGCTGATTTCATTTGAAATGAGACAGAGATTAGTACTTGTTTCATAACTTTATTGTGTTTACTGCAGTCATCCGATTTGACTCCTTGTATTTTCCTTAGCTACTTCAAGTTGAATGAATTCAATTTTTTTTGGCTTTATTTCAGTTTCAATGTTTTTCTAACATTGAGCAAAAGGAATGAGGATGTTAAAATTTTAACCAAGAAAGAGCATTTTATTTATTTATTTATTTATTTGGACCATTAACAACTTATCCCTCTTACCCACCTCACCCTTCACTCCCTCCCCATTGTACAACTTGAACTTCCAGTGATTAGTCTTTCATCCATAATACTAATGCAATAGATAGTCTTATGTTTGGACGCTTTTCTTTTTTTTAAAAAAAAAAAGAGACCATCCCATAAGCTTGCAAATAGGCTTTGCAATAATATAAATATTTAGTCAATAAGATATATATATATATATATATATATATATATATATATATATATATATATATTGTGTACTTAAGCAGGAAGTCATTATTTAAGCATGTTCTGTTGAAGACCACAGAGTATTTTCTTTTTAAGATCTTTAAATGAAGACATTAAACTTTTCTTATTATTTTCCTTATCTTTGGGTCGAGGTGACACTTGGGCTAGCATGGGGCACTTTCTTCACCTTCTCAACTCAGAGGTAAGGAAGATAATAAGAAGACTTGAATGTCTTCACTTAAAGATCTTAAAAATGTAATATATCCAGGTTCAAAAATATGACCAAGATATGAACACATGAAATAGACATATTCATACAGATACGGAAAACATTCACAAATGTTCATAAACATATAGGAATCCAAAAAACACGAAATTGGTTTAGGTACGAAATGTTTATTTACCTTTTGAGTTTAAGGTTTTTTGACATGAGGAGAGAGAGACATAATTTCTTTCTATGCTGACTTTTCCATCTCAACCCACCATGTGCGGCACCCCTGCCTCAAACTACTGGTCTGGCCTCAGCAAGCTCCGAAAATCGTCTACCTTCTTCTAGCGTCAAATCTCAACTAACTGCTTTTTTTCAAATCCCCCAAATCCTTAGCACTTCCGAGCATGATGTCATTCACGTCCCTGGTACCATATCCTATCTGGGGTTTTTATTGTGACATCTCTGATTGTCACATCCGCCCCGCATGCGCGTGAACACCTGCGCTCAATGTATGCACCTAACTTACCCATGTACTAAGCGATAGGTTCTCAGCCTAATGAAACCGAAAGGCAAGATATATAAAACGAAATCCCTCCACAATTATATTACAAAAAGAAAATACTCCACAGTCTTCATAACATGCTTAAATATATATGTGTTAGTGTATGTAGATAATTGTGATAGGTCCAACAAGAAAAAATTGAAAATTTTTAAATGAATAGGTCCTCAAATGTATCTGAATTTGATATCTTAGGTTTATATTATTTCATATATTTGTATTCTACATGTATTTCAGACTTTATGGTCTTTTTCAGAAAATTAATAATGGCTAATGTAGTCTTTGTTTCTAGCTTTTATAGTGAAGATTGTTTTGATAGGAGGAGGATTCTTTTTGTGTCTGTGAATATCTTGTTGGAGTTAATTATCTGTAAAAACCTCTGGCTTCTGTACATGTTGTTGTTTTTTGTTTGTGTATATTCATATACATGCACAGACATCTGATTGATGTATTTTCATTTATCTCACTTACTCTCTGAGTTGAATGTTTGTGAGAATGTATTTGACTCCACTGATATATTTTAAGATAGTCTGTGTGCATACATTTGTTCTTGTGTGTGAGATGAGGTTCTGTTTACATATGAATGTGGGAAGTTAGGCTCTCTTTAATGTAGGTTTAAATCTATCTATAAAGTTTTTTTCTTTTATTTGGGGTAATGAGTAGTCAACAGTCTGATATATTGGTATTATTTTAAAATATCCATTGCTACATTCAAAAAGGTGTTTTGATATATGGAGTTTTCTATTTTCTGGTAATTTGATATTGGTTTTATGTAAAGAGACTCTATTGTTCAGGGTCTGAGTCTATCCTCTGTATACATTTTTATGGTTACAACATTTTATTATGTAGACTACACTTCTTGAATTATAGCTTAGATTTTTATTTAATATGAATGTTGTTTTTAGGTTTTCAAAGGTTTAGGATTTTCCTTCTATGATTATATTACATACTCCACATGTTTTATTTTTGCATTTTGAGACTCCATGGATTGTGTGCTCACCAAATTTAGATGAAGTTAATGTGTATTTTAAGTGTTTTGGTTGTCGTTTGCTTTTAACGTTTTTTGTTATGTCTAGTATGTTTTTAATTATATCATTGTTTTTAAGTTGTTCTAGAGGACAGGAAATGAACTTGACATGCTAAGTTCAATACTGGTTGAGGCTGTTTATGTTTAATTTTGTAATAATGCCCTTAAGAAAAGCATTAATCTGTCTCTTCTCCCTCAATTATAGGTAGAAATTGGAAGGGCCACTGGTCTAGGAGAAGGAAAACTCTTTAATTCAAAACCCAAATAGTTTTGTTTAGAGAATCTTTGGCTCACTGTTGCATTATTCTTCAGGTATCAACTTTTCCAAAAAATGTGATTGGTCATACACAAGCCTTTACCACTATAAACATATCACCTATATAGTTTTAAGGGAGTCTCCACAGTTGGACTGCAAGATTTTAGTAAGTTCACTTTTGGTCCAATACCCTTGGTAAAGATATGAACCCCCATATCTTTCCAGCAAGGGGTTAAACTATACCTATACTGTTCTTCTAAAAGGATGGCTTTGGAATTAAATAACCCGCAAAAGGTTGATATACCATTAAATAAAGAAATTATGGCTGCTGTAGATGGACAAATGTGATATATGTTTTTACCCATCTCCTCTAGCATGAGTAGGGTGTAACACAAGGTCAATTTTTAAGCAGGATGAAATTAATTTGAATTCAAGGATTTACCTTCTCCTACATAGGTTATCATACTAAAGTTAAAGAGTCTAGTCTGCCTAATTATTTACTCACTGGTAGAGGTTGTATAGTTGGATTTATACCTTTCCTAAGGTTATTAGCACTATTTGAAATGTGAACAGTCTTATCCAGGATTTGAAATCAAGTCACTGAGTTCATTTTCTATGACAATAACTGCTATGCTATATATATATATATATATATATATATATATATATATATATATATATTGAAGTAAATAATGGGGTGTAATCTGACAATATGTAAAGAAAAATTGATAACAAGGTAATTCAAGAAGAAGGAGAGATTTATTGAGAAGCAAAGTCGACACTATAGCATTTCGGTTCTAATGGACCATCATCAGGACTATGATATATATATATATATATATATATATATATATATATATATATATGATTTGTAAGTGAATAGTTTGTAAGTAAATACTTTTTGGAATAAATTGTTTCAATACAAGACAAAGGTTAGTGAACAATTTATTCCAAAAAGTATTTACTTACAAACTATTCACTTACAAATCATATATATATATATATATATCATAGTCCTGATGATGGTTCATTAGAACCGAAATGCTATAGTGTTGACTTTGCTTCTCAATAAATCTCTCCTTCTATTTGGATTACCTTGTTATCAATTTTTCTTTATACACACACACACTCATTGTGTAATAGTTATCATCACAGGAAAGAGACACAAATATTAGATGAGGCTGTTTACATTTAATATGGCACTAATACTTCTGGAAAAAGTATTAATCCAGCAATTCTCCTTCCGGCTATGGGTCAATAGTAGAACAGACCGATTTCTTTAACCTTAGTATGTCAACTCCACTTTAAACTCTAGCTTGTATCACATTCTCCCTATACAGTGGGATTGGTAAATATATATACATATCAAAGCTGCAACAGTATACAAATATATATATATATATATATTGTCATCCACAGACTTTCGTTGTATCACATCTCTTCAGTGTGACTAGACACATAAGATGCTTCAAGCTGGGATCAAAACCTGGCTGACTTTATGTCAATCGGATAACTTACCCCTGAGCTATCATCAATCTCAGCATAAGTGAGAGGATTTTTATAGGTATATATTCATGAGAAGAGCTTTGCATTTACGCGTATATAGTAGCCAGCAATCCCTCACTTTAGTGCTCAACTCACTGAAGGGAGCATATATATGTATATATGTGTGTGTGTATATATATATTTATATATATATATATATATATATATAATATACACGCAAAAATTTCATACTGATTATCGTTGGTCTACTACTTGAGCTATTATTTAGTGGGGAAAAATTATCTTGTTTTAAATTGCTTTACTTTGTTTTATGAGACAAATTAGATGATTTTTATATCATCATTTGTTGCAGTATTTCATTAAAAACCTCCACAAGTGCTAGTGACATCTGTAATGGAGTATGGAGTCACCCTCAGATTCCTGACAACATCAGTATTACATCAATGGAAGACGAGGAATTGGAAGAACTCGATGGAGATGTTAATGTGGTACTGGGCACTCCGTTACCAGATGCCGACATCTCCTATTTTGACCCTCTGCAATCAAACCAAGAGGAAGCGGTCAACTCAAACCATGAACTGGACACTAACAACATTTGGCTTTTGTCAGCCTTGACGACAAACGTTCTGCCTTTTTCGGCTGACATACAAGCAGAGAGGTTAGTGTTGGACCCTGACAAAGACAAGATGCCTGACAAACACTTGGAAGAAAGGAATTCCTTCCGATGCCATCCTTTGCAACCTTCTAGAGTAACTGGCGATTCCAAAAAAAGCCCAGACAAAGAATCGGAAGCTGAAGGAAAATCCCAAGTCGACATTTCAGCCTTTGACCCTCTTGAGGATGCATCAAATGCAAAAGTATCATACACAAAGGCAGATTTTGAAATCTCTCTTAACCTTCCACCTTTAACAAACAATCATCCAGGTTCACCAGAAACAAACAGCTCATCCACTTCTGCGGCTAAGCCCAACTCAAATTTTAGTCCAAAGATGCAGCGTTCGAGATCAAGTTCAAGATCAAGCGAAATGTCTTTAAAAGTTGGCGGCAAGGAGGATTACATTTATGTTGCTGCCAACCAAATTTGCCAAGCACAGGAGTGTGAAGCAAGTGGCAGGCATGAAATGGCCTTTGCTTACTATAGAAATGGTGTAGGAATATTATTACAAGGAGTTCAAGGTAAGTGAAATTTTCACGGATTGATTTTTCAAGTAATATTAGGTTGGTTTGAAGTTACTTCTACCTCTGTCCCTTAATTGTCATTTACTAAACTTAGCTTAGTTTGGCACAAAATCAGAAGTATGGGAGCATATAGTAAGGATTGAACTGCTAGCCTAACTCACTAATTTTCTGTACAATAGTTATCATTTACTATGCTTAGTTTGACACAAGGCCTGAAGTATGAAAATTACTTGTAATAGTCTGCTTGTTTAGCTTTTAATATAGCTGTCATTTAGAAAGCATAGCTTAGTTTGACACAAGGCTAGAAGTATGGTGGTATCCAGTTAGTAATTATCATTGTAGGAAATGGAATTGACAACCCGAGTTCAAATTTTAGACAAGGCTGTTTGCATTTCACATAACACTAAAATCTTTGGAAAAAGTATGTATCCAACTATTTACCCCACAGGAAATAGTAGAGCAGACTGGGTTCTTTAACCTTGCATATGCAGTTAGTCTAGAAGAAGGAAAATCAACGTTTGAAGAATTGGTGGGTACCAAGTGTCCCCTTTAAAAGAGACATGTTTTAATATATTTCTTAAATGAGATACATTCAAAGAATTGGTGGGTACTCTTCCATAGGAAATGACAAAGAAGAATATAGATTATTTATATAATAGTAAAATTATAATGCCTTGTTACGTGAAGAGAAACAACCAAAACTATCAATTACATAGTGCATGTAACAATATAGTTTAGGAATCTAGTCAAAAAGTTGTTCTCCCAAGAACCCTACAATTACCAAGTTGGCTGGGCCTGTAGAATACACCAACTGCATCTCTGCAGAGGGGTAAGACCCCCTAATGAATGTCCTGAATATGACACTAAACAATCTGATGGTGAGATTCCAGTGATCTGGAGCATTGGAGAATGTGGAGTAACCTTTCATTCTCAGGTGTTAGCTCCTGATAGGGCCCTATCTATGGATCAGATACAACTAAATTGTACTCTTGCTAAACTGAATTGCTTGAAATAGGACTGTTTTGACATTTAAACTGAGTACATATGCTAAACTGAATTGTTTGAAATAGAACTGTTTTTGTATGCTAAGCTGAGTTTTTTTTAAATAGAACTGTTTTGGACATTGAACCTGTACTTAGACTAAACTGAATTGTTTAAAAAAATGTTTTGACATTTAACTGTGTGTAAACAAAAACTATACTTATATTAAACTGAACTGTTTGAATTAGAATTGTTTGACTAAGCTGAATAGCTTAAAATAGAAATGTTTTTGACAATTAAATTGTGTACTTATGCTAAATTGAATTGTTTGAAATAGAGTTATTTATTTGTATAAAAATGGATTTGGCATTAAATAACCTACAAAGGTTGATATGCCATAAAAGCCAACAAACAAACACATCCTACAAATGCAATAACTAGCCTTTGAAAGCAGAGTAAACTCACCTACCCATTGAAACTATTTGGGGAATTTGGAGAGTACTGTTTCTCTTTTTCTTTGTCCCTCCTCTCCAAGACTTCTGTGAATTTTCTTCCCATTTTTTATAATTTTAGTGAAATTTCTACTAGTGTATCTATTGAAAAGTACCAGTCGAAAGGGCTCTTTAGTTTAATTTTTTTCCTATTTTAATTGTATTTTAGTTGGTTCTTAATAAAGAATGATTCCCTTTGTTAAAGTAATTATCAATATTTGCTTTATAAAAGATATATATATATATATATATATATATATATATATAATTCAATAAATAAGACTTTTTTAAACAATTTTTTTTCCATAAATGTAAATACTACATTGTTTGGAATTGGTTTATAGCAAAATTATTTTAATCTCACAAAAATCTTCTTTTTTTTATGCTATTCAAAATGGTAGCAAATCAGAGTGCTATCAGCTTGAACAGGGGTCTGTTATCAAATTTTTACTGGCTGAGAAGCTCAAACCTTGTAAAATTTACAAAAGAATTTGTGATAGATACAGAGAAGTATATTTTGGGGAAAAAAAATTGACTAATGGTTTTGCTAATATGAGCCTGAGTTGAAAGGATCGTCCCTGGAGTGGAAACACACTGAATCTCTGATAAAGAAAAAGTTCCAAGTGCACCAGTTAGTAAAGAAGGTGATGCTGACTATTTTTTGGGATGTGAAAAACACATCTATTGATTTCTTTGAAAAAGTTCTGCTGAAAACAGTGGTCCCTATTGCCAACTCCTTCAGTGAAAATCACCTTATTTATTGAGTGACTTGTGTGTGTGTGTGTGTGTGTAATATATATATGTGTGTATTTGATTAAATAAAACAGACACTTTTTTTCTATCTGTTTTGTCTTTGATCCATTCAAATCTTTGTGTGACTTGTTTGACTTCCAGATGGAATGAAATCAGGGAAGTATCATATTTTTAATTAAATGTTTAAAAGAGAAAATGCTATCTATCTATCTATCTATCTATCTTATATATATAAAATTTTTTGGGGGGATTTCTATTAATTATTTTACTAGTTGGTTCTTTTTTTTTTCTTTTTTGACTTGAAATTTAAAGCTGAATGGCAAATTTTCATTTGTGATCAAGGTCATGGCTGGAGTGTACATTTGTTTTACTTGAGGATGTCAAGCATTTGCTTGTGAATTCAAAGATAGACATTTGCTTAGAATAAATTGATATCTAATATTCAAAGATAAATAATTGTGTAGAATCAGCTGATGTTTGGGACTTAGCAATGATGTGTCACTATAGGATTGTATGATTAATGATTTTAGGGATGTTTATATCGGAACAGATTTGAAGATAATGTAGCAGACACATGGGAGGGTTCTTGCCGAAACAGACACATGTAAGGGTCTTGATGAGGAACGACACAAAGGAAACATTCAAAGAGGAGACATGGAGAGACTCGAAGCAGACGACAAGCACCCAACAGTGCTGAACAGTCAACAAGCAGGGTGATAACAAAGTCTCTGTCTTTTTCATCCTTCTCTTGTTCACTCTCTGTCTACCTTCTTGCTGATACATTTCTTCCTCTCTATAGTTAAGGAGTAACATTACATATACATACATACATACATATATATATATATATATATATATATATATATATATATATATACATTCAAGGGTCATTCACTCAGAAAGAAGAACCATAACTGAACATTTTTGTTGTTAAAACACACTACCACTTCTTATAAAACTAGAAAAACTAATTTGGATTTCTGTTCTAATTCCTGCACAGCTGAGGCCCATACAGATGTGAGAGGTGTTTGACAAATCTAAAATCTGGGTGAGGTTTATAACTTTTTGAACAACCCCCCTGTGTGTATATGTGTGTGTGTGTGTGTGTGTGTGTGTGTGTGTGTGCAATTTTTTTAGGTATACAGAAGTGTTGCCATTTTATTTTTGGTTACAGGAAAATTACATTTTTATTTAAAAAAAAAAAAATTTGTACTCATTTATTGATGACACTGTTGACACCTCTATTTTTGATATTTATTGATGTATCCTCCAATTAACTCCCTGTTACTTAAATTTTCATCTTTTTGAAGGCTCAAGGAATAATCCAAAATATTGTTTTATTATTACAGGAGATGGAAATAAAACCCGTCGGGAAGCTGTTCGTCGGAAAACGGCCCAATACCTTATGAAAGCTGAAGAACTCTACAACCGACATCTTGCCAAAGACAGTAACGATGATAGAAGATGGGCTGTAAGTTGATCTATTTGGTGCCAATCATTAAGGTCGTTTGAAAGTCATGGTACGGAGTGTGGAGTACCCCTTCATTACCATTGTCCCCAGGTCCACTCTGACCTCGAGAGATAGTACCTGTTAGGGTTCCATTGATAGGTCAAATAGAACTGTTTAAAAATTGTTACTTTGATGTGGTTTGGTTTCTTTGTTTAACAGCATATCAACCTCACTTATCTAATGCCAAAGCCATCCTTGTAGAACAGTAAGGGTACTATTTTAACCCATAGCTGGGTAAAAATTATTTGTAATAGATAGGAATACTTTAAACCATATTACTGTGTGCCAGCAAATATTCATTAATTAGGATGTAGCATAAGAAATTACTTGCCTTGGATTTCAAAGCAAGCGTGAACGTATCTTGCGTGCAGGATGCCAACAGTAAGAAAGATGACTGTTCTTGGAGTTACAATTTATAAGACAACAGTTTCGTCTCTGGCAAGACAAGATTTTTAACATATGTAAATTTTGGCTGACCAGGATATGCATAAAGAGGAATGTAAGTTGCAGGAGGTGTTGAAGTTTTGTGGACGGCTGTTTAGCAGAAGGAATAAATTGACGAGGCGAGTAAAGAGGAAAATTACAGCCAGACTTGCTTTTGAGATTACTAATTATGATGCTACAGAGACCACTGTGAAAGCAAATACATGGAAACTATATAACTGTGTGAAAATTATTTGTATAAGAATGACTGATACTATAAAACTATGTGCAAACAAATAATTATTATAGACAAATAAAAAAAGTGTGGTTTAAAAAATGTCTGCAATGTAATTTTGAAAATGTAAATTTTCAAATGATGACCAAATGGAGTTGTTAAAAGTAACATGGACCAAATAAATTAAAGAAAATGCTAGTGAAAATTAACAGCAATAATATTTTAAAACAAACGGAAAACTTGAGCAGTAGCATCCAAATAATGTAATTCTGGACTTTTGGGGAGTGTGGAGTACCCTTTCACTGACATTATTCCTAGGTCCACTCTAACCTGGAGTAGTAGTACCTGGTAGGGTCCCATTTCTCAGTCAAATAGAGCTGTTTGAAAATTATTAGTATTAGATAGAAATACTTGTCTGTTCAATATAATTGTGAGCAAAAAAATCATTATTAAATAGGAAATTACTTGAAATCATGTAATTGTGTATAGATTATTAGTATTAGATAGGAATACTTGAGACCATATTACCATATGCAATATATTTGTATTCACTTGCAACATTTGATATTATCTGTATTAGGATTACTTGATACCATCTCAGTCAGTGAGGGCTGTAGAATACACCAACTGCATCTCTGCAAAGGGGTAAGACACTTCACACCACCACCCTCAACGAGTGTCTTGGATATGACACTAAACAATCTTATGGTGAGGTACCAGTAATGCTGGAGCTTTGGGGAATTTCGGAGTACCCCTTCATTGCCATCGCTCACAGGTGCCCTCTGATTTGGAGTGGTGACACCTGAAAGGGTCCTATCTATGGGTCCAATAGAACTGTTTGACATTAAAACTGAGTGCAAACAAATGGCTTAAGCTAAACAAAATTGTTTGAAATAGAACTGTTTGATCATTTAACTGTGTGTAAACAAATGACTGATGTTTAATTGAATTATTAGTTATGCATAACATAACTTGGAACCATTTAACTTTGTGGACTTATGCTAAATTGCATTGTTAGAAATAGAACTGTTTGTTCATTTAATTGTGTGTAAGCAAATGACTTATATTTAATGAATTGTTAGTAATATATAGCAATACATGGAACAATTTAACTTTGTTAACTTATGATTACAAATCATATATATCTAATATATTTGAATAAACCAGATTTGGCATTAAATAACCTATAATGGTTGATATGCCATAAAACCAAACCCAAACCCTTGATGCCATCTGTGTGCAAACAAATGATTATTATAGGTAAATAAAAAGTCCAACACTCACTCATATAGTAATCTTTCTTCTCCTTCTCTGCCACCTCCTCTTTCTCCTCCTTTTCCTCTTCTCTTCCCTTTCTGTCTGTCTCACCTAGTTGTCGGTCCATCTCTAAAGCATCAAGCCAACAGAGAAAAAGCTTACCCCCCCTTCCATAAACCTGCTATTTATACACATGTTGAGGGGAGTCGAAATTTACATATGTGACTTGACTCTCGCCAACATGAGACATGCTTTCACATAAATTCAGGTCTTGAAAGTGGGCAGATTTTTCCCTTTTGGACATCTGCAGGCAAGACATATACGGTGTCACTTAGGATCATGAGGTAACTCATTTTATCTTGCACTACACTCCCCTCTGATACCATGATCACAAAGACTACAGTCAGGGGCAGGTCTATTGTGCCAGGTACTTCTCCGAAGAGGAACAACATAAACCTTGTCTTCAGATGAACTATCAAAGAGATCATCTGATCATTGTGCATTTGTATCCTTCTACAGACACCTTGATGGCTGGCAGTGCTGCGTCTTTTATTTGCTTGGGGAGGAGGATGGTGCTGACATTAGCTCCCCTGAGTTATTTTCCTGGCACTCTGAGGAGATATGTCAAATCTTGTTACACCAAGAACACTGTATTTTGTGGTGGAACTTCTGCGTTCAGTTAACTGTCCTCTTTGAGTGACCCTGCCTACAATCTTTGGTCACGTGGTAGGGGCCAGTGCACTTAAAGTAAATAATTCTGAACTTAGGTGTGTCAGCATCATCATGAGCTTGTTGAGCGGATGTGGGAATTGACTCCTCAGGTTCGTAGTCATCAATGACCACCTGAGCTCGAGTCAAAATTTGATCCAAGATCATGGTGTCCATTTTGGCCAATGTCTGGAGTAGCTATCTGACTTCTTGTGGCAGTCCCAAAATAAAGATGCATACCATCCACCACTCGGGCAGCAGCCAAATGTTTTAGTTCTGCCAAAAACACATCCACCGTTTTTTCTAGGGCGAAGTTGTCACATTCTAAATTGCTCAAAAGTGTTGGACGGATCAGTTGCGTATGCAGTGATAAGAGCCTCTTTAATCTGCTCTGCATCAGACCTCTGTTCTCTAGTCAGTTGCTGGTACACAATGCGAGCCCCAGCTCGTAGTTGCAATGGTAGTACTCTTTCAACTCTTTTCATTTCATATAACTCACATACTAACTCCACATTTTCAATCCACTCCACAATTGATGGATCAGTTGCAGCACCACTAAATTCAGTATTTAGCTGTATGTCAAATCCTCTGTCCACCATCTTTGTAGACAGAAATGCCGAAATAGCTTGAAGTAAAAAAAAAAATTCTTTGTTGAGGGGGATCAGCAATCAAGTCCAACACTCACTCATAGAGTAATGTTTCTTCTCCTTTTCTTCTATCTCCTCTTCCTCTCCTCCTTCCTTTCTGTCTGTCTATCTCGCCTAGTTGTCCATCCATCCCTAAAGCATCAAGCCAGCTGAGAAAAAACCCCACTATTTATGCATGTGTCGGGGGAGTTGAAATTTACATACGTGACTTGACTCTCACCGACGCAAAACACGCTTTCACTTAAATTTAGCTCTGAAAAGTGGGCAGATTTTTCCCTATTGGACATCTGTAGGCAAGACACCTACGGGATCGCTTTGGATCACAAGGTAAATCATTTTGCTTTTCGCTACAGATTTAAAAAAAAAACTTGCTTTTAATGGAATGTTAAAAATATAGTCACGGTTATTGTTGAATCTCTCTTGTAAAGTTGAGTGACAACTGAAGTTGACTCTTTGACGAAAGCTACTGTATCATCAGAGGGTTTACGTAATGTCTTGCAGCATAGAAACATCAGCTCTGAACAATGACAGAAACAACAAATGAAAAATGAGAGGGGGATGTAGAGTTGATTATCTCATTTGATCAAGAGATGTCTGCCCTTGATAACTACTGGTAGTCCTCACCTTACATCAGTAATTAGTTCCACAAGAGGTGACTTATGTCATTTTTTGACTTAGGTCAAATTTACTTATCTCTAGGCTAAACCATAAGTAACTGTTCCCAGTTCTGCATTTTATTTATAAATGCATTTTTAATAATATATAATCAATAAGAATCTATTTTAAGCTTACCAGCAAATAAATTTTAGTTTTCAATATAGTACAGAAAAAAGTAATCTAAATTCACAAATTCATGTGTGTACATACTTGTAAATGTAGATGTTTACAATTTGGCGATTTTTACAGTACATCATGGACTCTTTATTTGTGAATGTGGTTTGCTCTAAGACATTATAAAATAAAATGAGCTCTTAAAGATCATTAAATAAGACAACGACACAGAGTCACAGATGTTTTCATATTTCATTCTCTAGGATTTATAACTATACCAATATTTACAGTAAATGTACATATTTTAAAATGATTTTATATACTTTTATTCTTATTTATCGTACAGTAACATAATTTTATGTGCTTTTAACACTTTTTTAGTGATATTAGGACTTCAATATTTGTGGCAGACAAATGTAAAGCCAAATAAAAGGACTTGATTTTTATTCTTCTATTTATTTTTTTGACAAATAATGTATATTTGAGTATGACTTAACTCAAGGTATACCTGTATAAATAGCCACCATATTGGTTTAACTTGTTCTTAGCTCTTATTTCATAATTAGAATCAAGCATTTACTAATAAATCAAATCTCGACATTGAATAACCCATATGGAGTCGATATGCCATTAGATAACCCACACTGATACATGGAGCTATACAAGTGATCCTCTGGTTACAGACAAATAAATCAAAGAGAAAATGTTGCTCTGTTCATTTATTAAACATAATTTTAAAATCCTCATTCTATATTATACTTCATTTTATTTAGCTTTTCATTTTTCACTTTTATTTTTCAGCTGGATTGTACATTATCACCTCCAATGGAACTTGATCCCACATTGGCATTTTTAAGGGCTCCACTCTGTGAATTACGAAATTACAAAGTGCTTGGCACTATTGACAAAGTTCTTCTCGTTTTGGAGAGAGGAACCAATGAAACATATGTAATGAAAGTAAGTAAAATAAAATATTTATTATTATGACTCTAATTTCAAAGAGTTTTGTCTGTGTTGAATGCATATAGAATTATAGCAGATTTCTAAAAATCCTTGTGTACAGTATGTGTATAATACAGAGTGTGGTGGAAATACTTCCCATATTTTAAACTGTCACCTCTGTGGTGTAAGTGAAGTGAGGCAAATGGTAATGGTTGCTCTATCCAGTTGATATCTTACTTTTTTTTTCCCAGTAACAGTCAATTACAATCATAACTTGGACCAGTGCACACTGAGCATTTGCTGTTGAAATATTTTTTTAAGACTACTGAATCTATAATTGCTACATCGAAAGCTTTTTGTGCTCATTTCATGTTATGTTGAAATGATGCTGTTAAGGATAGAAAATCAATAGTGCTATAGGTTGAACATTCTATCTATGACTGCATCACTCCCATCTATCATGAAAAAAACTCTTGTGTAGCAATTATAGATTCACCAGTCTTAAAAAGATGTATTAACAGTAAATTCATGGGTTGCACCAGCCAAAGTCATGGTCGTAACTGATTGTATCTGAAAAAGAAGGGATTAGACATTAGTGAGATAGCACTATCATTACTACTTGCCTAAGTTCACTTGCACCACAGAGGTAGCAGTTTAAAATGTGAGATGTATTTCTGCTGCACCTTTTAGTATTAAGTCATAGCTAAACTTCGGAGGTAAAGAAGCTTTATAAGATGGGTAATGAACATTAAAAAAAGTTCACTTACACCACACAGGTGTCAGTTTAAAATGGAGGATGTATTTCTGCTGCACCTTGTAGTATTAAGTCATAGCTAAACTTGGGAGGTAAAGAAGCTTTATAAGATAGAAAATAAATATTAAAATGGTGAAATGGCAGGAAGCTGAAAGGCTATATATTCAGCAGTTATAGCAGTAGGGGCACATGAAGTCCCAGCAGTTCCTTGAAGCAGTTGGTAGTGAGAGTTCAATTGAGAATCTCATCCCTACTGTTCTTGAATTCATATGACTAGTTGGGTCTACTTGACTAGGGATAGCTAAGTGTCATGCACAATACCTCAACATTGGTCCAAGAAAGCTAATTGACGTGTTGTGTGCATCAAGGGTCAACAGACATGTAAGATAAGAGATATTTAGTTATGGAGAGAAATACTATTTGCCAATTAATTTAAGCAGCCTTAGTCATTTTGTTGTCTGAAAGATAGACAGACAGCATCTAGAGCAAGCACCCTCTAAATAGTCCTCGGACCAGGCCATCCTGTAGGTGGTTCTGACCACCCCAGAACACTTATAAAGATAGCCATGTGACTTTATTATCGACTTTGTAAATTGTTGCTCTGTTTTTGTTTTGTTTTTTTCCTTTGTGGACCTGACCTGTATTTTCTGCAATTTTGACTAATGTCAGCTGTCATCTCTTTTTTAAAAAGCAAATGTGGGGAAAATCATATTGCAGATCAGATATGTCACACAAAGAATTTTATCAATATGCTTTTAAGTAATTTTAATTAATTACTAGATAATCCATGACCTTTTTGTATTCTAATTGTAACAGTGATCCATGATGATATTGTTGGTTCTATTCAAGGTGTGAAAGATTCTAATTATCATTTTGTAGTTGTTTATATTATGATGAAAATTTGTATAATTGACAAATGATATTCAGTACAAAAGCAGACCCCACAAAACTATCATTCAGTTACAAATTGGACTGGAAATTACTTCATTCTCTTAGACCAATTTAATTGTATTGCTCTAATAAGAATCTTACTATGATATACCAGTTTTGTTGGATTACAATTTAATATATATATATAACAAGGTAATCCAAGTAGGAGAGATTTATTGAGAAGCAGAGTTGACACTATAGCGTTTCAGTTCTTGTGAACCATCATCAAGACTATATATAACCACTATATATATATATATATATATATAAATATATATATATATATATATCAAACAGAAATAGATACATAACAATTTAGATGCTACATTTTTCAACTACAAAATCAATAACTCAACTTTGACTTCCTGTTGATGACATCATACCGATTTCATTTTTATCATCCTTGGACAGAAAGTAAAAGTTTTTTCACAATATCCAAAAAAACATGTTTATTCCTAAATGCTTCTATTCCAATAGATTTAAGTACAAAATACTTTTTAAAATGTTTTCTTTGAATTATTTCATTTTATCCGGTAAGACAAAAATGTAAACAAATGAAAACTACTACATAATGCCTTATAATTCTTGAACTGATGTGGTTCACTTGTTGGCTGAGCGGTATGATACTAAGTCTAACGTAAAGTGGAGCGGGTTTCAATCCCAACTTCAAGTGTCCTATGTGTCTAGCCACACTGAAGAGTTGTGATACAATGAAACAGTCTGTCTGTGGATGACAATATATATATATATATATATATGTAATGTTTTGTAAAGAACTCTGATGGTATAAGTTAAAGAAGACAGTTTGAAAAACCTCAACAATTTATTTAATTCATGGGAGTAGACTATTCTTATTCTGCTGAGGGTATAAAAACACTTGAAGAAAGCTGGTAAGTACTGTGACTGAAATGTGAACAGAACAACCCAGACTTGGACAATAATTCAAGATTTTTAAATTGAAAACTTAAAAAGTACTATGATGAGATGCTATTAATTTTTATACAGATTGTAGCTGAAATACCTCCCACACTTAAGTCTTTTTGTCAATATTTATAAAAACATAGCCCATCCGAGCCATAATTGTATGTATTATGGGCAAGATGTGACACATGGTCAATTTTTAAGCGGAGTTTAACAGGTTTGGATTCAGAGTTTTCCTTCTCCTAGACTGGTTGCCTAACCAAAGCTGAAGAAAAAAGATAAGACATTAACTTTGATGGAGCTACTATTGCCTCTTGCCTCAACTCACTAACACCACAGAGGTGACACTTTAAAATGTGGGACTTATTTCTGCCACATCCTGTAGTTATTGGTGAAAAATATTCTTTGATTATTTATGTAAAAAAATTTTTTATTTTGTTTTATTTATTCATTTATTTGTTTCATTTTATTTTATTTATTTGTTTATTTATTTATTTTTTACAGACCATTCACAAGTCTGGCACTGAAAGACTCGATGTGAAAAACATTTTGCCCAGTTCTTGTCCATTTATGGTTCAGCTCCACAAGTTCTACGAGGGAGTCGATGCCATATACTTGCTTCTCCAGCTTGCATCGGGAGGCAAGCTCTGGAAATATATTAGCAGTTACTTACAGACAGGTGCTCAAGACAATTTTACAGACTATAGTGCTTCTGGGAGTGCAGGTGGTCGCAATATCTACAAAGGGTGCAAATTGCACAATTCCTCAACATTCCATGAACAGCTACCTAATTACAGTCTCAAAGAAAACTCTCCTGCTGCTAGTTTGGCTCATTCCACAACTGCCAATCTTGAGGCTTTGAGAGACCAAAATACACAACCCAAAGAAAAGCAAAGTACAAATGTGTGTATCGCTGTCTTCTCCAAGAAAACCGATTCTGAACACGTTCAATTTGTTAACACTAATTCTACACATTACAGTCAGGATTTATCGACAAAATCCCAGGCTGAGCAGCTTGAAAACAACCGGCCAAATGTTCGGGCTCAAAGATGTTCAGAATTTTCTCTCAGTGAGAGTTCCATCGACAAAGTGGATGTTCCCTCAGGAGACAAGACTGATGAAGCTTCCACTTTGGGTATGGAACCTGGAACTGCTGGTAGGTTTCAGGATCTTTTAACAAACACTGAGCATCATTTAGAGAATTTCAGCATCACAAGCAATGACAGCAGTGAGGTGAGATCTCAAAGACACAGCAGTGGTTTTTCTGAGACAATTAATGTGATTCCTGAGGATTCTGAAATACTTTCTCATTCACCGAAGAGAGATAGAATAGACATTAAAAGCGATCATTTAGATGAAGTGTTTCTTACGCCCCCACAAGAACCCGGGGAGGGGGAAGATGTCAAGCCGAATTTTAATGCGCCAAAATCTTCACCCAAATCGATAAAAACTAGCGATGGGTTTTCAGAATCTCTGGCTAACCCTGATGATAAACTTTGTGGTGATTCTTCAATATCTGTGATAAAAACTGACTCGAACAGTGCTTCGACTTCTTGTATTAGTGAAAGCAATGGCGGCCTCAGTGACAATGAAGGTGACAGAGATTTTGGATCATATGACACTTGCAAATACGGAGAAAACTTACTGAAAGTGGAGTCTTTCTCCTCACAAGAAATTCCTTCCCCCAAAAGCGTTGCAAAAAACTCTGAAGATTCCAAACCTCACTCTGTGGAGTCGCTTCCTTTGTGCAAGGAAGATCTTACACAGCCTGTGGCACCTCCCCAAGAGCAAACTGTAAACCATGATGCTGTTTCTGAAAATTGTAGTTGCTCCGCTGCTGGAAATGTAGAGCAAAACATGCCCCTCAAACATTCCTTTACAGAAATTTGCCGTTCTGCGTCTTTTGAAAGTAATCTGAAGTCTCCCTCAAAGAGTAAATCCCGGAGGGTCTTTGAAGAGCTTGATGGCATTGGGAATTGGTCATCAGAAGCTCTTTTACCAGAATCTTGCATAAAAAATTGGGCAGCAGAAATCGTAGTCGCACTGGCTTATTTACATGCTCAGGGAATTATTTGTAGGTAAGCCTTATTGAATAATATTTTTTAAATACTATAATATTTTTAAAAGATTTAAAACTGCTTGAATTTCTTTGCTGGAACATTATCAATGTTTATGAACTAGTGGTATTTAACCATACTTCATTTGCCCAGTTAGCTGGATGTAGAACATGCCAACTGCATCTCTGCAGAGGGTAAGACTACCTCCCCACCAATGAGTGTTCTGGATATGACACTAAACCGTCTAATGGTTAGACTCTAGTCTTGGAGCTTTGGGAAATGTGGAGTACCCCTTCACTGCTATTACTTCCTGGTTCACCCAGGCCTAGAGTGGTAGTACCTGTTAGAACTGGCTTCTTGGGTGTGACACTAAACTGCATCTGATGGTGAGGCTTCAGTCCTGGGGCTTTAGAAAATGTGGAGTACCCCTTCATTGCCATTACTTCTTGGTCCACCCAGGCCTAGTGTGGTAGTACCTGTTAGGGTCCAATCTATGGGTCAAATAGAACTGGTTTCTTGGGTGTGACACTAAACTGCATCTGATGGTGGGGCTTTAGAAAATGTGGAGTACCCCTTCATTGCCATTACTTCCAGGTTCACTCTAACCCAGAGTGGTAGTACCTGTTAGGGTTCCATCTATGGGTCAAATGGAACTGTTTAACCATTTAACTGTGCGCAAAAAAATGACTGATGTTAAATTGAATTGTTAATATTAAATAATATTACTTGAAACCATTTAACTGTGTATAAATGAATAATCAATATTAAATAGAATTATTAGAATTAGATAGAAATACTTGAAACCATTTAACTTTATGCAAAGAAATGAGCTCTATCTTGTTTTAAAATGTTACCTCCAAACTATTTGTTTACAAATCATATATATTTAATATATGTATAAACAGGATTTGGCATTAAATAACATACAAGGGTTGACATGCCATTAAACCTAACCAACCATATTACATACAGATTGATTCATTGGAGAAGGTATGAAACCATCTATTCTCCTCTTCAACTATGGGTAAACAGTAGATTAGATTGTGTGTTGTAGTCTTGGTTAGGGAACTAATCTAGAAGGAAAACACTCTTTAAAAATTGATCTTGTGTCACATCCTACCCATAACAGAAGGGTTGGTTAAATATAAACATCTATCAAAATCTCATATCATTCTATCATAAAAGAACTTCTGAAAGAGACAGCTCTGTTTATGGCTTCATAGCGATAGTTATGTGAGAAGTCAGTTTTCAGATGCTAGATAGACAGTTTCCTTCCATGTTTTATTTGCAGGCATCCCAAAATAGACTGAAACTAGAAACTGTCTCCGTTGCAAGTCAAAGGGAAATAGTTTATCACTGGGAACAATCGGTATATAGGATGGGCCCTTTCACAGTAAGAGGGACAGATAGTAAGATGTGGGGGAGGAGGTCTCTGTGGCATAGTGGTTAAAGTGCACGACTGTGACATTGTAGTGTGTGAGTTTGAACTCTAGTAGCATTATTATGTTTATTATTGGACTAATACCTTTGCGGAAAAAATACGACCCCTTTATCCCTGCCCCAGTCATGGTTTGAATTATATCACTCCTTTTCTTCTACGAGGCAGGTTTTGGCATTGAATATCTCATGTAGGTTGATAAGCCATTAATCTAAAATTGAACCACCTAAAAACCAGTCTGATGGGTTGGTTTCTTTGTTTTTAATAGTATATCAACCTTTATAGGTTATTTAATGCCAAAGCTATTCTCCTAGATAAAAGTTGTGTGGTACTATTTGACCCATAGCTGGGAGGATAAGGGGGTTCATACCTTTCCTAAGGGTATTTGCCCAAAAGTGAATGTAATAGTGTGACTGGAGTATGAACTCGCTTACTATGATTCTGCAGTCCATCGCTTTAACCATTACACCATGAGTCAACCCCCACCACCTGTCTGAGCCAGATCTCTTAACATAGTTGAAAACTTTTCAGAGTTGATCCTAACAATGCTTAAAAATTTGGTTAAAATCAAACCAAAAATAAGACTCTTAGATTTATCGACACAGATGGACATTTGGTGAATTATAATAAGATTTATGACTCAATTTTTTGTTTGTTCTCATATTTGTTATTTTTACAGCTTATAGTAGTAGTAGATATAATAGTAATGTATTGTCTGAGTTGATTAAATGAAGCATTGTTAATTATTATTACTGTATTTGATTGTATATAAGAGACACATTTAACTTTTAAACAATTCTATACTAATGTCACATGGCATCCTATTCACTGATATCATAAGTTGAGGGTTGTCTACTGAAGTTTAAAATTGACAGCCATGGAGTTAAGAGGGGGTTGTAGTCCTTCAGATACATTTGTAAATTATTCATCTTATAATGGTATTTATTTTTATGCTTTTACAGCTTATAGTAGTAAAAGTAGATATAATAGTTATTAATCGTTTGAATTTCTAAGATGAACCATAGTCAATTATTATTAATTTTTGAACAGATTATCTTTCTTTTCATTACTGTTCCTTTTTGTTACACTAGTAATATGAGACATTAGAGTTTTTGAATTTTTCTGATGAAGCATTTTAATTATCATTCATTTTTTCAATAGTTTTTCTCTTGTCTTATTTTTGATGTTTGTCTATATGTAAGTTTAGTAGTAGAAACAATGTTTTTTTACTTTTCTGAAATCCACACATTGCTCTGTTTGTCTTGACTTTTGCTCTAGTTGAACTTAATGTAATAGTTTTCAGATTTCTTAGATGAAGCATTATCAATTATTATGAATTTATTTTCTAGTTTTGTTGCATTTACAGCTTATAGTAGTAGTAGTTATAATAGTTGTCTGGATTTTTACCTGAAGCATCATCATCATCATCATCAAGGTGCACCAATTTCTCTTGACACTATCAGCTATCATTCTTGGTAGGTCCTCTAGACGGCATCCAGTGATGCACAAAGCTGGTCAGCCAGCACTGGTGTGTCCATGTGTAGAAGTCCATAGGAGAACATCGTTTATGTGTTTGTCCTTACTTTTCCAGCAATGCCAAGCATGTCTTATTCGTTTTACTTGAACAGTTTGTGTGATGGGAGGTAAGTGATCATACAGCTACTGTTTTGTAGGAGGATGCTGCTTCTAGGATTTGTTCAAAACAGCATGCAGCATCCTTGTATAGTTCCCATCTCACTTTTTCTGCAAGCATTTCATTGGAATCCAAGTGGTGCAACTGTACAATTGTACTAACACAGCTACAGTTTGAAAGAATTCCCATTTTATTTTGTCAAATCAGATTTCCATATGGTTGATAACCTGTCAAAAGCAGTACATACTTTACCTATACATATGTTGACATTGCTTTCAGTAGATGAGATATTGCTACTGAGGTCTACTAATTTCAGAGGTTTACCATTTAGTGAGGAGATGGCACTATCTTGATTAAATTTAAATTCTTTTATGCCCTGTAGAAATATTTGTAGTTATTCTAAGTTTAAATCTCCCTGAGAGTTTATCGTTTATTTTTGTTTCCAGTCTGCACTATTCTTTATTGCCATCAAATGAGAACCTGAATGAATTGTAATAAAAAGCATCAAAGAAAAATTTTAATCAAAGTTGATAACAATGACCATAATAATTGATAATGCTTTATATAAAGATTAACAGATTATGCCATTCATATGACTGGTGTAAAAATAAAAATTAAATGATAATAACGATGGTGATGCTAAGAAAGATGGAGAAATAAAATAAGAGATGAGTTTATCAGAGATGATTTGGGCTTTTACAAACTAGTGACTCCTCATGGCTCAGTTAGTCAAGCAGCTGGTGCACTTAACTGGGCGTCTCCAAAGTAAAAAGGAACATGTCTTATCAAGAACTTATTCTTTATTTTTGTTTCTGATTGCCACTGTTTCTCACTGTTTGATGACAAACATGAGTTGTGATAAAAAGCAACAGGAGAAAAAAACAAAACAAATGCTAGTCTGAATTAATAATAATAATATTTTAGAAGAACCTGAAAACTTGAACATCGTCATCCAGACATTGTAATCTTCTGTGTTGATGGCCCAGTGGGTAGAGTGTTCACCAATGGTCTGGGAGACCTGGGTTCAATCCCGGGTTGCGTCATATCAAAGACTTTAAAAATGGTACTTGATACCTCCTTGCTTACCTCCATACAAGAGAATGTGTTTGTCTACATACTGCTCAACAGACTATCAATCCTAGCAGAGGCTTTCCTACCTGAGGCACAATGTGGGTTCCTATCGGACATATGGTTAGAGTGTTCACCAATGGCCCGGGAGACCAGGGTTCAATCCCAGGTCGAGTCATACCAAAGACTCAAAAAATGGTACTTGATGCCTCCTTGCTTAACACTCAGCAATATAAGGTACGTATCAAGGGTAAAGTGGAGCAATCCAGGGAAAGGAGTAGCGCCCTTCCCTACACCTCAGTGTAGTAGCTATTGAAACGGGAGCTTTTGAGTAGCCCTTAACTACAGTCGCCAACTTTACTTACATTGAGTCTTGAGGCTCTATTCCTGGAGCTCTGGGGTATGTAGAGTATGCCTTTGTTGCCATTACTCCCAGTCTACTCTTACCAGGCATGGTAATACACGTTAGGGTTTCATCTTTTAGTCAAGTAGTTCTCTTTACATATTATCAACATTAGATAGGAATACTTGAAGCCATGTAATTAATTATTGTGCAAACAAATGATTGTTATAGACAAATAAAAAGAAACAAGTACAATTGAAAAAATGATTGCGATGGAATATTGAAAATACATGGTGTTTCCAAAAAAAAAAAAAAAAAAAGAAAATGTGACCTCATTTGAGATCTACAAGGTGTTTCAGAAAAATTGATATCATTTTGTAATTTAATAATTTGATCAATTCTCATCCAAATGATCTCAAATTTTAACTATATGTGTAGAAACAACTCATAATTCTGTTTAATGTTTAAATCCCTTTTCTTTTCTTGTAAATGGCATTTCTTTATACGAAAAGAAAAAATATAAAATATTAAACATAGAATTTTGAGTTGTTTCTACACGTGCTGTTAAAATTTGAGATCATTTGAACAAATGGCCCACTCGGCTAGGGCTGCGAAATACACTGACTGCATCTCTGCAGAGGGGTAAAACTCACCAAATGAGTGTCCTGGATATGACACTAAACAATCTGATAGTAAAGTGGAGTACCTCTTCATTGCCATCGCTCCCAGGTCCACTCTGGCTCGGAGTGGTAGCACCTAATAGGGTCCTATCTATGGGTCAAATAGAATTGTTTGACATTTAAACTGTGTATTTATGCTAAACTGAATTGATTGAAATAGAACTGTTTTTATATCTATTTGTGTGTAAACAGATGACTGATGTTTTAATCGAATTGTTAATAATACATAGCAATACATGAAAACATTAAACTGTGTGCAAACAAATGATTAATAGTAAATAGAATTATTCGTATTAGATAGAAATAAGTGAAATCCTTTATCTGTGTGAAAAAAAATGAGCCCAGGCACGTTTAAAGATGTTATCTACAAAATGTGTTTAAAAATCATATACTTGATATATATGTATAAAATGGATTTGGCATTTAATATCCTATAATGGTTGATATGCCATATAACCAAACCAAACCAAACCATTTAAACAAAAATTAGTCAAGTTATGAAATCATAAAAATGATATCAATTTTTCTGAAACATCCTGTGTAGTTATTGAATTGTTTGAAATGGAACTGTTTTTGATAATTAAACTGTACTTACACTAAACTGAATCATTTTATATAAAACTGATTTGACATTTAAATGTGTAAACAAAATCTAAACTTATTCTAAACTGAATTGGCTGAATTAGAACTGTTTAAATAAGCTGAATAGCTTCAAATAGAAATGTTTTTGACAATTAAACTGTGTACTCTTGCTAGACTGAATTGTTTGAAATAGAATTGATTATTTGTATAAAAATGGATTTGGCATTAAATAACCTACAAAGGTTGATATGCCATAAAACTCAAACAACCAACCAACTTATTGACATAGCTATTCTTGCTGATCAGAACATCACAGTGTAGGAAAATGAGAAAATGGACAATTACTCTGCTCTCAAAATAGAATGGGCAAAAATGTGATCTCTCTCAGAAAGTAAAGTGAAAGTAATACTAGTGGTGATTGGAGCACTTGGTTCTATTTCAACAAAACTAAAAGGCTTCTTGAATCAACTATATGTTGAATATGATTCATGTGTCCTGCAAAAGTCAGCTCTGTTTGGTACACCATAAATATTAAGAGAAGTCTTGTCTGTCTAAGATCTCTGTTGTCATTTGATAGATAACAATGATATCAGTACAATCAAAATCTTACAGTATTAACAGATAGTACTATAATAATAGTCCTGACAAATAAATATTAAGAGAAGTCTTGTCTGTCTAAGATCTCTGTTGTCATTTGATAGATAACAATGATATCAGTCCAATCAAAATCTTACAGTATTAACAGATAGTACTATAATAATAGTCCTGACAAATAAATATTAAGAAAAGTCTTGTCTGTCTAAGATCTCTGTTGTCATTTGATAGATAACAATGATATCAGTACAATCAAAATCTTACAGTATTAACAGATAGTACTATAATAATAGTCCTGACAAATAAATATTAAGAGAAGTCTTGTCTGTCTAAGGTCTTTGTTATCATTTGATAGATAACAATGATATCAGTACAATCAAAATCTTATGATATTGACAGATAGTACTATAATTTTTGTACTGACAAATGATGATACTATCAGTATGATCAAGGTTGGTTGGTGTTTATGGCATATCAACTATTGTGGGTTATTTAATGCAAAATGTTGTTCATATGATTTGTAAGAAAATAGTTTGTTGGCAACTAGAAATGAGTTAGAGTTCATTTGTTTGTACACAGTTTAAGTAGTTTCAAGTATTCCTATTTAACATTAATAATTTTAATCATTTGTTTGCTCACAGTTAAATGGTTTCAAAAATTCCTATTTAAGATTAGTAATTCTATTTATTAAGTATTCCTATGTAATATAAATTGACTCATTGGCCTAGTGGGTTGAGTGTTCGCCAATGGTCTGGGAGACCTGGGTTCAATCCCTGGTCGAGTCATACCACAGACTCAAAAAATGGTAGTTGATGTTGCCTTGCTTAACACTCAGCAATATAAGGTACGTATCAAGGGTAAAGTGGAGCAATCCAGGGAAAGGAGTAGCGCCCTCCCCTACACCTTGGTGTAGTAGCTATTGAAAAGGGAGCCTTCTGGTCGCCCTCAACTACGGTAGCCAATTACGGTATGTCATATAAATAATTTGTATACAACTGTATGGTTTCAAATAACTAACAACAATAATCCTCTGTAAATGATTGAACAATTTTATTTGACTCATTGATGGGCAGTATGATAAGTACAGATATATTGTGAAAAAACAGTGATAATTATAATGTCATCTTTTTTTTCCCATCAAAAAAGAAGTTTCTTTTTTTTTTGTTCTTAACTGAAGCAACAACATTATTGATTTTTTGATAGTTTTTGTTTGTATCATACTAGTGGTAGATCATAATATCCTCAAAGTGTTCATTGCCCAGTCAGCTGGGGCTGTAGAATACACTGACTGCACCTCTGCAGAGGGGTAATACCCCCCCTAACGAGTGTCCTGAATATGACACTAAACAATCTGATGGTGAGGTTCCAGCAGTGCTGGAGCTTTGGGGAATGTGGAGTACCCCTTCATTGCCATCGCTCCCAGGTCCACTCTGGCCCCGGAGTGGTAGCATCTGATAGGGCCCTATCTATGGGTTAAATTGAACTAACTGCATTCTTATGCTAAAATGAATTGTTTGAGTAAACTGAATAGCTTGAAATAGAAATGTTTTTGACTATTAAACCGTACTTACATTTAAACTGCGTGCTTATGCTTAACTGAATTATTTGAAATAGAACTGTTTTTCGACATTAAAACTGTATTTACACTTAACTGAATTGTTACATGTAACTGCTTGAATCGTTTGAAATGGAAATGTTTTTGACAATTAAACTGTGTACTTATGCTAAACTGAATTGTTTTCAATAGAACAGATTATTTACATAAAAATGGATTTGGCATTAAATAACCTACAAAGGTTGATATGCCATAAAACTCACCAAACCAACCAACCATCAAAGTGTTCTTTAGTATAATTATGTGGATTTCTTGGGAGGAGACATAGTAGCTATGAGTAATATTTAAGGCAGAGAGGGTTCTTAAGTTTTGGCACTATAAAAGTAAAGTAAAGTTGGCGACCGTAGTTGAGGGCTACCAAAAAGCTCCTTTTTCAATAGCTACTACACTGAGGTGTACTTTATAATGCAAGGAGGTATCAAGTACGATTTTTTGAGTCTTTGGTATAACTTGACCTGGGATTGAACCCCAGTCTCCTGCCCCAATGGTAAACACTCTACCACTAGGCCGATGGGCCAGTTTTGCACTATAAGTGGTCTTAAAGGACTGAATTCGAATCAGCTGTGCTCCACTTAAAAATTGACCTTTTGTCACATTCTGCCCATGGTGAAGGGGTTGGGTAAATATGAACATGGATTTCATAGGTAATGGTACATAACAATATAAAACTAAAGGCTTAAGATTGTGTACATTTTTAAAAAAATTACCAAGTTATCTCCCTTTCATCATTTACCCTTATTTTTATACTTTGGTTTGGCTTCTTTATTTAACGGCATATCAACTCCTTAGGGGTTATTCAATGCTGAAATTTGATTTATTTCTCAATGTTTGATTGTAATCAGAATTATATTTTTAATGCTCCATTGCAATTTTTTATTGCACTTTCTAATCTATAATTATTAATTTGCACACAGTTATATATAAAGTATTCTTATCAAATACAAATAACTTGTACACAATTATATGGTTTTAAGTAACCATTCCTATTTAATGATAATAATCATTTGTTGTATAGTTTCAAGTATTCCTATCAAACACTAATAATTTGCAAGCAGTTATATGGTTTCGAGTAACTAATCATAATCCTATGCAAATAATTATAGCTTCAACTAACTTTACAAATAATTTGCATAGAGCAAAGTGGTTTCAAGTATTCCTATTTAATATTAATCATTTGTTTTCAAGCAGTTATCTAATACACATAATTATCAAACAGATCTATTTGACCATAGATGAGACCCTAACAGGTACTACCACTCTGGGTCACTAATAGCAATAAGACATTCCCCCTGAGCTCCAGAACGGTAGCTTTATCACTGAATGCTGAACAGTGTCATACCAAAGACATCCCTTTTGTGGGAGTCTTCTCTCTACAGGAGATGCAGTCGGCCTATTCTAAGCTCTACCGATAGGGTGAGGTCTGAAATAATGAAGTGTTTACCTGTTTAAAATGATAGCAAAGATATGCTTTTTTTTGTACTATATGTAATTGGAATCATAATTATTAAATTGATTTCTGCATTAAGAGCCCAACAAGTGTTGACATGTTGTAAAACCAACCATCAGACATAATTTTGATGTGTATATATAGTATTAATAGTGTATATGTTCTATGTAAAGATAATTTTTTTTTGTTTATTGATGTAAGAAGATAGTAAAAAGAGAGATGCCCAAGGAGGCATAACAAACAAATCATAAAAAATGTTGACATATCATAAAACCTACCAACAACCAACCAACCAAACAATAAACTGGCATAAATTTGATGTGTATATAGATATTGTATTAAAAGTGTATATGTTCTGTGAAAAGATCCTTTTTTTTTTAATGATGTATGAAGATAGTAAAAATAGAGATGCCCAAAGAAGCATTTTTCTTTTCCCTCATACAACGTGTGAAAGCATGTGCAATACTCTGTCCTCATCAGCCGCCAACTAGGGTGATAACACAGTTTCAGTAGCTTACCGCCTCAAAAAAAAAAAATATATGAAGATAGTAAAAATAGAGATGCCCAAGGAAGCATAACAAACAAACAAATAAGTGTTGACATATCTAAATAAAAAAAAGAAAGATTATTTCTTCAAATTTTTAACTATATATAAACTGTGATCAAAAAGTATTGAGACTGAAATTTTAAAATACAGAAATTTAATACAAAGACATAAGCCAAACCAAGTGACTTAAATAATTAAGAGATGATGTGTAGAAGTTTACACTGTTGCTGAGTTAATTGGTTTAGGTTTGTTTTATTTATTTAATGGCATATCAACTTCTTATGGGTTAATTAATGTTAAAAATTAATTTCTAGATGCTTGATTACAATCGTATCTACATTTTCAATGTCCATTGTATTTTTTAAAATTGTACTGGGGGTGTCCTTGTGGTGTAATGGTTAAAGTGATGGACTGCGGAATCGTAGTAAGCGAGTTCGTATTCCAGTCGCGCTATTACGGTCACTTTTGGGCAAATACCCTTGGGAAAGGTATGAACCCCCTTATCCTCCCAGCTATGGGTTAAATAGTACCACTACTGTTCTTCTTGGAGAATGGCTTTGGCATTAAATAACATGCAAAGGTTGATATGCCATTAAAGAAAGAAACCATTAAATTGTACTTTTAGTTGTCTATAATCATTTGTTTGCATACAGTTATATGGTTTCAAGAATTCCTATCAAATACTGTTGTATAGTATACTACGACTATATTACGAGTATACATATACCAATATACACTTTTAAGTAGAGACATAATCAAACATAATGACGAACTTCAATGAATGAATGAACACACTTCTTTATAAAAATATATCTCTCACACTTTATTCTCGAAAGAGTTGATGTTCGTTGTGTGTGAGACGGTGAGTTGGAGACGGAGACAGACTGCTACATATTGACCCAAAGTTCTTCTGACGATAGCAGCACTTCTTCCTCATCTTGGCTGGGTTGCTCAACCGTGGGTCACTGAGGGCCCAAAGCCCACTGTCTGGAGCTGGTTCTCACTCTGCTGGCATCCTATCTCCAACTGACTCAAGCCGTCTGTGTCCTGGTTATATTTTTGTTTCACATCCACCTGCTTCCGCTTATTTACACAGGTGCATCTCTTGATTGATGGCTTGGTCGAGGGTCAATATGTAACAATACCAATAATTTCTAATCAGATCTATTTGACTCATAGATGGGACCATAACAAGTACTGCCATCCAGGTCAGAGTAGTGGTAATAATAGGGTACTCCATACTCCCCATAGGTCCAGAACTGGAGCCTTGGCTATGGATGTAGTTTAATATCATATCCTGGACACTTCTTTTTAGGGAGAGTACTCCTCTGCATGGAATATAATTAGCATATTCTAAGCCCTGTCAGCAGAGCTTTTCTATCTCTGGGTTGGATATTGCAAAAAGCCATGAACCTTTGTTCGATGGAAGAGCTTGACAAGCAACATTAGGTTTGAAGCTCTCAGGTACCACCTGGTTTTCCTATGAAATAATGTTATATACTAGAGGTGTGGGGAATGTAGGTGAGGTCTTACCTCTTTGTAGATAGGCCAGTTGGCTGGGGCTGCAGAATACACCAACTGCATCTCTGCAGAGGGTTAAGACTCTCCTTATGTGTGTCCTGATATATAACCCTAAACAATCTGATGGTGAGGCTCCACTAATGCTGGAGCTTTGAGGAATGTGGGTACCCCTTTATTGTCATCACTCCCAGGTCTACACTAGCCTAGAGTGGTTGTTGGTTGGTTGTTTTGTTCTGCGGCATATCAACCCTTTTCAGATCATTTAATGCCAAATTAAATTTCAAACAATTCAGTTTAGTATAACTATAGTTTTTGTTTACTAACAGGTAAATGTCAAAATAGTTCTATTTCAAACAATTCAGTTTAACATAAGTCCACAGTTTTGTTCTATTTGACCCATAGATAGGACCCTCTCAGGTGCTACCATTCTGGGCCAGAGTGGACCTGGGAATGATGGCAGTGAAGGGGTACTCCACATTTCCCAAAGCTCCAGTTTTACTGGAACCTTACCATCAGATTGTTTAGTGTCATATCCAGGACACTCGTGGTGGTGGTGGGGGTCTTACCCCTCTTTATAGACGCAGTCTGTGTATTCTACAGCCCCAGTTGACTAGGCCAGCCCAGAGTAGTAGCACCTGATGGGGTCTTATCTATGGGTCAAATAGAACTAAACTGTATTGTTTGAAATAAATCTGTTTTGACATTTAAACTGTCTACTTATGCTTGTCTGTATGGTTTGAAATAGAACTGTTTATATGTATAAAATGGATTTGGCATTAAATAACCTACAATGGTTGATATGCCAGGAAACCAAACCAAACTAAACATAACCTTTTGTAGAGAATACAATTATGTATTCTACACCCCACTAACAAGGTGGTGGCAAGTTGAGTCAGTGTCAAAGTGAAAAAATTAAGACCCTCTCTATACTTTTCAAACAAAATGTTTTTGTGCAAAAGCAACCCACTCTATACTTTTCGAACAAAATGTTTTTGTGCAAAAGCAACCCTCTCTATACTCACCTAGCACTGTGCTACATTTTATCTTTTTTCTAAACTGAAAATTTGTCTCTAGAATAAAATTTTAGTACCTAAAGGACATAAAAAAAATATGATTGCACAACTTCATTCTATATCAAAAGAGGAGTGGAAAACTTGCTGGAATAAGTGTATTGATTGCTGAGGGGTCTATTTTGAAGAAAATTAATGATTCATTCATTGTTCATTTCTGTCTTGGTAAATACAGCAGGATTTTCATTTAGTGTCCTTACACTTGTTTCTCTATACCAGACAAAGCTAAGTTCAGTTAATACATATAAGTCTAATTCTATAGAGAAATAGTTAACAAACTAGTTTCACATTCCAATTACTACTATAGTGAATTTGATTCTCACTGAGTACTTCACACTTGTATCACTATACCAGGTAAAGCTAAGCTTAGTAAATGCCTATAAGGCAATTGCCTTAGAGAAATGGTTAATAAACTAGTCTCAAAGATCATTACAACTATAGTGAGTTTGATCCTCACTAGGTGCCTTACATTTTTGGCTCTATAGTAAATTCCTATAATTCAATTGCCATAGAGAAATGATTAACAAGCTTGTCTCACATATTATTACTACTTCAATGAGTTTGATCTTCACTGGATATCTTTGACTTTTGGTTCTATACTAAACAAAACTAATAAAAAATAAGGTCTATATTTAGTTTCTCTAAAGTGAATTCTTTATATTATCATTATTATTATTACTTTTTGACTTGTATTTCTTGCATCTTAATTTCAGTTGCTTTTTATTGATTGTCATTATATATTGTTATTGGTCAACAGTACAGGTCAAAAATAAATAACAGGCTATGGTTGAAAGATGAAAAAAAAAAGCAGTGAAATAATACAAACATGAAAATAATCAACAGGTTTTGGAGCATTAATTTTTCAAACCATATCTCTTTTATCTTAATTTCATTTGCTTTTAATTACATTAGTAATATTAGCAGTGATATTATTTTGAATTTTATTATAAGATGAAGCATTGTCAACCATTCTCAATTTTTGTCTAGTATCTCTTTCACCTTATTTTCAGTTGCTTTTTATTGCATTAGTAGTATTAGTAATGATATTATCTTGAATTTTGTAATTATTAGATGAAGCAATGTCAACCATTATTAATTTTTGATAAGTATTTCTTTCATCTTAATTTCAGTTGCTTTTTATTGCAACTTCCAGATCATCAATCCACTTATTACTAATAAGCAGTATGAATCAGAAATAAAGACTAAGCCTATGGTAAGACTCAAACTTGCATCTTCAGGGGAAAATGCTTTAACATGCCAGCTACTTTTCTAATTGGGCTATGAACACCACCAACTATAGTCATTCTATTCTAACCATATTACTATTCAATATCTGATATAATGTCCTTCTGAATTCTGTATATTTCTAATATTTTTTGTAGGGATTTAAAGCCAGCCAATGTGTTGCTTGGTGATAAAGGTCACATTATGATCACGTACTTCTGTCAGATGAACAATGTTGATAAACTGCTGGATGAATGGGCAGTAGAAAACATGTACACAGCACCAGGTAAGGATATTTATTTAATAGTAATATTGTACACTTCCATTTCAGTACCACCCTCTTCTTTGTTGTGAGTTGTCACTTTTTATTAATTTGCTGCAGCTACTACTATTACTATTATGGTAGGGGGAGTCTCTGTGAGATAATGGCTAAGGTTCTGGAATGCAGCTTCTGTTGTATAACAGGGAAAGACAACAACACTTATTTGCTCAGTCGGCTGGGGCTGTGGAATATACCGACTGCACCTCTGCAGAGGGGTAAGACCCCCCCCCCGATGAGTGTCCTGGGTATGACACTAAGCAATCTGATGGTGAGGTTCCAGTGATGCTGGAGCTTTGGGAAATGCAGAGCACCCCTTCATTACCATTTCTCCCAGGTCCTCTCTGGCCCGGAATGGTAGCACTTGATAGGGTCCTATCTATGGGTTAAATAGAACTAACTGCATACTTATGCCAAACCGAATTGTTTGAATTAGAACTGTTTGACTAAACTGAATAGCTTGAAATAGAAATGTTTTTGACAATTAAACTGTACTTACGTTTAAATTGTGTGCTTATGCTAAACTGAATTATTTGAAATGGAACTGTTTTAACATTGAAACTGTACTAACACTAAACTGAATTGTTTGATATAGAATTCCTGTACTTATACTAAACTGAATTAGCTGAATTAGAACTGTTTGAATAAATTGAATAGCTTAAAATAGAAATGTATTTGACAATTAAACTGTGTACTCATGCTAAATTGAATTGTTTGAAATAGAACTATTTGCATAAAAATAGATTTGGCGTTAAATAACCTACAAAGGTTGATATGCCATAAAACCCAACCAACCAACAGCACTCATGTATAAAATATAATCTGCTTTATTTTTTATTACCCAAAATGAATAGAGGGGTAGAACAAAAGAGAATCGGATATATTTGAGTTTCACATATAAGAGTTGACAGGTACAGGTCTTTGGTGAACTTCTTCTCTTTTGGATCAAAATCTTCCTGGTTATATAACATCTTAGACTCCCATGCATTTAATGTATCCACACCTCTCTCTGGCATGTTGTCCATACAAATTCTCATGTTCACATCTCCTCCAGTCTGCTGCCTACACAATGCACATGGACATGCCTTTTTCTAGTGTGGCACCCACACAATCTATATGGCGTTTCCACCAAGAATACCTGTGTCTTGTTTACTCTGGATATTAAGTGTATTTCCTGTTATTTTTGTTCAACCAGGGTCTGAGAGAGTTAAGATCCCTAAAAAGGGTATGACACTAAACTGCATCCAGTGGTGAGGCTGCAGTTCTGGAGCTCTGAGGAGTGTGGAGTAACTCTTTATTACCATTATTCTCAGGTCCATTTTGATCTGGAATGGGTAGTGCTTAGTACTTGTTATGGTCCCATGTATTGGTTAAATTTTGAAAATTATCTATCTTGGATAAAAATGATTAAAACCATATAACTGAGTGCAAATTATTTGTATTGAATAGGAATACTTGATACCATATAACTCTGTGCAAAAAATGGTTACTATAGTTTTTAAAAAAAAAGTATGATTTAAAAATTGATATGCTTCAGAATCTTGATTACAATCAAGCATTTACAAATGAATTAAATTTTGGCATTAAATTACCCATAAGAAGTTGATATGCCTTTAAACAAATATCACACTGCAGACAAAACCTATAAATAGTTATAATTACAATCAAATCTTTAGAAATGAATCAAATTTTGGCATTTAATAACCCATAAAGAGTTGATATGCCATTATACAAATAAACCAAATCAAAATCTAATTAGCTAAGAGAGGAAAAAAATCCTGATCCAAAAATGGTTGTGGGGCATGGTTGAATAAAATGTTCAATATTGCTTTTAGCATTTTATAAACTGCCCATATTTTATTTTCTTAATGTACAAATCTAAGTTTATGTACTTTTGTATTTCAGAGCTCCGTAGCATATCCAGTTACACTGAAGTCTGTGATTGGTGGAGTTTTGGTGCTTTATTGTATGAATTACTTTCTGGAAAGGTAAGTTTTTCTTTTCAGCTTTCTTTTTAATTCTTTGTATCTATTCTAACAGTAGACCAATTGACACCATAAAACTCTAAAAGACAACAATCATATACTAATGACCATATTCTATTGGTGACAATATCCATAGGCCTGGGCAACTGTCATCTAATGAGGATTTTGTTGCAAAATCTTACACCTAGCTGAGTGGGGCATTTCACAAGTCAAACAAAAAATAATAAACAACAGGAAAGAAGGAAAGAAAAGACAAAAAGAATGGACTCGAGATAGTGAAATATAAGAGAAGTTGGTGACTTTTTGGTACTGTGTGTATGTGTGGCTGGCTATCACAGGAGACTTTTGAAAATCCAAATAGCTACCAAAAATGCTGATACATCACTGGTCTTTACTGCTCTAAGACCCCTCTCTTACTGACTCCTCTGGCCAATGTGCCAGCTCTCACTGGTCATTGGCTCCACTGCTCTGAGACCTCTCCCTGACTAGCTGAAACCCTTCTCCGCCTGAGTCTCTCTCCTAACTGACTTCTCTGACTAATGTGCTTGGTCCTCTTTCCCTTACTTTTGTTCTTGGATCTTCAAGCTAAGCTCCATAGTTTCATGCAGGCACATCTCTTTGTCTATTTTTATGCCAATTTCACCCAATGTATATCTACACAAAGAAATCTCCCAGACAATTTGCCGCTGAGATGCTGAAGTTAAAATCCTTTGATTCAGATATCTATCCAAAAACACGCACACGCAGACATCTATCTATCTATCTATCATAACAGTGTTGGTTGTCACTATCTCACTTTGTGGGTTTGTGGCAAACCAAATGTGATATAATTTGGAGCGTGCACAATATCTGTGATAGAGCTATTATATATATGTATATATATATATATATATATGCAAATTTCATTAAACATAATAGACATTTTATGCCTACATATTCTCTTTTGGATCCGTTCGAATTCCCATATTACTTTTATCGTATTCGGGGGGAACTGATTTAGGTATTGTCCATAGTTGTATGTATCCCTAGTACTTTCTGCCCGACTTTGGGCCATCATCAGGGGAGAATCTGTTACAAAAGTGATGTATCTTTTGTTTTAGCAAACCAGTGCTAACGTACTTAAATGTCTTTAGCTACTGGCACTATTTACAGAATTACATTTAAAAGCAAGCGCCATAATCTCCAACAGCAAAGACGTCCTTACACAGTAGTAATTAGCTAAAACAAAAGTTACATCACTTTTGTAACAGATTCTCCCCTGATGATGGCCCAAAGTCGGGCAGAAAGTACTAGGGATACATACAACTATGGACAATACCTAAATCAATTCCCCCCGAATACGATAAAAGTAATACGGGAATTCGAACGGATCCAAAAGAGAATATGTAGGCATAAAATGTCTATTATGTTTAATGAAATTTGCATTAACGAAGAAATGCTGCCTAAATATACACATATATATATATATATATATATATCATCATCATCATATCGCGCTGGTAGCACGGATATCCCTGACCCTCTCTCGCCACTCCTCCCTATCGTTCATCGCCCTAGGTAGGTCTTCAGGACAACAGCCTGTATCCTCACATAGCTGCTGAATGTACGTTCGAGCTGGTCGTCCTGCTTTTGCGCGGCCATGTGTGGGGATCCATAAGAGTACATCTCTTATGAGTTCATCTCTGCTTCTCCAGCAGTGTCCTGCATGTCTGGTTCGTCTAACTTGAATAGTTTTCGTGATAGGGGGCAGGTGGCCGTACAGTTGGTGTCTTGTGGGGTGCTGCTGCCAGGACTTGTTCAGGATTGCACGCAGCATTCTTGTGTAATTGCCATCCAGTTTCTTCTCCAGCCGTTTTGTTAGCGTCCATGTAGTGCATCCATATAGCAGTATCGATGTGACCGCTGCCTGGAAGAAGCTGCGTTTCATTTTATCGGATAGGTCTCATTTCCATATAATCGATAGCCTATTGATAGCTGTCCATGCTTTCGTTAGCCTCGTTTCGATGTCCTTTTCGGTTGATTCGACGCTGCTTCCTAGGTACGTGAATTTGTCTACTAGTTTAAGTGGGGTTCCTTCTAGAGTGGAGATGTCCCCCGTTTGGTTATAGCACATATATTCCGTTTTGTGTGCATTAACATAGAGGCCTATGCTAGCTGCTGCTCGTTCCAAACTATGCAGAAGAGTTTCGGCTTGGTCAGGTGTATTTGCCAGTATCGCTATGTCATCGGCGTAGTCGGCGTCGGTATTAGAACATCAATTGACAAAATCAAAGAGAATGGCTTCGAACTGAATATATATATAAATGCACATTATTGTACCACATATGATAATTCCACTGATAATCTGCTGCTTTATAATTTTCAATGAATTTATAAAGTAAAAGGATTAGTAATGCTTCTAGATTATACATATAATAACTCTAGTCTATAGTAAAATCATTAAGATTGTATTTATATCATATATATATAATAGCTCTATTCTGTCAACAATGCTTGCATTAATTAATGACCAATAACAATCTCTCTCTTACTGGTTTTTTTTTTGCATTTATGTAGTAAAATCATTAACAGTGGATTTATATTATAGATATAATAGCCCTATTCTATCAGTGGTGCCTGCAGTAATTTCTAATTCCAGTAACTTTGGAATTGTTTATTATAACTGGTAAAATCAGTTATCTCCTCTCCCCAACTTAATGACCTGTTCCTAGCAGCAGCAAGAGTATTGACTTGTATCTCCTCATACTCAAAAAGGATTGAACCTTTAGACATTATTTTAACTGCTGTGATTTATCCCTTCGCTCTTTGCTCTGCCATTCCTCCAGGCAGGGTCATCTGGCATTTGTACCAGGTGGGTAACTGAAAGTTGATTGCTTGGTCTCAGGGAGCTGTCCTTCCAGGCTATACTTGCTTGCAGGGTTGAGTTTATTGCTTGGCACCTGAGATGCCCCAAAAGAGGAATGCCAACAGGACCAAACATTTTTTGGATTAGCTGCACACAAGTCTTGATTTGTACATGGATACCCAATATAAAACGACCTTGTGTCATATATCAACTTGATGGGAAGTTAGTTAAAAACATTCACTCTGCCTGGCACCTTGCTGGGTTGGTAAATGGATAATGTTGGCTTGGTTCCAGGGGGCCTTCCCTTCCAAACTGTACTTGCTTGCAGAGCTGAGTTCATTGCTTGGTACCCTGATGCACCTCAAAACAGGAATACCAATTGGATCAATCATTTTTTGCAGTAGCCACGCATAAGTCTCAATTTGTTCATGGCTTTTCATTATAAAACAACCTTGTATCAAATTCCTACTTATTGGGAAGTCAGTTTAATCCCTTCATTCTGACTTATCTGGCATATGAGTGATTAATATTGGCTTGGTTCCAGCAGCAGTTCCCTTGACAATACCTACTTATTAGGACTGTGTTTATTGCTTTGCACCTGAGGTGCTTCAATAGAAGAATTTCAACAGAACCAAGTATTTTTTGTAATGGTTATGCATGTTTTAATTCATGTATGACTCCCCCACTTAAAATTGACCTTGTGTCAAATTCTGACTTGGTTGGAAGTCAGTTAAATACCATCATTCTGACTTGCCTGGTGCATGAGTAAATGATATTGGCTTAGTAAAAAGGGGCATTCTCTCAGGCTGTACTTGCTTAGCAGAGCTGAGTATTGCTCAATGCCCCAAAAGGACCAAGTATTTTTTGTGATGGCCACACAAGTCAATTTGAGTCTGGCTACCCACTATTAAACAACCTTGTGTCAAATCCTGACTTGTTGGGAAATCAGTTAAATACCTTTGCTCTGACTTGCCTGAAGGAACTATAGCTATTGTACACGAGACCAGACCAGAACAGAACATTTAACAGTAGTTTTTAATTCATTTCTATAGTAAAATCATGCATCTATGTTATAGATATTCTGTTAGTAATGCATGAATTATTTCCTAGCTACTGACAATTTTCTATTCATTTCTATAGAAAATCATTTATGCATTTTCCTTATATGGGTGTGTGTGTGTATATATATATATATATAAAGGTTGGCTAAAAAGTTCATTGGCTGACAAAGATATACTCATCGAATGTGATTAAATGAGATATATTTTTCAACGTTGTGATTCTTGCGGTCCACATACTTCTTCCGGTTGTCAAAAAAGTCACCAACTGCAGATATAACATTATCATATGAATTTTTCAGCCCACCCTCGTGTGTGTGTGAATATATATATATATATATATACACACACTACTAGCTTCCATTGTATCTGATAATGGCATCCTTCTGATTTTTTTCCTCCTGTTTGTTTTCATTTTGGGATAGTTATTACGAATTGTGTTAAGGGATATTTATTAAAACCCCCCACCACCACCATGTTTCTTTTGATGATATCTTTGTCTGATTTTTGGTCTACTTGTTTTACATAACCCTTCTCTAAGTTGAGAGGATCTGTTTTGGCAGCCTGCTGTCCTCAAGTCTGTTCAAGTGGCCAGCACAACTTAGGTTGCATTGGGCAAACATATCATACATGCCAGGAAGTTTAGATTTCTTCAGGATGAATTTATTTGGGATATACTGCAGCCACTTGACATATAGTATTTTGCCAAGTGACAAATCATATAGACGTGAAGTCTTTGTGCATCCACTTTGTATAACGTCCAAGAGGGTTGAGGGTACAATGGGGCAGTACAGTGCACATTTAGTTTTTATGGAGCGATCTTTGTTAAGCCAGACTCACTTCCTCAGCCTGCTAAAGGCCTTGAAAGCATTTAATGTTTGTGTATCTAGTTCTGCATCTAGTCTGTTGTTGTTTGTAATTATGGAGCCTAGATATTTGAATTTGTTTACTTGGATTAGTACCAACCCTCTATCTGTATGTCTTGGCCAATGTCATGAGATCCTGGAGAGGGTTGTTACATAACCTCGTTTTTCTTTAGGTTAATTTTCAGCCTAAATACCTTTGCACATTTCAAGAAATGGATGATTATTTTCTGTGCATCTTGGTGGTTGTGTGCCACAAAGGCAGTGTCATCAGTAAATATGAGCTTGCATACCAGAACATTTTTGGTACTTCTAGTGAATTTAAATTGATTGGCATTGAACAGGTTTGCCTTTGATCCATACTCCTTGGGTGAAATCATTGAAGGCATCAGATAAGACCATAGAATGAAAAATCAAGAACAGTGTGGAGGCAAGAACACAGCCCTGTTTCATTCCATTCCTAACGAATGGTTTTAAGAGTTTTCCTCTTAAGCTGACTGATGCCTTCATTCCTGTATCCTGATGAAGTTTCTGTGGAATGTTCATAGTGCTTCCCTGTTCAAAAGGCTTTTGTGAAGTTGATAAATATCATGTAAGTAAAGTTGGCGACCTTAGACGAGGATGACCAGAAGGCTCCCTTTTCCATAGCTACTACACCAAGGTGTAGGGGAGGGCACTACTCCTTTCCCTGGATTGCTCCACTTTACCCTTGATACGTACCTTATATTGCTGAGTGTTAAGCAAGGAGGCATCAAGTACCATTTTTGGTATGACTCGACCTGAGATTGAACCCTGGTCTCCCGGGCCATTGGTGAACACTCTAACCATATGTCCAATAGGAACCCACATTGTGCTTCAGGTAGGAAAGCCTCTGCTAGGATTGATAGTCTGTTGAGCAGTATGTAAACAAACACATTCTCTTGTATGGAGGTAAGCAAGATCTTGCTATAGTTTCTGCAATATCATCTGTATCCTTTTTTGACGATGGTGACTTGTGGGACATCCTTCCAGTCTGCAGACACTTCCAATTTTTCCCCACGTGTCTTTTATGATGGTGTAAAGTACCTTGACAGGCCTCTCTTAATGTAGTCAGTCTGCAATAAGAGACTTTCCGTTGTGGAACATAGAGATAACCCTACTCTGTTCATCAATGTCTGGGCATTTATATATCCAGTATTGAGTTGGCTTTGTTCAATGTTGTCAACTGCATGTTCTTCCACTGTTGATGGTTTATTGAGCAGTGTGGCAAAGTAGTCCTTCCACCTGGCAAGAAGCTCATGCTTCTCTGTGATTATTGTTTTGTTGTCAAGGGCTGCAGTTATTCTGGGTGGTTCACTTTTCCTCCCAACACAGCTCTCATGTTTTAGTAAAAAAAAGCTTTAGGGTCATTAGAGTCTCCAAGTGTCTGGAGTTTATTTACTTTTGTCAGCCACCATTAATTTTTGAGTTATCTGCATCTCTATAAGTAGCAGCAATATTAGAACGACAAAATAACAAACAAAAGTTACAGATTTTTTAGGCGCTCCATATCAGAATGAAACAACCTAAACTCAATAGAATCAATTTCGAATCCAGTACTAATGTACTTAAGTCTTTAGTTACTGTTACTACTTATGAATTTAAAAATAAAATGCTACAACACACCTGTACAAAAAATAATCACTTACAAAGTAGTAATGTACATGCAAAGGTCACATCGCTTTTGCAATATACACACTCCTGATGATGGCCCAAGATCAGACAAAAAGTACTAGGGCACCAATTAGTTATAGGAGTTTCATTAACCAATTTCTGCCAGATACCATAAAATCAATACAGCAGCTTGAAAGGACATATACAAAAATGTGTAGACAAAAGATGTCTATATTGTTTAATGAAAAATATATATATAAGAAAGAGATAGATACTAGGGCAAGTCAAAAGTTTTATAATATTTTAGTAAAGTGAGGCACAATTTGGCAGCTTCAATACCAAAATATTGCAAAACATTTGACTCACTATATCATACCCACACACACATCTAAACATAAAGAATTATATATATATATATCTACACACACACACACACGTAAACATAAAGAGTTTTATATATTCATATATGTAGTTTGTAGAGTGTTTGTCAAAGGCCTAAGAGACCAGGGTTCAGCCCCAGGTAGAGTCATACCAAAGACTCAAAAAATGATACTTGATGCCTCCTTGCTTAACACTCAGCATTATAAGGTATGGATCAAGAGTAAAGACAAGCCATCCAAGGAAAGGAGTAGCACCCTCCCGTACACCTTGGTGTAGTAGCTAATGAAAAGGGAGCCTTCAGGTCACCCTCGACTACAGTTGCCAACTTATATATATAAATACACACACACACATACACACACACACACACAAGCACAAGTAGACATAAAGAGTTTATGTATATATATATATATATATAAAGCTGGATGCACAGTGGTTGAAATGCTCTAACTATAAGAATTAAGACAAAGAGGCTAGTCAAAATACATAAATGGATAATATGCTTTAAATATTTTCCTTTTATTTTAAATGGTTTATTTTATTGATTTGTCTTTTATTTTGTTTTAATAAGCGTCTGTCATCAAGTCATCCTGGCGGAATCACATCCCATACCCAGCTGTTGATCCCCACTCATATATCAAAAGAAGCACAAGGACTTCTGGAGGAAGTATGTAGAAACTTAATTTTATCTACATCTTGACTTGTTTTGCAAAGAAATATATTCAACATAAACACTTTTTATTGTAGATTTCTCCAGAATAACAAATTGACTTTTCTGCCATTAATGTCTGTATTAATTCTTGACTATTTTTTTCAGATTTACAATGTTGCTTCTATAATGAAATAATTCACCACACTTTTCTTGAGTAAAATCTTTAGAAATGCATTTGTATTATACATATGGTAACTATTCTGTCAGTAACTTATATTAATTTCTTACGATCAACAACCTTATTTTCATCATTTTCAATGTATTTTTATCATAGATTAATTGATATTGTTATATGTTTATTTAGTCAGCACTTTCTCTTTAAAACATGTTTGATTAGATTGGGCAGGCACTTTGTTTCTGCCTATTCAATCTTTAATCTGTTCAAGTCTTTGTATGGCTCCTGGATGGAATGAATTTTGGAAGGTGTATTTCTCCCTAGTACTTTATAAAGATTATATATATAAAGTATGTATAAAGATTAACAAACTTTCCTTAAACAAGATCAATTTTGAATATAGCAGTCACATTCTAAAATGCCCATAGCACTTTTCCTGCCAGTTCTTATTTCTAGATGGTTCTATTTGAGGCCAAAAGTACTTGAGAAAAAATACAGCATCTTCCTTAATTCATGCCATCTAGAAGTCAATGGCCCAGTCAGCTGGGGTTGAAGAATACACCAACTGTATCTCTACAGAGGGATAAGATTTGCCCCCTCCCACCAGTGTCCTGGATATGACATTAAACCATCTGATGGCGAGGCTCCAGCGTTAGAGATTTGGGGAATGCTGAGTACTCCTTCATTGTTGTTGCTCCCAGGTGTTCTCTGACTTGGAGTTGTAGCACCTATCTATGGGTCAAATAGAACAAACTATGTGCAAACAAATGACTGATGTTAAATTGTGACTGTTATATAGCAATACTTGAAACCATTTAACTGTATGCTAAAAAGAGCTCAGGCTTATTTAATTACTATTTAATAATAGTAATAATTTGTTTGTACACAGTTACATGGTTTCAAGTATGCCCATCTGATATTAATAATTTTCTAACAGATTTATTTGACTTATAGACTTCCAGAAGTAGAGCCTCACCATTAGTTGCATATCCAGAACACTTGTATATGTGAACATAACTATTATGGGTCAGTGTAGTTTTCTAATTTTGAGTTCCACTGACAAGGACAGTTATGGTGTCTTGTGCCATACTAATGTTAGCTTAGTATACTGTAATTATTTGCATATATCATGAACAACTAAATTTGGCCTATGAAATTCTGAAAAAAGAAACAGAATTTGTATATAATAGGCACTGACTTTTAAAAATTTATCGTAGGTAAATTTAACATTTGTTCAACTTTTTATTTTGATTGTATAAACTGAAAATAAAATTTATAATGGCAATGAAGGGGTACTTCATATTCTCCAAAGTTCCAGGAATTTCTCACCATCAGATGCAGTTTAGTGTCATACCCTGAATACTTATTGGGAGTGGGGTCTTACCCTGTAGAGGTGAAATGTGGTATTTTTGATTATACGATTATGGTAAATGATTATGAATTTTCTTTTATTTATTTATTTTTTTTTTTCCAGTTATTGTGTTACAATCCAAGAGAACGTCTTGGAAGTGGAATAAATGGTGCTGAAGATATCAAAGCTCATCCTTTCTTTACTGGCATCGACTGGAATTATTTAGAGAACAGTTATAACTGACTCTTACTATTGATTACCTCAATGTCTGCATTTGACCGTTTTTCTTTTTTTTTATTCTTTAAGTTTACAAAAAAATGAAAACCAAATCAAAATGAAATCCAACCCACCAAATCTTGAAACACAATGGGGTCAGTGAGGGAGGATGGGAGCTTCCAGGGGGGGGTGTCGGGGGGGGGATGTCTCTGATGTGGAAATGGGGGACCAACTTTTAATGGTTTGTCAGAAATTCATGTTGTCCTGCTTGTGCCTATGGAAAAAAAAATTGTTGTCGTGAAAAAATGGAAAAAAAACCCAAATTGCCATTATCAGCTCCTCTTTTTATTGAATGTCAGCATGAGAAGATAAAATGTGACAGAAAAAAATTAAAGAAAGGAAAAAAAAAACAATATTGCTGAATGAGAGAGAAATTGAAATATGTTTGTTGACAACTAAATTATTCCTGTATGTAGATGTCTCAAGTTTTTTTGTTTTTTTTTTTTGAGTGGTGGGATATCACCCTAATCATGGAATCTGAGGCGAACAGTGAAGATTGCAATTACCCACCCTTCATCTTTCCGTTTTTGCTCAGAAGGTATTAATCATCATTCATTATTAAAAATATCAACACATTTACAGTTGTCAAATGCTGTTCCATGAACATATTATCATCCTTTGTACATTTATGTTCAGTCTGACCTAATGACATACATGCCAATCTTTTTTATTATGTTTTTTTTTTTTTTAATCTTTTCTAGTCATTTTATTTTATTTTATTTTTGACACGACTTTACCTCATACTATATAATTACAGAAAATAAACAGTTTGTTTTGTGTACTTAAAAAAATCAATCAAAGTTTCCAAACAACTTTATCTCTCAGAACTAAAAAGAAACTTTATAATTAAATGGATTAGTTATGTCTTACCTTTGGACTTTTTAATCTCTACGAGAGAGAGAGAGAGAGAGAGAGAGAGAGAGAGAGAAACTGTTTTCTTGAATATCAAAAAAAAAAGTTAGCCTAAAATGTATGTACAATTTTATCTATAATTTTTTTTATGAATTTTATTTACAATAGGAGCTTTGAGTTAGAAAAAAGAATGACAAAAACATTTTCGTGACCATATATACTTTTTAAGACCCAATTTTTCACCTCAAAAACAAAGGGCCATTCATTACACAAGGTATATTTTTGAAACATCGAAAATTACCGTGTTTCTTAGCCCTTACCTATTTGATGAAAACACTTTTTGTGGTTGAAAATTAGGGGTCATTCATTTATTACTTGAGTGTATACTGTATTAAGCTAATTAATTATGGTTTATCATTTGAATTTTTTAATAGATACAATTACGGAGACAAAAATAAACTTTTTTTTTCTAGCTATGAAAAAAATAGCCAAAATTTCTCTACAAGTAATTCTCTCTTCAATCTACAAAATTTAAAAGATATTGACTCTGTCCATTAATAGTCATTATGTTTTGTGTATGAAATTTATATGCAAATGCAACAACTATTATAGGACAGAGTAATATTAAATGAATTAGTTATGTTGTAGTTGATTTAGCAGAGAAAAAAAATCAAGTTTTTTCCTTGAGAATAGCTCAAGTTTATGTGCAATATTATCTTAAAGATCTGTAAGTTTTTTTTTTTCCTTTTTTAGTAAACTTAGATATTATTAAAATTGATTAGTTATGTCTTGTTTTTTTTTTTAAGATTTACAATAGAATAGAGAAAAAAACAAACTTTATTTTCTTAAATATTAAAAAAAATACAAGCTTAGATACAAATACTTGTCTTATTTAAATCTATGAGTTTTAAAAAAATCAAATCTGTCCCATTATAGCTGTCACATTTAGTGTATGAAATTTATATACTAATGGAACAACTATTGTGGGACAGAGGTAGTTTGATTTATTCTCTTTTCTGTCCCATAATAGTTGTTGCATTTTGTGAATGAAACTTATATCCATACGTAACAGCTATTATGGGACACGGGTAGCAATATTAAATGGATTGGTCATGTTTGCTTGAATTTTTAATAACTACAAAACCAGAAGGGGATGCCTCGTATGGTGTAATGGTTATTAAGTTTGGCTTATTGGATGCTGCATAAATCTGGCTTTGTGCCAAACCTGCTTTACAATGTGCAATGTAAGGCTAGCAGACCATTGTTAGTGAGTTTTGTACAAGGCACTCAATGAGAATCAAAGCAAGCATAGATTATTGGTTTCCTATTAAAATGGAATGGTTAATGAGCTTGGTTAGCAGATCATTGTTAGTAAATTTCATCCTCACTGATTGCTCCATACTTCAGGCCTTGTGTCAAACTAAGCTAACCTTAAATGAAGATGGAGTCCTCACAAAGTACAATGGTTAGCAAGCTAGACTATCTGACTATTGTTAGTGAGTTCCATTCATACTTCACTATTTTTTTTAATATCAAAACAAATTAGAATTAGCCAAAAATTTATAAATGAGGTGTGTCTGAAAAGTATATGGACTGGTGGCACAAACAATTTATTTAAATTTCCAACAACAAACTTCATAGTTTCCTCTTAAAAGTATTCCCACTCGAGTCTAATGCACTTTCACATCTTTTTCTGCTATACTTCTATGCATTGCTGGAAGGATTTTTCCGGCATGTCCTTCAGCTATGTCTTTATGGCACTCTTGATGGTCTCCACACCTTTAAAACAGGTCCTCTTGATGGTCTCCACACCTTTAAAACAGGTCCTCTTGATGGTCTCCACACCTTTAAAACAGGTCCTCTTGATGGTCACAACATCTTTAAAACCGGTCCTCTTGATGGTCTCCACACCTTTAAAACAGGTCTTCGATGGTCTCCACACCTTTAAAACAAGTCCTCTTGATGGTCACTATGCTTTTAAAACAGGTCCTCTTGATGGTCACCACATCTTTAAAATGGGTCCTCTTGATGATCCCCTTGAACTTGAGAAAAACAAAAATTTCACATGGAGCAAGATCAGGTGAATAGGGAGTTTTTTCCAATACAGCCATGTTCCTCTTGGTTAAGAACTACTAGATACTCACGGCATTGTGAGTAGGTACATTGTTGTGGTGAAGCAGTCATGATTTGTCTTGCTACAACTCTCATCTCATGCACTGAAGGAAACATACACCACAGGATCTCCTCATAGACTTGCTAATTGATCTTCTAGCCCTGCGGCAAAGCCGGTAACATCAAAGAATATTATCAACATGACTTTGTCTTACTTTCTTCAGCCTTGGCAACATTGGAGACTTCCACTGACTGCTCTGTCACTTGCTCAAAAATCCATATCTCATCACCAGAGATGAATCTGCAAACCAAGTCTGGTTCAGTTTAAAAATGCTCAGTGATATCCTGAAACACCTGTATGCGGTGTTCTTTCTGGTTATCATTTAGCAATTTTGGCACCAATTTTGCACAGACTTCCTGCATGCCCAAATCTTTGGTGATAATCTTCTAGACACTGTCCATTTTCATATCCAGCTGATGATCACCACACAACACATGCTTGCTGTTGACCTCAGTCCTACTTGTTGAGGGCCTCCCACTCCTAGACTCTTCTTTCACTCCCTCATGCTTTTCTTTTGAACCTCTTGTACCACTCAGAAACATGTGTGCATGATGAAATGTTATCTTCATATATCTGCTGAATCATTTTAAGTGCTTGTTGATGGACTTTTCATCAAGTGGACCAAAAATTTCAGGTTTATTTGTTGCTCAGTGGTCATCATTTGTTCCTCGGTGCTCATAGCTGAACGACCTTGAAAAGAGGAGGTGTAAACAAAAGCATGTGGAAAAAATGCAACTGTTTCAGAAAACTAAAGATTACAGCCATATACTCCCAAAATATCATGTTAGATGATAACATAATCCACTTATCCCTCTTTTGCCCGTAGCTCACATGACACATCCAGTCCTATTACTTTTTAGACAAACCTCATACAAATATTTTTCTATCTTAGATTTATTGAAAAAACTAAAACTAAAACTTAATCACTATTGAATTGTCTTACAATTTTTTAATAATGACAAACGTGAGCTAGAATTAGAATTTTTAATATGACTTTTTATTATAGTCACAATCTCTGTCCCAAAATATTTGCTGCACTTATTGTATAGAATTTATATGCAAGTGCAGCAACTATTATGGGTTAGGTTAGGCTCTTTGGTTTAATGGTATATCAATATTTGATGGTCATTTAATGCTAAATCCTGTTTATATATACATATAGTATATATGATTTTTAAGTGAATTGTTTATTGATAACATTATTTTTAACAAGCCAGAGCTCATTACTATTCATTATTTGCACACAGTTTAATGGTTTTAAGTATTGTTATCTAATATCTATTGTTCTATTTGCCACAGTTAAATAGTTTCAAGCCTTGCTTTGAAATATTAATTATTCAATTTAATATTAATCATTTGTTTGCACACAGTTAAATGGTTTCAAGTATAGTAAATGATTGAATTGTTCTATTTGACCACAGATTGGGCCCTAACAGGTACTTTCACTCTGGGTCTGAGTGGACCTGAGAGTAATGGCAATGAAGGGATACTCCACGTTCCCCAAAGCTCTAGGACAGGTACCTTATCATCAAATTGTTTTGTGTCACATCCAGAATACTCATTGTGGAGGATAGGGGTCTTACTCAGAGATGAAGTGTATTCTATAGGTCCTGCAAACTGGGGTCACTATTATGGGACAGAGTTAATTTTTTTTTTAGCAAAGAGAAAAAATCTTTTCTTTTTTTTTTTTTTTTAATTAAAAATTTATAACTTTTATCCCAAAATAATTGCTACATTTAATTATGAAATCTATATACAATTTATAACAGTATAATGGGACAAAGTTAGTAATAATAAATGGATTGGCTATCTTATTGGATTCTTTGTTTGATTGCACTTAAACTTTTGTGGGTTATTTAATGCCAAAGCTGTCTTTGTAGAAAGACAGTAGTGGTAGTATTTAATCCATAGCTGGGAGGGGGAATAGAGGGGTTCATATTTTTCCCAAGGTTATTAATTTGAAAGTGGATGTAATAGCATCACTGGAGTTTGAACTGGCCTACTTTGAGGCCACAGTCCATCACTTTAGCCATTACACCACAGGGACTTTCCCATTCTTGAGTGTTTTTCATCTTTATCCTTATGTATCTGATTAAGGTAGATTAAGACATTTATTTAATCCAGTTTTAACTGATCCTTCTAGAACTCATTATCTTATCTAGACTGACTCCCACCCTTAATATCTGTATGTCATTATAAAGTTTATTTTAGGATTGTGGGATATCAGTTGCTGGATTTGAGAAATTAAAAAAAAAAGAACTAGTGTTAGTGAGTGTCATGCCAAGCTATTACACAAAAACAAAAAGAGATTACAGATGATTCTCTTAGATTTTGGTCTCAGTTTTGTTTAATGGCATATCAACCTTCATGGGTTAGGTAATGGTCAATCCATCCTTGTTGAAGAATAGCAGTGATACTATTTAATTCATAGCTGGTATGATAATAGAGTTCATACCTTTTCCAAGAGTATTTGAAAGTGAATATAACAGTAAGACTGGAGTTCGAACTCACTCACTACGATGTTGCAGTCCACCACTTAAACCTCTATGCCAAAGGACTCCCCTCGGTAGAAGAACAGTAGTTGTACTATTTATCCTATTGCTGGGGAATAAGGAGTTTCATACCTTTCCCAAGGGTATTTGTCCGAAAGTGAACATAATAGCACGACTGGAGTTCAAACTCACTTACTATGATGTTGCAGACTAGCACATTAGCCACTATACCACTGGGAATCTCTCTCTCTCTCTCTCTCTCTCTACCCCTGGATTCTTGAATATTTACAGAGTGAAAAATAAACATTCTCTTGAGTATCTCAAAAAATTTAGCCATGTTGCATAACATTTCATCTCATAGATCTATAAGTTTTACAAAGTTATTAAACGGATTGGTTATGTCTTATCATTGGATTAGTTTTATGTTGAGTAATTAAATCAATCATATCCAGCAGCTCCCTTGTATATTATCAATGTATAAGTTGCTTCACACTGTTCAATAAATAAATTAGGGTGTATGAAAATTGCAGTGAAATTTATGTATAATTTATATAAATGGTTGAAAGCTTTAACTATTCAAAAATAATATATCTGTTAATAATTTTTTACTAGTTTTTCTTTTTTTCTTTCTTTCTTTTTCCACAATTCTCTAACCATCATTCTTGGCTTGTAACCAGTAAACATAGATTGGAAATAAAGACCAAGTAAAGAAATGCTACCTGTCCAGGTCAGCTGCTTGACCAATTAGGCTATGAAGACCATCTGGTTGCAGAAGCTCAACTCTAACTATACAAAATTCATAGAATGGATGGTTTGAGAGTTGTAGGGAAAAAAATGGATAAACAAAATTAAGCTGAAAGAAATACTTGTCAAAAATTGGTAACTGACTATGCATTATCTAAGAAATTTGAATAATATTACTACTAATATATCTTAATATTGAAAAAGAAATTTTAAGTATTTTGAATAAAATGTTCTTGAACAATATCTGGACACTAAGCATATTATTTTTGTACAGTGAATTTCATTTAAAGGAAATGTCAGTTAAAATGAATTGCCAATTTGTTGGAGACAGTAAGATCAGATCAAGGAGAAAGCTAAAGACAAAAAGATAATAACTATTTTCTCATTCTGTATCAGCAATTCTCTTTGAGTGGTTACCTACAATGGCACCTTCTTTAGAGGTAATTTGTTTAAATTAGACACTGATTCAGACATCATTGCTTGCTTCCAATCACTTTCAAATAGATTTCTTTCTCTACCTATTGCAGTTGAAACATCTGGTGTCCTCGGCCCTTAAACAGTTTCCCCACTCTAGTAACAAGTCTGTGAGGTGGAATGGCTATTTCGGAGAATTTTTCTTGCCATTCTTTGGAGCAATGCATTTTCTATTCTTCCAGCCATGTTAGATCCAGATCAAGGCATCATTGCCAGACCGGCTGAGGATCATGCCCTGACTAGGTACCATTCACTTTCAAATAGATTTCTTTCTCTACCTATTGCAGTTTAAATGTCTCGTGTCCTAGACCCTTGAACAGCATTCCTACTCAGACTTAGGTCCTAAGAACAAGTCTGAGAGTAAGTACCACTTGTTTCTGAAAATTTTTGTTGCCATTTGGAGGGGAGAGCAATGCATTTTTTGTTCTTTCAACTGGGTTAGGTCCAGATTCAGGTATCATTGCCAAACAATTTGAAGATCGTACACTGACTAGGTAACTGTCCTTTTTTTTCTGCTTCTATTGCAATTGAAACAACTGGGGTCCTAGGCCTTCAAACAGCTCCCTACTCCATTAAATTAGTTTCTAGAAATGAGCAGGTGGGGTAGATTGGATATTTCAGTGAAGTTTCCTTGCCATTCTTTAGGGAAACATATTTTCTATTTTTCTATCTGGTATTGTAAATCAGAAATGGACACTCATTTAGTATAATAGTTATCATCATAGGATATGGAATTGGCGATCTGAGTTCAAATCCAGGATGAGACTGTTTGCATTTCACTTTGCATTTACATCCTTGGTAAAGGCATGAATCCATCTGTTCTCCTCCCTGCTATGGATAGATAGTAGGGTAAACTGAGTTCTTTAGCCATGGTTAAGCAACTAGTCTAAGAAAACTCTGAATTCAAACTGTCTATACTCTGCTTAGAAAAAAAATTGACTTCATGTCACATCCTGGAGGGGTGAGGTAAATAAATAAATCTGAAATTACGGCGTTTCTTTAAAAATAAATGTTTCTTCACTAAAAAAAATTAAATGCTCATAATTGTTAAAATACAGAAGAGAATCGTCTTTAGAAAATGTTTTTATGTAAATCTGTTAAAAACAAATTACCATTTATAGAGACCAAAGTACATGATGTTGATGTGTTCTGGTTAAAAGGAATTCACTGTACATGGAAAAATAACTTTATTTCATTATTATTATCATTATTGTTATTCTTATTATCATCCCTTTACCTACAAGGTGCCTCGGCGTCAAAATGCATCCCCACAACCAAGCATGCAGGCTGAAAACCCTACACATAATGGTCACTTGTGTTATCTTGCTAAGAAAAAAAAAATCAACCCCAGGATATATCACAAGCATAAAGAAAGTCCAAATAATCTGCAAGAGCAGTGGTTAATGTCATAATGTTGCCAACCATTACAGCTGTGGTGAGGTTAATCCTCCTTGGGCACCACATACCTATAGACTTGTGCCTAACCTGAATAAATATTGGAGGACCTTGCTAAGGTGCAGTGGTTCAGAAGTTTGGCAATTACAACTGTAATGAGTTTAATTCTGAGTACTCTACACTCATGGTCTTGTGTCATACAAAGCTATGCTTAGTAATTTTAACTCCTTGGCTGATACCTCATGCTTCATGTTGGAAATTATCATTTAGGCGTTATTTCCTGAAAAATTCCATTTTCTAAAAATATGAATTGTCATCAGAATGGATATCTGGTTGTAAAGTATTGCTGCAGTGAAAGAAAATTGTCTATAAAAATTGATGAGATTTTAAATGTTTGTTTTTGTTTTTTTTGTTGCTGTTTTTTTTTTCTTTTCTTTTTTTTCCAGTTGTAGCATATCAAACATGAAGATCTGGATTGAAAATAAATAAAAGCAATTATCTTTATAACTTAAGCTTATTCTATAAATACAATGAGACGTAATGATTGAAATATGAGTCCTACAAAATAAATGATAAAAACTTGGAAATTAAATTTTTTTTTTTCTTGTCTTGTAAAAAGTAAATACAGATTTTGCATGTGTCTGTGTGTTTGTATTTACTAAATCATGTTGCTTTTCTCTTGTCAAAAGTAAATACGGGTTGTGCGTGTGTATGTGTATTTACCAAATTGTGTTTCTTTTCTCTTTTCAAAATAAGTGCAGATTGTGCATAGAGCTAACATTTTATTAGCACTTCACACAAAATTAAATGTTAATCCGTTGCTTTCCTTTCTCTCTTTTTCTGCCAACAACATAACATGAATATGTGTAATGTTATGATATCATCTTGAATATTAAAATTTAAAAATTACAACAGGTGACTGTTATTCAGCTTCGAAAAAGTCTTTATTCAGACTGTCTACATTTCTAGCAGTCCGACGCAACCATGAGGAGAGAGAGGAAGACCTTGTAAAGATTTATGAGTGAATCTCACTTGCAGCTACAGAGAGGCATCCACCCCTCAACCTTACTGATTCACATCAACGTCTAACCCAACTTCTCTCTTTGGGTCTCAAACCCAACTCCTTTAAATCCAAAATTATATTTTCTGATATAATATCTTCTTAATTAGTGCATCAGTAAGTCATATGAGAACATGTGTCATAAACTTTTATTTGATTTAAATTGATTTTATCCTAAGTCAACGGCATGGCTTGTTTACTTTTAATGACATCCGGCCTCACAATGATTTGAGTTACACCATATGAACTTTTGCGACAAAGTACACTTATACTCAAAGATATGTAACTAGTTTCCAAGCTCACCAAAATAAATAATAGAATAATTAGTATAATTAATTACCACCCTAATTATTTTACGCTCATACAACTTCCTCTTCTGCTCAGCAATAAGTTTGTGTCTCAAGAAAGGAGAAGCTTTAATATGCCTAGATGTGCTCAGGTACAGTTGTTTGCCTGATTCAACACATCAGTGACACTTTGTAGTTATTCTAGGAATGAATTGTTATCATATATATAACATCAAGGCACTCATCATAGATCTTGGAGACAGAAAAAGAAAATAGATCAACTTGGAAAAAAAGTGATTTAGGATATTCGTAAACCATTTGAAACATGGAGAATCAAACACTGTATCTTGAAATTAGAATATCAGAAGCAAGACCAAGGAGGATCTGTTTGTCCATGTAATGGAATGGCTTGGCTCTGTTATGCATCTGCTCACTGGTTTGTGTGATCTCATGCTGTGTTTATTGCACAGAGCTTGAGGTGGTGTCCCAAAAGACAAAGAAAAAAATAAGGCAAACTCAAGGTTTGAAGAACTGGACTTGCTCTCAGATTGGTGATGTGTGTGTTACTTTGGACCTTCTTTTGACACTGTTCTTTCTATATGCATCTGGTGTAAATTCTATGTTTCCAGAGCCTAGCTGATTACCCTAGCACTAGTGGGTGTCAGTAGACTCTAATCGTTTTCTCTGACCAACTCTAATGGATTCCTATGACCAACTCTTTTTGCATCTCTGACTACACTTGTGTATATGCAGGGGTAAATATTTTCTTCTTCTGGATTTTGTACCACCTGTAGACTGGACATGAAAATATTGCCAGATTGTATGTCTCCAGGACACCCTAAAAAATGGGATTAATAAAATTAAAGTCTTTTAAGATGTAGATCAGCTTTATCTAACCATCTCCACTGAGACTGGGAGAAGTGGATGAATGGTTCATGCATAAAATACATACGGTCACACACACACACACACTCAATACACACACGCAGATATGTTCAGGCTCCTAAATGGTTATACACTGATATGCATATATATATATATATATATATACACACATACCTATGGTCAACTTGCAACCATATACATGTACACACACATATACATACATATACCCATACTTATATGTCTATGGTGATATGCATATACTCAAACATATGTACACATGTCTAACTTTATATACTAACACACCAAAGGTCCAAAGTGTTACAATTCAAAGCTGGACTTGCTAGTCACATGAGGTTTCATGATAGCAAAATATTGCAGGTCAATTTTACACAGGTCTTTCCACAGAGAAATACGGGTAACTAGTGTCTTTTCTTGGACCCTCCCCCCCCCAACGAGTGTCCTGATATGACACTAAACAATCTGATGGTGAGGTTCCAGTAATGCTGGAGCTTTGGGGAATGCGGAGTACCCCATCGCTCCCAGGTCCACTCTGGCCCGGCGTGGTAGCACCTGATAGAACAGATTATTTATATAAAAATGGATTTGGTGTTAAAAAACCTACAAAGGTTGATACGCCATAAAACCCATCAAACCAAACCATCTATCTATAGGGTGCCACAAAAATTTATCCCACATTTCAAACTGTCACTTGTGTGGTGTAAGTAAACTTAGGCAAGTGGTTGTGGTAGCTCCAATTATCTAATGTCTTACCATGCTTACTCCATCTACAGGGTGCTGCAAAAATTTATCCCACATTTCAAACTGTCACTTGTGTGGTGTAAGTGAAATTAGGCAAGTGGTTATAGTAGCTCCATTTAGTTAGTGTCTTACCATTTTCTTTCATATATGATCATGGCTTGCACTATGTTTGCTGTTGAGACAAATATTTTTAGATTGGTGAATCTGTAATTGTGCTCATTTTAGGTTATGTTTGAATGATGCTGTCCCTGATAAAAAAAAATCAATACTTCTATGGACTGAAAATTCTATCCAAAACTGATATCACATAAAATAAGCAATTGTGCAGCAATTACAGATTCCCTAATCTTTAAAAAATATTTCCATAGTAAATGCATGATGTACACCAGACAAAGCCATGATCATAACTGATTTTATCAGAAAAAAATGCTAAGACATTAATTAAATGGAGCTACCATTGTCACTTGCCTAAGTTAACTTACATCACACACAAAAATTCAGTTTGAAATGTGGGAAATATTTCTGCTGCATCTTGTGTATGTGTGTGTGTGTATATATATATATATATATATATAGGAGGTATCATAAAATAACTGATGTTTATACAACAGCATTGCTTCTAACAAAACCTTCATCAGATGATGACTCTGAGTTCAGGCATGGTTTATATATATATATATATATATCATCATGTCATGCTGGTAACACGGATATCCCTGACCCTCTCTCACCACTTTTCCCTATCGTTCATCGCTTCAGGCAGGTCTTCTGGACAACATCCTGTATCCTCACATAGTTGCTGAATGTATGTTCGTGCTGGTCATCCTGCTTTTGCACGGCCTTGTGTGGGGGTCCATAAGAGTACATCACTTATGAGTTCGTCCCTGCTTCTCCAGCAGTGTCCTGCATGTCTGGTTCGTCTAACTTGAATAGTTTTCGTGATAGGAGGCAGGTGGCCGTATAGTTGGTGTCTTGTGGGGTGTTGCTGCTAGGACTTGTTCAAGATTGCTCACAGCATTCTTGTGTAATTGCTGTCTAGCTTCTTCTCCAGCCGTTTTGTTAGATTCCATGTAGTACATCCATATAGCAGTATCAATGCGACCGCTGCCTGGAAGAAACTGCGTTTCATTTTATCGGTTAGGTCTGATTTCCATATAATCGATAGCCTATTGATAGCTGTCCATGCTTTCGTTAACCTCGTGTCAATGTCCTTTTCGGTTGATGTGACGCTGCATCCTAGGTAAGTGAATTTGTCTACTAGTTTAATGTCAATGTACACAAAATGGAATATATGTGCTATAATCAAACGGGGGACATCTCCCCTTTAGACGGAACCCCTCTTAAACTAGTAGACAAAAATATATATATATATATATATATAATTTACTAAGCTTTTTACTTAGATGAGGTACAAAGGTGTGTGTGTGTGTGTGTGTGTGTGTGTGTATGTATATATATATATATATATATATATGATAGTTGAGAAATAGATCATAAGAATTCTGGTTGGTTTTATGGTATTTAAACTCTTTTACGTTATTTGATGCCAAATCCTGTTTGATAGATATAATTTGTGAGTGAAGAGTTGTAAGTAACATTATTTTTAAACAAACCAGAGCTCATTTGTTTGCACACTGTTAAATGGTTTCAAGTTATTTAACATTTATAATTCCATTTGTCAATAATTCCTACCTAACTTGGTTTGGTTTTATGGCATATCAACCCTTATAGGTTATTTAATGCCAAATCCTCTTAATAAATATATATCAAATATATATGATTTGGTTTGATTGGGTTGGGTTTATGTCACATCAACCATTGTAGGTTATTTAAAGCCAAATCCATTTTATTCATATAAACATTTCTATTTCAAACAATTCACTGCAGCATAAGTACACTGTTTACTTCTATTTAACCCATAGATAGGATAGGACCTTATCAGATACTAACACTGAGTCAGAGTGGACCTGGGAGCGATGGCAATAAAGAGGTACTCTGCATTCCTGGAGCTTCACAATCAGATTGTTTAGTGTTATATCCAGGACACTTGTTGTGGGGATTCTTACCCCTCCTGCAGAGATGCAGTCGGTGTATTCTGCACCCCCAGCCGAATGGGCCAACATCCATGGGAGAGACATAGTTGATCAAAAGTGAAATGAGTGGGGTCTGGTTCAATCAGTTACAATACTAATCTATTTTTTTTTTTCATTCGAACAAATGTACACACAATAGTTAGTGAGATATGGTTTGGTTTCTTTGTTTAATGGCATATCAACCTTCATGGGTTATTTAATGCTAAAGTCATTCTTGTTGAAGGATAGTTATCACAGTCCAGCACATTAGCCATTACACTACACGGGCTTTCCCAGTGTTATTTGGGTTGGTTTTTTAATGGCATATCAACCTTCATGGGTTATTTAATGCCAAAGCCATTCTTGTTGAAGGATAGTTATCACAGTCCAGCACATTAGCCATTACACCACACGGGCTTTCCCAGTGTTATTTGGTTTGGTTTTTTAATGGCATATCAAAATTCATGGGTTATTTAATGCTGAAGCCATTCTTGTTGAAGGATAGTTATCACAGTCCAGTACATTAGCCATTACACCACACGGGCTTTCCCAGTGTTATTTGGGTTGGTTTTTTAATGGCATATCAACCTTCATGGGTTATTTAATGAGAATGCCATTCTTGTTGAAGGATAGTTATCACAGTCCAGTACATTAGCCATTACACCACACAAGCTTTCCTAGTGTTATTTGGTTTGTTTTTTTAATGGCATATCAACCTTCATGGGTTATTTAATGCCAAAGCCATTCTTATTGAAGGATAGTTATCACAGTCCAGCACATTAGCCATTACACTACACTGGCTTTCCCAGTGTTATTTGGGTTGGTTTTTTAATGGCATATCAACCTTCATGGGTTATTTAATGCCAAAGCCATTCTTATTGAAGGATAGTTATCACAGTCCAGCACATTAGCCATTACACTACACTGGCTTTCCCAGTGTTATTTGGGTTGGTTTTTTAATGGCATATCAACCTTCATGGGTTATTTAATGCCAAAGCCATTCTTGTTGAAGGATAGTTATCACAGTCCAGCACATTAGCCATTACACCACACGGGCTTTCCCAGTGTTATTTGGGTTGGTTTTTTAATGGCATATTAACCTTCATGGGTTATTTAATGAGAATGCCATTCTTGTTGAAGGATAGTTATCACAGTCCAGTACATTAGCCATTACACCACACGGGCTTTCCCAGTGTTATTTGGTTTGGTTTTTTAATGGCATATCAATCTTCATGGGTTATTTAATACTGAAGCCATTCTTATTGAAGGATAGTTATGACAGTCCAGCACATTAGCCATTATACCACACGGGCTTTCCCATTGTTATTTGGTTTGTTTTTTTAATGGCATATCAACCTTCATGGGTTATTTAATGCCAAAGCCATTCTTGTTGAAGGATGGTTATCACACTCCAGCACACTGGCCATTATACCACACGGACTTTCCCAGTGTTTTAATGGCATATCAACCTTCATGGGTTATTTAATGCAAAAACCATTCTTGGTGAAGGATAACAGTGATACTATTTAACCTATAAGTGGACAGGGGAATAATAGGGTTCATACTTTCCCCAAGGGTATTAATCTAAAAGTGAATGTAATAGCATAAATCCAAATTTACTAACTTTGAGTTCATAGTTCAGCAATTTAGCCATTAGGTCATGTAGTCTTCCCCAGGGATATGTGAATTAATCCAAAATGTAGAGGAACAAATTGTATTTCTTGGGTAAATTGTTATAAATTCTACTATAAATATAATGAAAACAGAGAAAATAAGTCAAAAATCAAATTTTCATCACATTTAAAATAACAGATGTAATCTACTCTCATATATTTTCTAATTGTATGTGTTGTTTGTCACTTCAGGTACATCTTCCCTATGGCAATCACTATGATATGACAAATCTATTCTCACATTATGAAACTTAATATTCCTCATGTTCTGTTGTGTGTTAGTTGTCATCTCACCTACCCCCTCCACACCAATATGAGTCGTCAAATCTACCCCCCCCTCTTATGTTATGAAACAGAGAAAAAAAATCCTCATGATCTGTTGTGTGGGTTAATTTTGTAGAATCTCAGTCATCTCACAAGCACAATAAGTCTATGAAAAGAGCCGATATAGATTTCACTTAAGTTCTTCGTATCATTATTTAAAAGTATGTATTAACCCAACCCCTCAGTCACAATTTCAATTTTCAAGTGGATTTTAACAGGTTAGAATTCAGAGTTTTCTTTCTCTTAGATTGGTTGCCATACAAAAGTCAAAGAGCCCAGTCTACCCATAACTGGAGGGAGACTAGTTGGATTTATACCTTTCCCATGGGTATTAATGCCATGTGAAAATGCAAACAGCCTCATCAATTTGAACTCGTATCACAGTGTTTACAGCAATAACTATTACACCACAATTGCTTCCATTTTGTTTTGTTTTTTTAATGTAAAACTGGATTATTTCTACTTTTGATCTTGAAGTGAAAATGAGTAAAATATCATATTATATTCTACACTTCTCTGGGGGAAGAGATAGTCAGGAGTAAGGTGTAAAATAAATAGGGTGATTAAGTGTAGTTCCTTGGAAAAATCATACCGAGATTTGGATGCTAAAATATTTGATTTTAGAATTTGAAAATTTGTCAGTTGAGTTACAGCTACCATCAGAGTGAGAGCACTGGAACTTCAGAGCAGACGAAATGCGGTGCAAAGAAAATTGACACAGAGAGAAGTACACCGAAGCCAGCCTGCACGCATCATTTGTCTTGTGAGCGATATATCTCTGTATATTGAAATAGGTGACATATTCTTTCACTTTATCATATTTACCTACCCCTCCGCTCGGACAGGATATGACACAAGGTCAATTTTTAAGCGGAGTTTTACAGGTTTGAATTCTGAGTTTTCCTTCTCCTAGACTAGTTGCCTCACCAAGGCTGAAGAACCTAGACTGCCCTACTATTTACCCATAGCTGGAGGGAGAATAATTGGATTCAGACCTTTCCCAAGGGTATTAGTGCTATGTGAAATGCTATCAGTCTCGTCCAGGATTTGAACTCGTGTTGTCATGTCCATTTCCTACAACGATAACCATTATACCACGGGCACATATTCTTTCACTTTATTGCTCTCTTGTTGTGACTATTATCACTTGAAAGAAAGAAATAAACCATAGTATCAAGCAAGCAACCAACCAACTCATTTATGTCATGTTTTAGGAGTAATGTTATGACTGGGTTTTTCTTTATTGCTGTGTCAGTGAGGTAACATTACATAAGGGACAGATTACCAAGTTTTAGAAAAATATCAGTCATGAAAATTGTTCTATTGTGGGTTAAAGAAAAGTAATTTGCAGGCCGTGTGTCTGAAATCCCTGATATAAACCATAATTATTTCAACCTAACATTTTTGTATTAAATTTTATAAAAAGAAAAGCTTTTTTTTTCTCCTTAAACATGAAAACTTAGAAAAAACACAAAACAAGTCACAGAAGTTTATAAAAACATTCAGGTTATTTATTCCAAAATAGAAAATATCTCTTTCTCTCTCTGATTTGTGGGTAATATCTTTTCTCCATTTCATGTGACTGATATTTTGACCGCTTGAATTGTATTGTCCATGCAACCAAAAATAACCTCCATCACCCCATCGCCATCAATGTCTGCAGTGTCTACCGTGCTGCTCCAATCCGATGATGGAAAACTGCCAATTTTCTGACAAAGACAATCAAGTTTTTAAAATACACTCAGGATAATAAGAAGAGAGAGAGAGAGAGAGAGAGAGAGTGAAGCATTTAATGCAAGAGAAGAATCAACAAAATACATAAAAAATATAAATAACAAGTCTGAATAACTTTTAGAATGATCAAAACTATAGAATGTTTTCTATCCAGTTGTATGTAACATATTGACCCTCGACTGAGCCATCAATCAAGAGATGCACCTGTCTAAATAAGCGGAAGAACAGCGGAAGCAGGTGGGCATGAGACAATTATATAACCAGGTTCCCGAGTCGGTTCGAGCTAGTTGGAGTCCGTTGGAGATAGGATGCCAGCGGAGTGAGAACCAGCTCCAGACAGAGGGCTTAGGCCCTCAGTGACCCACGGTTGAGCAGCCAAGCCAGGATGCGAGGGGGGTGCTGCTATGGTCAGAAGAGCTTGGGTCAATATGTAGCAGTCTGTCCCCGTCTCCAACCCACCTCTCACACATGGCCAGCATCAACCCTTTCGAGAATAAAGTGTGAGAGATATATTTTTATAAAGAAGTATGTTTGTTCATTCATTGAGGTCGTCATTATTGTTGACTATATTTCCGCATATATTTGTATATGTATATGGCTATACAACATGTATACCTTAAGATGGTTGGAGAATGGATTGACTGAAATTTAGTGGAAACAACAAAAGCAACACAAAGAATGAGTTCAATAGTCTGAACAACTCTTGGAATTATTATGACTCTTCACAAAATTATAAAAGTTGTCAGATTAATCTAATTTCTAATACAATAAATAATGCAATATTTGTTGTGTATCAAAACTTTGAGATGTGATATTAACTTACTCTGCCTTCATGGAAGACATCTACTGAATTAAAGTATCCAGCACAAATAACAAGATCTGTCTCATATTCTGGTAAATGAATGGGATTTAGACTGACAATCGTCTGAGGAACACGAGCGTATTCATCCACAGATATCTGAAAGAAGAAAAAAAAATTAACAGAAATTTTAGGATTTTTAAGATTTTCCCTTCAAAGGTGGCAAGTTACGGGTATGAGTTTCCATTTATTGTGATATATACTCTAGGGGCAATCTTGTTACATCATCCCTGGACCCAGGATTGGCTGCAACTCATCTTAAGTACATTTTATAAATCAACGAAGTCAACCTGTTATATAATTAAGGAATGATTTTTTTATATTAATCATTTTTTGTTAATTATATTTTATCATTCAGTTCGGTTGGGCTTTGAACTATTCAGCTCTTAGTTCAAGTGCATAGCATTGGGTACCGTTTACGCTCGTGCGCAAAGGATATAACAATCACAACTGTTATAATAAACCCCAGATAGGAAATGAGGATGAAGTGTGAATGACGTCATGCTCAGAAGCGATGGTCTTAAAAATTTGAAGATTTTGAAAAAGAGTCAGTTTGGAGTTGACTGTGGATCATGCAGGCAGACAATTGAGCTTCTGCCATTGGGGCAGAGAATGGGGTTCTCTACCATAGAGTTGAGTTTCTACTGTTGCGGCAGTGGTTAAGATTTTTGGGTCCCGACCAGCGAAGATGAATTAAAATCTAAAACACCACAAGATGTGCCGAACATTGGGAGTGTTGTCGGCATAGTATGATTATGAAAGACTTTTAAGAATTATCTCTCTCCTCATGTCGAAGAACCGAATTCAAGAAGTTAATAAACGGTTCGTACCTGAACAACGGAGTCCTGCTTGTATTTGTATTACAGCTATATAACAAACTCTTCCATTAGCATTGCCTCCATATCATCAATATTACTTGGGCTCATATTTTTAACATAATTTATTGGCCAAGTGGGTAGAGGGTTTGCCAATAGTCCAGGAGACCTGGATTCAATCCCAGGCTGCGTCATACCAAAGACTTTAAAAATGGTACTTGATACTTCCTTGCTTAACACTCAGCAATATAAGGTATGTATCAAGGGTAAAGTGGAGCAATCAAGGGAAAAAAATAGTGCCCTCACCTACAACTCGGTGTAGTAGCTATTGAAAAGGGAGCCTTCTGGTCGCCCTCAACTACAGTCACCAACTTTACTTTTTTTTATAATTTAGAATAATTTCAATCATATATAAATATATCCTTTAAATATATTGTTCTTTCAAATCATATATAAATATATCCTTTAAATATATTGTTCTTTCAAATCATATATAAATATATTCTTTGAATATATTGTTCTTTCAAATCATATATAAATATATTCTTTAAATATATTGTTCTTTCATACATACATACAATCATTCAGCAGTCTAACTTTATGGCATATCAGCTGTCATGGATTATTTGGGGAAAAAGGAGTAATAAAGGGGAAGAACAAGAAAACCCCGAAAATATACAAACCATTTACTTCCTGAAGATGACATAAAACATCAGAAACACATGTTAAAGAAAAATAAATAATTTAAAAACAAATCCCCTTGTGAACCTTTTTATTTTAAAGTATTTACTTTTTTCTCTCATTAGACCAACAAAAAAGTTTTTAATATATAATTTAAAATATAAGAAAAATTTCAGCATCCAACTACATTTTTTTTGTAAATACAATTACTCAATTCTCTGTGGCTATGAAAGTTTGCACAGTTGTGATTTGACAACTGACCATTCTACAAAAACCAAAATTATACTTTCTCTTTATCTGTTGTATTTTCCAAAGCAATTGCCTTTGACTCAGGTTAAGCACCTGTCTCAGTTGCGACCTGAACTTTTGATGTTAACTGCTCAATATCTGGATGAATGAAACAGATCATAGGCCCACATATTGACACAAGCATGCACAAAATCTAGATGGGGCTCAAATCTTTTGGGAAAAAATATTGTATCATTGAATTTCCTTCGTATAGAATAATACACAGAAAAAATTGTTTACAGTCAAAATTTAGCTGTCTAGTTCATAAGTTGCATTACATGATATGCAAACAACCTAGGATTTGAACTTGGCTTGTCAACTCGATTTCCTACAATGATAATCATTCTGCTACACATTCTACCTTTCATAAAATGCAGCTATGTTGAGCAGGTCATGTGTCATGGATAAAAAAAAACATTCACTAAATTATCAGGTAGGAATGAATGTCCGATTTTAGAGTATATATTATAACCGAAAAGACTAATGCCTATAGAAATATTTAATCATTTACCTAAACTTCATTGCTTCCAAGAACCTCATTCCATCTGTTAACAAGCTTATAGATGACAAGCTTGTAAATTCTTTGGGTTTTGATGCAAAATATGAGACCAACTTTTGTTTAACCTCTCCTCTCGATGTCACCCTAAGACCATCCAAATGATTGTGTAATCCCCTAAACAAGTGGTAATCAGAAGAAGCAAATTTAGAGAATATGGAGGATGAAGCAATTTTTCTTCACTAAGATCCTCTAAGAGATCTTTAGTCAATTGAGCTGTGTGAAGATGGTCACTATTGTGATTAAAGATGACTCCCTTTCTGTTGACTAAAAAGGGCCATTTTTTGTCCATAGCTTTTTTCAAAAATGATGAAGTTGATTGCAATAGAAATTAGAGGTCATTGTTGGATTATTGTCTAACAGTTCATAATGGATAATTCCTTGAATATCCCATCATATAGTCAACATGACCTTCTTTGGATGAAGTCCACATCTTGGTTGCTGAGTAGGTCTGTTTCCTTGACTGACAACAGCATTAAACATTATGATAATGGTTCCACCTGTAACAAGCCAGTCTAAAAAAGGTACCTGATGGTGTTGTGTAAGCAATTATTTACAAATGATTACAGAATCATTGGGATGGTCTTAGGTTGACATCAAGAGAAGAGGTTGAACATGAGTTGGTTTCATATTTTGCATCAAAACTTAAAGAATTTTACAAGGTTAGTATCTATAAGTTTGTTGACAGATGAAATGAGATCTGAGAAAGCATTGGAGGTTATGTTAATGATTAAATATTTATAATATTAATTTATAATATATACTCTAAAATCAAACATTGCATTCATTCCAATTTGATATCGTTTAAGAGCTTTGAAAAAAATTAATAAAAAAAACATTTAAATTCTTTCTATCTTTATAAAGAAATCTTTAAAATTTAATGTTGAGAGGCAATAAACAATTTTTTTCCTTACCGTGAAGTTATGAAGCAAGTAAATGGCCCCAGTTTCTGTTCCTAACAAAACCTGTGTGTTTTCCTGATTGCTCGAAGCAGCAGGAATGCCTTCTCTGTTGGCTGGTACTTGATATCCAATGGCTGTGGTATTCATAAACCAACCTTTACACATCTGTATACAAAAAATAGACCAACAAATAATTTTTTCAGCTGCCAACTGAGACACATTCACTCATAAACACAGTATATATAGACACTGCAGAATACAATGCACTTCTTCAGAGGGCTAAGACCCTATCAACAAGTATCCTGGATATGACACTAGACGATCTGATGGTGAGACTTCAGTGAAGGAACTTTGGAGATTGTGGAATACCTCTTCATAGCTATTACTCCCAGGTCCTCTCTGACACTGAGTGGCAGTTTGTTTAGTTTGGTTTGGTTTTATGGCATATCAACCATTGAAGGTTATTTAATGCCAAATCTATTTTTATTCATATAAACAGTTCTATTTAAAAAAATTCAGTCTAACATAAGTACGCAGTTTAGATCTATTTGAACCATTTTCAAACAATTCAGTTCATCATAAGTACACAGTGTAAATGTCAAAACAGTTCTATTTTAAACAAGTCATTTTAGCATAAGTACACTGTTTACTTCTATTCAACCTATAAACAGGACCCTATAAGGGGAGTGGAAGCACCTTTTAGGGTCCTATCTATTAAATAGAACTGTTTAATCATTTACTATACTTGAAACCATTTAACTGTGTACAAACAAATGATTGATATTAAGTTTGATAGGAATGATTGACAACTGAATTATTAGTATTACATAAAAATACTTGGAACCACTTAACTGTGGGCAAACAATTGAATAATGCTGAATAGAACTATTAGTGTTAAATAGCAATACTTGAAACCATTTAACTGTGTGCAAACAAATGAGCTCTGGCTCATTTAAAAATATTACCTACAAACTATTTGCTTACAAATTGTAAAGAAAAATTGATAACAAGGTAATCCAAGTAGAAGGAGAGATTTATTGAGAAGCAAAGTTGACACTATAGCGTTTCGGTTCTATTGAACCATCTATGAGGGATGATATTAGTGATGTTAAATCAATGATGGATGTTTAAAAATGCAAAATACAAAAACCTAGGGAAAATTTGTATAACAAGAAAAAGTTATCCGTTTAATTATATAAAAGGGGACATGTTTGTATGTTGACTAGAAAATATGAAAGAAAACAATGTGTCATGATATTTTGTGATGTTTAGTTGATACTTCAGGTTTGGTTTGGTTTCTTTGTTTAATGGCATATCAACTCTTTTTAGGTTATTTAATGCCAAAGCCATTCTCCTAGAAGAACAGTAGTGGTACTATTTAACCCATAGCTGGGAGGATAAGGGGGTTCATACCTTTCCCAAGGGTATTTGCCGGAAAGTGAACAGTATAGCGTGACTGGAGTACGAACTCGCGTACTACGATTCCGCAGTCCATCGCTTTAACCATTACACCATGAGGACACCCCCTTGATACTTCAGGTCTCAGTCTATTTTAATGTATCCATTCTATAAATAAATAAAGTGGTTTTTAACTGTAAGAAGATATCTCAAATATTATTATCAGGACATTTACACTTTTTATCCAGAACATTATGAGTTCTTTTGAAAACCACACATAGGAAACCCTAAATGTTAATTTTAAAAGTTAAATTCATTCTAATTAATAAAAAATTATTTATCTTTTAATTTGTCACTCATTTGAACTCTTTTTCTAATAAGCACAAGGAAAAAAAAAGGAAAGAATCTATTTAAAAAAATTGAATTACATTAGAATTAAGAAAGGAAAAGTGAATGTTGATTTTTTTTGTTTCCATTTTCCTGTTGTATTACAAAGCCAAAAGAATTCCAAATGGCAGATTTATATTGGGTTCCAATGTGGTTTTTCTAAAATTAGAGATTTTGAATTTGCATCTGCCATATTTTTGCCCACTTGAAGTTATGTATCAAGCTGCTCCTGATTGGAAAGGTAATCACTAATAAGCCAAATAAAAAAACGTTCTTATAAAAAATAAATAGTTTTTTTTTTGACAAGCTACAATATATTTATTTCAAATAAGCGGAAATAAGAAATTTTAAAATGATAGCAATGATTTTAAAACAGAGATGATAAAGTTTGATTTGGTTTCTTTGTTTAATGGCTTATCAACCTTCATGGGTTATTTAATGCCAAAGCTATCCTTGTAGAACAAAAGTAACACTGGAGGGATAAGGTGGTACATACATAACTTTCACAATAGTATTAGTCTGAAAGTGAATGTAATAGTGCAACTGGAGTTTGAACTTGCTCACTTTGAGGCCACAGTCCAGCACTTTAACCATCATGTCACAGGACTCCTCCAAACAATAAAGTAAAAAGAAAAACAAACCGAACGCATGTTGCATTTTATAACTCAATTGATAAGAGCAATTTTTTTCTGGCAAAGTCAGCATTTTTATCTTAATTTTTTTAAATTTCTTCTTCATGGACAAAGAATATTTGAGGGTACTTTTTTCATTTCTCAAATAGGCAATGTATCATGATATTTTTCTCAAGTATCGTGACTAGCATTGTTAGTAAAAAAAAATTACAATGAATCATTACACCTTTAATGTAGATATGAACAATTTAATGATAAAAAAAAGAAAAAGTCGGACAAAATTTTCCCCACCATGTTTCAAAGAATTATTAACAATTAATACTCACAGCAACCACAACTCCAGGAGTTTTTAATACATTGATAATCGAACCATCATGAAAGATGTGGAGTTGTTCCCTGTTGTCAGCTACAAGAACAAAATTGGATGCATGGCTAAACTGATCACAAAGATCAACACTCAGCAAACTCTTCACAATTATCTGCTCGTTCGGTTCCTAAGAAATAAGATAGGCAAAAAAAATCATTAATGATAAAACTCTCTTCCTTGAAAATAAATAGAGTGTATACTCACCTGGCCATACAGTGTGTGCAAATTAAGGCAATGCATTGTGATATTTTTTCATGTATTGTGATTAGTATCATCATCATTAGGTTGTTCTGATAGCATGGATTCCTTTGACTCTCTCTTGCCATCCATCCCAATTAGCAATTGCTCTTGGTAAATCCTCTAAACAGCATCTAGTCTCCACAAAGAGCTGAGGAATCTAAGTCTTTGCTGATCAGCAAGAGCATATCTCAAATACTATTCTCAGAACATTTAAGCTTTCTTTCCAGAAAACCATGCAATTCACACTATTTTGCCCTGCACCAAGAAAACTCTAAATGTTTATTTTAAAAGTTAAATTAATCACAATTAAAAATAGTTAATCTTTTAATTTTTCAATCATTTGAATTCTTTTTCTAATAAGAACAAGGAAAAAAAAAAAGGGAAAGAATACACTTAAAAAAAATTGAATTATATTGAAATTAAGGAAGAGTGAATGTCAATTATTCAGTTATCCAAGTTTAGTTTTACAGGCTCTGCAAATAGTATATGACCTTTGACAACTTTCTTGTTTTATTTGTCTATGATGCTTTTGTTAAAAACAACGAACTCAGAACTATAACACTCTGCATACCGAGATGCCTTTTTACACCCATTCTTCTTACACTCTCACATAAACTAATATAGCCGTTTGTTTACTTCCGGTCCTCGAATAACGCTTCTCATCTTGAGAGTATCAGGGGAGATAACTAGCATGTCTTAACAGCTTTAAATCAAAAAGAATCCCAAGCAGCAGATTCATATTGAGTTCTGTGTGGTCTTTCTAAAATTAGAGATTTTGAATCTGTTTTAGTCATATTTTTACCCATTTGAAGTCAAGCTATGTATCAAGCCATTGGCCTAATGAGTAGAGTGTTCACCAATCGTCTGGGAGACCGGGGTTCAATCCCAGGTCAAATAATACCAAAGACTAAAAAAATGGTACTTGATGCTGCCTTTTTTAACACTCAGCATTATAAGGTAAGGATCAAGGATAAAGTGGAGCAATTCAGGGAAAGAAGTAGCACCCTCCCTTACACTTCGGTGTATTAGGTATTGAAAAGGTAGCCTTCGGGTCACCCTCGACTACGGTCGCCAACAACAACTATGTATCAAGCTGAGCTTGATCGGACATGAAGTCACTACTGAGTCAATTTGACAAAACAAAACAAAAAAAACAAAACAATATTTTTGAAAAAACAAACTACAATGTAATTTTTTTGGACAAATTACAATGTATTCACTTTAGATAAAGTGAAATAAAGAATTTGAAATTTTCAAATCTAAAACAGAGATAATAAAGTTTGATTTGGTTTCTTTGTTTAATGGCTTATCAACCTTCATGGGTTATTTAATACCAAAGCAATCCTTGTAGAAGGACAACAGTAATACTAGCTGGGAGGATAAGGAGGTAAATACCTTTCCCATGATTATAAGTTCAAAAGTGAATGTAATAGCATGAAGTTTGAACTCACTCACTTCGAGGCCACAGTCCAGCACTTTAAGCATTACATCACAGGACTCCCCCCAAACAATAAAGCAAAAAAAAAAAAAAAAGTACATTGCATTTTAAGACTCAATCAATAAGAGCAATTTTGTTCTTCTAAAGTCCGTATTTTTCATTTCAATTAAAAAAAAACTTTTTCTTAAAGAATACTTGAGAGTTTCTTTATTGGAAATCCTTTTGAGATGAGGTTTCTTAATCTGAGAATTAATTTTTTTTTTTTTTATTGCAGACTTTTTGTCCTCATCTTGGTAGATTTTTGTTTTTTCTTCTCACTACGTTTCGGCCAAATTTCACCTTTAGCCTTCTTCAGGTGATTAATGCAGACCTCGGATAGGAATGCTGAGTCTTGTAAGACAGTAATTACTGAGGATACAGTTACAAGACTCAGCATTCCTATCCGAGGTCGCCATTAATCACCTGAAGAAGGGCAGAAGGGAAATTTGGCTGAAATGTAGTGAGAAGAAACAACAAAAAAACTACCAAGATGAGGACAAAAAGTCCGCAATGAAAAAAACAAAACTAATTCTCATACTTGAGAGTTTTTTTAATTCATCAAATAGGCGACATATTGTGATTTTTTTTTTCATTTATCATGATTAATAGTCACTAAAAAAAGTGCAATGCATCAGTGCATCGATAAATTGTTACACCTTTAATTTAATTTAATCTCTAATTTCTCTGAATCATCTTTAATTTTACCAGCAAGATCATAACAGCGTTATTTGCTTCTCCCAGAATATTTTTCTGACACAAGAAACATACTGGACAATATGACAGTGATATCAGAAACACACAAAAATAAATGAATAAACTGTCGCCAATCACTGACTCTAAATGGTTTTAACATCCAATTAAACCATCGTCAAAATACTACTTTGAAATAGGATGGACAGATATGGGTTGACACATAAACACCAAAATAAACAAATGCCTCCAATAAATATCTGACTCAAACAGTTTCAGATAATTTGAAACATGTTTAACAATATCTTCCAAGTGTCAAGATTGCCATCAGTGTTTACAAAAACAGAGATCATAAAATGCTCAGTTCAAGACACTTGGATAAAATAAAAAAGTTTTTGTTCAATAAATGGATATTCAACATTTACAGTTCGTTTTTCATCACTTCTTTTGTGTCATATCATCTCTTTTAAAAGATTTTTTAAAATTTTACTTCAATAAATGGATATTTGATATTTACAGTTCATTTTTCACTACTTCTTTTGTGTCATATCATCTCTTTTAAAAGCTTAAAAAAAACTTTTGTTCACAAAACTAAGGTTAAAATTAGTCAAGAAAAATAAATAACTACAAGCAAATATTCCTTTTTTTTATCACTTTCGTTCATCTCTCTCTCTTAATATATATATATATATATATATATATATATATATATTTGCATAATGAATATATTGCTTATATACTTTTCCATACGAACAATTGAGTCTCATTTTGCAGAAGCCTAAAATTCATCATAAAATAATTTGAGATAACAATAGAGAAAAGTTGAAATTTGCACACATTTGTTTTATATTTCCTATTAAAATGAAAAAAAAGATTGAAAAAAAAAAAAAGAAAGAAATGTCACCTTGATTGTTGTTTTGTTATTAAGATTAATCTTCCAGAGTTCTTCAGATACATTACTGCCACAAACAAGTCCAGAATCGTCGCTGGATACAATTGATTTACTTCCAGCTTTAACAAAAGAAACAAGAAGAAATATTAATATTTACAAAATCAGAAAGAATCAAAATTTGATTTCTTGACATGATACCAATAACAATTATAATGTAAAATTTTTTGAAAAGAGACTAAAAGATATGAACTCATTGAGTTTTTGAAAGTCCTATGAACATATGGGAGATAGATAAGAACAAACTAAGATAGAGAGACAGATAAGAAATAAATTGAGATAGAGAAAGAGAGAGATACTAACAGATTGAGACAGAGAAAGAGAGAGATACTAACAGATTGAGATAGAGAAAGAGAGAGATATAAACAGATTGAGACAGAGAAAGAGAGAGATACTAATAGATTGAGATAGAGAAAGAGAGAGATACGAATAGATTGAGATAGAGAAAGAGAGAGATACTAACAGACTGAGACAGAGAAAGAGAGAGATACTAACAGATTGAGATAGAGAAAGAGAGAGATACTAACAGATTGAGATAGAGAAAGAGAGAGATACTAATAGATTGAGACAGAGAAAGAGAGAGATACTAACAGATTGAGATAGAGAAAGAGAGACATACTAACAGATTGATATAGAGAAAGAGAGAGATACTAATAGATTGAGATAGAGAAAGAGAGAGATACTAACAGATTGATATAGAGAATGAGAGAGATACTAATAGATTGATATAGAGAAAGAGAGAGATACTAATAGATTGAGATAGAGAAAGAGAGAGATACTAATAGATTGAGATAGAGAAAGAGAGAGATACTAACAGATTGAGATAAAGAGACATAAAACTACACTAAGATAAAGAGACAGATAAGAACAAACTGAGATAGAGACATATAAGTGAGTTGGTTATTTGATATAATGGCATATCAACCTTTGTGGGTTACTTGATACCAAATCCTGTTTATATATATTGTTATGGTGACCTATCTACAAGATAATCAACTCTTCCTCCTTCATACATACTAACCCTATTTATTCCCAGCAGTCAAACCTGACAGTTTCGGATGGACACTTCTACATGTTTATTCAATACACTTATTCCACCTACTTTCTCTTCTTTTGTGTCTTCTTTCTGACCCCTAATAAGTCACAATATATATACATATATGATTTTTAAGCAAGTAGTATGTAGATGACTTTATTTTTAAATGAGTTGCCTAATGGGTAGAGTGTTTGCCAATTGTCAGGGAGACGGGGGTTCAATCCTAGTTTGATAGTGGAGGGGTTCATGCAATTACGTATGTTCAGCAGCTTAAGTGTATATAATGGAACAGAGGAGAGAGGTGGAAAGGAGTGAGGTTTAACAGTATTTACTTATTCATGCTGTCTGCGATAGTCCGTTATTCTCTCTCTCTTTCATGAGAGTCAAGAGGGTTCATGACTAAAAGTCCGTCTTTTCTTTCTTTTTCTCTTTCTGTTATTTAACAGGCCAGGCAGTAACTTCTTCACCCTCAACCTTCTCATAAAGTCTTTTGCCACTTTCCTTCATTATCATCATCATAATAATGGGTGGCCTCCATGATCTATCCTCATGGTTCTTTTTTCTCATCAGATATCTTCTTTTTATGCAGCATAGCCACATCACATTCTCGAGCTGGCTGGTCATTGTATGCATCCCTCTCCAAAGATTTCCACCAACTATCCTTCAGTTAAATTCATATTTTTGGCACATAAAAACCAGTTCTTGTTGCATGCCTTCCTTCAGCCAATCAGCAACTCTTCTTTTACAAACTGCAGTACCTACTGATTTCAGCATGCAGTGAACAGGGGGTTACATGAGTGGCACCCAGTCACCCGAGGTTTTACTTTCTTGCTGATATAGGTCCTGCCCACTGATCCTTATAGGTAGCCTGTTACTTCAAATAGGGAGGTTAGATTTTTTAACACTAATAATGCTATTTATTGAGTATTCCTATCTAATACGAACAATTTGCACATTGCTGTATAGCCTCTAATAACAAATAATAATAATCCTTAGTAAATGATTGAACAGTTCTATTTAACTTGCAGATGGAAGCCTAATAGGTGCTACCATTCTGGGTCAGAGTAGGCCTAAGAGTAATGGCAATGAAAGTTAACTTCAGATTCCAAGACTGGAGCCTCAACATCAGATGCAGTTTAATGTCATACCCAGAACATTCACATTTGTTTGCACACAGTTAAATGGTTTCAAGCATTCCTACTTCAGGACAGTTTGCCCTTATCCATCACCTACTAGCACCTTTAAGACAAAATAGAATTGGGTATTTGTTTGCTAACCGGCTCATTGGCCTAGAGGGTAGAGTGTTCACCAATAGTCCGGGAGACCTGGGTTCAATCCCAGTTCACGTCATACCAAAGACTTTAAAAATGGTACTTGATACCTCCTTGTTAAACACTCAGCAATATGGTACATATCAAGGGTAAAGTGGAGCAATCAAGGGAAAGGAATAGCGCCCTCCCCTACACATCAGTGTAGTAGGTATTGAAAAGGGAGCCTTCTGGTCGCCCTCGACTACGGTCGCCAACTTACTTATTTGTTAGCTATAAGAGCAATTTGAAGAATATAGTCAAGACAATCATATAGGTGTTAGGGCTTGATATGAGTAGACAGCCGATTGAATCAGGCCTCTCAAACTGCCCATCTAGCTTAGTAAGGGCCAAAGTGGTGTGTTGCTGGTTACTTGACCTCTTCAGTCGCTGAGTCAAGGACTGCTCAGCCACTAGGATCCTATCCTCAAACAATACAGGTTGCCACGCATGGCCAACACATGGCCTCATTCAGAGTTCTTACCTCTCTACAGAGATGCAGGGTGGGAGAGATAGATAAGAACAGGCTGAGATAGATAGAGACAGAATAGTGTTGTATAGCCACAATACAACTGCACGTGTACATATACAAATATACACTTATATGCAGAAACATCATTAACCGGTAATGAACTACTTCAATAATGAACAAATAGACTTCTTTACAAAAATATAAATTTCTCACATTTTATTTTCGAAAGGGTGATGTTCTGTTGTGTGTGAGAGATGAGTGGAGACAGGGACTGACTGCTATATTGACCCAAGTTCTTCTCTCGACCATAGCAGCACTTCTTTCGCATCTTGGCTTAGGGTTGCTCAACCGTGGGTCACTGAGGGCCCAGCCCTCTGTAAGCTAATTCTCACTTTGGCATTCCTGTCTCAACTGACCGACGGCCGCGGGCACCCTGTCTATATTCTTTCTTAACACCCACCTGCTTCCGCTCTTCTTTGGCTTATTTACACAGGTTCATCTCTTGATTGACGGCTCAGTTGAGGGTCAATATATAACAATAGAACAGACTGAGACAGAGAGACAAATAAGAATAGACTAAGATAGAGAGATAAGAATTGCATGTAACAGATAAAGATAGTTAGATAGATACATAAAAATAATTTAAAATAGATAAATATTATTAGCTACCACCTATAATAAGTAGTCATTGTCAGTATCTACTAACAATCACCAGTTGTTATCATGTTCAAGCAGTGAACTAGGCAACTTTCACTTCAAAGCAAGTGTTATTCTTTACAATAAATGAGTCAGCTAATTGGCTACTATCAGTAGTAAACAAGTGAGCAGTTTAAAGGGAAAATCTTTCTTTAAATGCAAAGTCTAGCCTAGTAATTAATGAAAGATATAAATGCCCACAAATAAACAAAAGATGAAAATATTTACATTAAGAATTGAATAGGACAAATTGATTACTAACATCGATCACTGCAGATTTGTAAATGATTAATGGAACTATCAGACAACTTTTGTCGACTGATAATTTGTTGATTACAAAAGATGGTCAGCATGCCCCAGGAGTCAGCAACAATGAGATCTTGATCGTAGAATTTAGTGATGTCATGGACACCAAGGCTTTGAATTGGACCACTTTTGGTCTCAAGCAAGGCCTGAAAGCAAAGCAGAAAAAGAAACATGAATTACTATTAAATTAATTGCATTCATGTGGTTCAAGATATCTTTTTTTTAATTCTCATTTCTTTGCAAGAAACAACATTTTCTAGCCATTCCAAAATATTCAAATATGTAATATTAAAAAAACCAAAGAAAAAAACAAGAGAGAATTATTTATATATATTCATTTCAGGAATTTTTTGTTCTGTTTAGTTTATTTGTTTAATGGTATAATCAATTCCTTAATGCCAAATTTGATACATATAATTTTATATGGCATCAAGTAATTCTATCTAATACTAATAATTCATACACAATAATATGGTGTCTCGTAACTTTTCCAATTTAATAATAATAATTTGTTTGCAAACAATAATATGGCATTAAGTATTCCTATCTTATACCAATGATTTGCATAGTTATATGGTATCAAGTATTCCTATCTAATACTAATAATTTATACACAATTATATGGTTTCAAGTAACTATTCTTATTTAATAATAATCATTCGTTTGTTTACTGTTATATGGTATTGAATAGTCCCAATACAAATAATTTGCACGCAGTTACATAGTTTCAAATATTCCTTGGTAATACAAATAACTTTCAAACAAATCCTTTTGACCCATAGATGGGACTCTAACAGGTACAAAAACTCTAGATCAGAGTGAAACTGGAAGTAATGTCAACATAGGGTTACTCCACTTTCCCTAAAATTGCAGAAATTGAGCCTCACTAACAGATGCAGTTAAGTGTCATTCCTAGCACACTGTAAATAATCTAATCCTAGAACTTTATTTCAAATTTAACTATAGAATTTATAAACTACAGATATAGTTAGTATATTTACATTTGTAAATATAAATATCTTTTTAAGATATAGGTTTGTTGGATATATATTTTTTGATCTTTTGTAAACGATTATAGCTTCAGCTAATTAGTTGTCTGAATTTTTGAGATGAAGCTTGATAATTTTTATCATTAAGGGTTTTCAGACTATTGTCTTTATCTTTATTGCTATTTCCACAACGTTTCGGCCAATATGTCCTCTGGTGTTCTTCAGGTGTTTGTTGAACTTGGGGGGAAAAAAAATCTGATTATGAGCATAGGTAAAGAATCATACATGATAGTAGTAACCCTAGTCAAGTAAGAACATTAGATTTATAAGTCCCAAAAATTCACTCTAAACTGTCCAGCAGGACACATAGTGGAACGGTTATAGGCGTTGGTTCCCTAAGCTTCTAAGGAAATAATGATCAAGTGGTTTCAGGTTCAATCTTGACTACAGGTGAGTAACAATACAGGAATACTTAACACTTGTACCTGGTTATGGCTAACGAAATCAGAACAGGTGACCTCCGTGGATTCAATAAAGGACATAGTTCAAAGTTCCGTGTAGGTTCCTGAGTTCGGCAAACACCTAAAGAAGGCCGGAGGACATATCGGCCAAAACGTTGTGGAAATAACAATAAAGATGAAGACAATAGTCCGAAAACCCTTAATGATAAAAAAAAAAATCTTTAGCTAATTATTTTAAATACAAATATTTTATACACAGTCCTGTGGTGGGATTAAAGTTTTGGAGCTTTGGTATTGGTAATATCTCTTTGGGCCCCGTCTATGAGTCAAATAGATCTTGTTTGAAAATTATTTGTATTAGGAATATTTGAAACCATATAACTGAAAGCAAATTGTTTGGTTTGGTTTGGTTTGGTTGTGTTTTATAGCATATCAACCATTGTGAGTTATTTAATGCCAAATCCTGTTTATACATATATATTATATACATGATTTGTAAACAAATAATTTATAGGTAACATTATTTCTAAATGAGCCAGAGATCATTTGTTTGCACACAGTTAAATGGTTTCATGTATTATTATTCAACACTAATAATTCTAGTCAAAATTATTCATTTGTTTGCACACAGTTAAATGGCTCTTGATAACTGCTATTCAGTACCAATAATTCAATTGATTATCAATTATTTGTTCACACACAAATATAGTAAATGATCAAATAGTTCTATTGGATCCATACATTGGACCCCAAATAGAGACTACCACTCCAGGTCAGAATAGATCTGGGTGTAATAGCAATGAAGGGCTGTTTCACATTCCCAAAGCTCCAGGAGTGGAGCTTCACCATCAGATGCAGTTGAATGTCATACCCAGGATACAAGTTCTACTTAACCCATAGATGGGATCCTAATAAGTATAACCACTTCAGGTTAGAGTGGACCTGGGAGTAATGGCAATGAAGAGGTCACATTCCCCAAAGCTCCAGGACTGGAGCATCACCATCATAGAGTTTAGTGTCATATCCAGGACACTTGTATTCTACAGCTCCAGCGGACTGGGTTAAAATTATTTATATTAAGAATATAATTGTTTACAAGTGATTATATTGAGATTGAAATAATTTCTGTCAAAAATAAATAAATGAATAAATAAAAAGATTTTAGCTTTAAAAATTGTAATTTAAAAGGCAAAAAAATGTTACATTTGGTTCCATTAATACCTGAAATTATGACAGGCTCAGCAAAACAAATATGCAGGGGAAAAAAAAGGAAAACCCTATGTCACTTAAAAAAAAAATCCTTGCTCCATTCTTTTCTTTCTCATCTTTCCTTAACTTCACATGATTTCACCATTTCTCACAGCTGACGTCTGTGACATAATGACAGCCCTCCCCCACTTCCCTTTCTTGGCTTTTTATATTCTCAGACTTCCAACCACCTCACTACCAATAATTCAATTCTTTTTCTGTCCTCACCACCTACTCATCTTTCTGGTTCCTTCTACATTTGTAGGCAAAGGTTTAATCAGTAGTTAAGTACATTTCTTTACACCACAATAACTCAACGAAGGTTGACACACCACAAAACTAACCAATCAGCCAACTCAAACACAATTTTTAAAAGATTAGATTCACTGACCTGTGGTTTCACATCACCTGATGTTGAAAACAAATCATACATTCGAATAATTCCATCTTCACCACCAACAATGACCCTTAATCCCGTTTGACTGAAATTGTAAAGATTATTTAAATTAAATCAAGAATAAAATGTAAAATAGGAAATTTAATAATTTAGATACCTTTTTAAAGTGACCAACGAAATTTCCAATATACTTTAGCTTTTGTTGAATAAGAATATGTCTTTAAAGATGTAGGTATGCTACTGATTTGAATTTATATATCTTTTTAAATAAAGAAATTATATTATAAATTGATTTACCATGACGAGAAAATCTGGCAAGCACTGCATACAACATATAGGAACACGGGACAGCTGTTTCAATCTTATTAGGTCTCATCAGCATAATTGGTTGATTTGGCAACACTTGTGTGTGATGGGGATCAGTGGTTCAGTGGTAAAGTTTTGGCTCTGCATCCTGTAGTTGCTGGTTTGATCTCCAGTGGGGGAGATTACAGTATACACTGCTGATTAGACCTAAGAAGGTTGAAACAGCAGTTCAGTGTTCCAGTACATTTCACAAAATGCTTGCCAGGTTTTCTTGTCATAGTAAATCAATTTGTGATTTGGATTTGTATCATTTTTTTTAGCATTTACTTGTTCAATTTGAAGATCCCAAGAAGAATGCAGCTGACATCACTGAAATATGCTCTTATCTTGGTAGTTACATCATATATTCATCATGATATCAAACAGAAAATTCTGTAGATCCACTTCAACGTGCCTATGTGGAAAAAAACTATAGAGAAAAAATTCAAAGCCAGTGAATGTGTTCATCCCTGTCAAGTTGAAAGAAGTAATCCGTGTGATGAACATCTTTTTCTTTCTATTCACTGCTCTCTTTCTTTCTTTCTTTCTATTTATCTCATTCTTTTTTTCTCTCTATTTATATCATTTCTTTCTTTTTCTCCCTTTCTTTCTTTCTATTTATATCATTTCTTTCTTTCTTTCTTGGTCTATATCTTTTCTTTCTTTCTATTTATATCATTTCTTTCTTTTTCTCAGTTTATATCATTTCTTTCTTTTTCTCCCTTTCTTTCTTTTTCTCAGTTTATATCTTTTCTTTCTATTTATATCATTTCTTTCTTTTTCTCCTTTTTCTTTTTAATTATATCATTTCTTTCATTTTATCTTTCTTTCTATCTATATCATTTCTTTCTTTTTCTCCCTTTCTTTCTTTCTATTTATATCATTTCTTTTTTTCTTTATCCCTTTCTTCCTTTCTATTTATATAATTTCTTTCTTTTTATCACTTTCTTCCTTTTTCTCAATTTATATAATTTCTTTTTCTTTCCCTCTTTCAATTAATACCATTCTTTCTTTCTTTCTCTCTATTTATATCTTTTTCTTTCTTTTTATCCCATTCTTTCTTTCTTCCTTTCTTTTTATCGCATTCTTTCTTTCTTCCTTTCTTTTTATCCCATTCTTTCTTATGAACATATTCTTGGGGACACTTTTTAATAATATACAATAGCATACATTTATTAATTGTATATTAATTGAGTTTATTAATCTTATATTACACTTTAAATACATTTTTTTTCTCTAGTGGAAACACAATGTCACCAACCAAAAAACAATACATATCCAAGAGTGGGTTCAAGTGAACCAGACAGTGAACCCAATCAAGAGCTGTACTGTCTTTCCTCTAAACCAATCAGTGATCATTTTAATCATCTAATCATCTTGCAAGCAGAAATTTCCAAAAGATCTGAAAACCTAGGATCTTTGGTAGTTTTCTTTTTCTATGTTAGTGTCAGATTTGAAAAAGTTTCAACTTTTGCATTGGACTTGAGAAAGACTCACTAAGGTGTTTTTGATTGACACCATATTGTAAATAATTTGCAAAATAAGAAACTCCGCATATGAATACACATGCAGTGTTGACTTAACCTACATTGCATGAATGCTGTCACACACAAACTAATCTTGCAGCTGAGTAACTCAGTATTTGTGGTCTTGTGCCAAAACTAAGCAATGTTTAACTACTAGTTTGTTCAGTACAATGGTGCAGTTGTGGACCTATTTGACATCATTTACTATATGAAGTCACTTTGTCACACACACAGTTTTGCAGCTGACCATCAAAGCTGGGTCTATTCTATACTCAAACCTTCTTTTTCTGGAAGTCAACACAAACAAGGACACTTGGCTTCGTTATTTTTAAAAACATTTATTTCTACTTTAATGGTGATTCCAATGTGATTTATTTATTTATTGCTAAATGAATGAACTTATAACAATGGTAATTCAGTTTATAATCAGTCATAAGTAAAGTTGGTGACCTTAGTCGAGGGTGACCCGAAGGCTCCCTTTTCAATAGCAACCACACTGAGGTGTAGGGGAGAGCGCTACTTCTTTCCCAAGATTACTCCACTTTACCCTTGATCCTTACCTTATAATGCTGAGTGTTAAGCAAGGTGGTATCAAGTACCATTTTTTGAGTTTTTGGTATGACTTGACCTGGGATTGAACCTTGGTCTCCCAGACCATTAGCGAACACTCTACTCATTAGGCCAATGGCCTGGTCTAGTTTATAATACTTGTACAAAACCAAGGATTATGGTTTAACAGTGAATTATTAATTTTAAAGGCATGACAACCTATCCAGTGTTATTTTATGCCCAAAGATTAGAGAATCGCATTTATTGTATATTTATATAAATTTTTTTGTGTAGTTATTTCTAAAAGATTTTTTCAGATAGTTATATGATATCAAGTATTCAAATAATTCAAATAATTTAAATAGTTATATGGTTTCAATTAATAATAATCTTTAGTAAACAATTATAGTTTCAAGTAACTATTCTTAATACAAATAATTTCCATCAAGTATTCCTATCAAATACAAATAATTTTTAAACAACTCTATTGATGGAATCCTAACAAGTACTACAAAGTGGATCGAGGAGTAATGCTCCAGAACTCCAGAAATGGAGTCTCTCCATCCATGTTTACCCAACCCCTCTGCTCGGGCAGGATATGACACAAGGTCAATTTTTAAGCGGAGTTTAACAGGTTTGAAATCAGAGTTTTTCCTTCCTTCTAGACTAGTTGCCTCACCAAGGCTGAAGAACCCAGTCTACCCTACTATTTACCCATAGCTGGAGGGAGAATAAATGGATTCATACCTTTTCCCAAGGGTATTAATGCTATATGAAATGCAATTAGCCTGGTCCAGGATTTGAACTCGTCTTGCCGTGTCCATTTCCTATGACGATAACCATTACACCACGGGCACCTCACCATCAGATGCAATTTAGTACTATACTTTGCAAGGGATACAGTCAGTATATTTTAGGTTGTGAAAGAGGGTCAATGAGCTTGTTTTCACAAAAAATGATGACACCAAAAATGAGACTAACTTGTGAGTTCGATCCTCAATGAGTACCCCACACACCCTTGTGCCAAAATTAAGCGATGCAAAGTAAATAAATAAAACAAAAATGAAATTGCAAGACAAAATATAATCCAATATTTTCAGGTTTTTTTTTTCAGATTTGCTGGGTGTTGTGTGAATTCATAGATATTTTGGGGATTATTTTATTTTCCTACCATCCATGATCGATGAAACTAGTGACTGATTTTTTTAACAATGAAATAGCCTTCATCGAACATGTTTATGGAAAACATTTGACTAGAGTTTTCCCTTTTTTTTTATTTCTTTATTTTTTTTTTTTTTAGATGCAGGGGTTTAATATATAGTTCACTTTAAAATAATATAAAATAAATATCCTAGAATATTTCGGAAACATACACATATATTTTGGAAGATATATAAGGGACATCTTTTATTCGTTTTAGACTAGTTTTTCTTTCATCTTAATTTTGTTTCTAAACGGTAGAACAAGAAAAAACGATTTCGTTATAAAAACTAACAGGAATAAGATGAAAGAAAACTAATTGATAAATAAATGACAAGGTTTGTTCTGAGAAATTCAAATACTCTAATATACTAATACTACTATTGTAATAAAAAAGAAATGAAAGAAAAATAGTTTTTAAAAATTAATGACAATGCTTCATTTAAACATTCAAAAGTGATATCTTTCGAAAATAATTTCAAACGAATTATTAACATCTTGAGCAGTTTTCGATCAACGGTTTATTGTTGATGTTATTTTTCACAAAAAGTTTTAGAATATTTTCCAATTAAATAAAATCGATAATTGAGTTTGGTCCTCACAGTAAAATTTACCAAACATCCAAAAAACAGAAACATGTTGTTTTTTTAAACTCGCGTTATACAAACAAACAAAAACAAAGACGGAATTAATTTTTTTTTAAACAAAAACCATATAGATACTTGCTTGAATAAAGTGGCAACTTTAAGAACGTTGAATCTTTCTGTGGTTTTAAATTTCCACAAAGTTTCCATTTGAAAACCATTATTTTCCACGCAAAGCTTCATATTGTTTTTAATAAATACATACACGCTGAAAATCGAGATGTTCAATTTTAAGCGCACCGTCTATATGGAACTCTTCAATAAGAAGTTTAAAAAGCTACAAGAAAATCTCATTTTTCTTCTGACTTAATAAGTAAAATGGAAATTTTTAAAGGTATTAAGTTCTACTTCGTTATTAGTACCTTTCAAAACCGCTCAAAAAATATTCAATAATTATAGGTTTATTAGCAATACATTATTATTATTTCTAAAAAATGTTTGAAATTGCAGAAGACCTAATTTACTAAGATAAAAAAAAAAGTCATAAGATATAAAATATACAAGGGAACTTAGTTATTATTTTAGAGAGAACAAAATTTGATGCATCATAAGAATACAAAATAATATAAATCAGATCTTCCTAGCTTTTTAAATCAATTTTTGTAATATAATTACATAACAGTTCAAAAATAAGTATATCTGTTATATACATATTCATACAATTATATTTTTGGTTAGGGAGTTTCATTGCTATCACATTCGGCAATAAATAATTGGTGATAATATCCATTTTGGCCGTACAATGTTCCAATAGAAACAGTGAAATCCTGGTATTTTATGTTGAGAAGAAAATTAGCTTTTATAAATAATTTATCATAACCTATCAGAACTCCCTTTTACAGCCCATCCAAAAGTGTTTACCTGGCCAGCCATCACTCATATAGCAAAAAAAGAGCTGAAATTTTGACTGGCTCTATGCACCCACTTTTGGGACAATTGTAAGAAAAATTTGTGGTAAAAAAAGTGGTAATGAATTATTTTTTAATTAATTGGTATTGATTTTTAAGTAATGAAGTAATTTAGGCTAGTTTTTCTGTATATAAAGAACTTGGAATTTCACCAAGCAGCAGAATGACTCTTATCTCTGATAGCAACACATCAAGACAAACCAGCAGTGATAACCTGAGCAGTAGTAATAAGTGACCTGCACAGGATGACCCAAGCTGCAGCACCTGAACTCTGAGTGATGACTAAGCACCAATAGCAGTTTGAAAAAAAAATGAAACAACAACCAAATGATATTATGGGATGATTGCTAATACCTGTTCATCCAAGGATTATAATATCTTTTCATTATTTGTCTTAAACAAGACTCATCTTCCTTTGTTACCTTTCACAGTTTTTCTGTTAGTTTGATTTATGGTACCCAAAGACAACAAACATATAAAGACAACCTTTGCTCCTTGGTACCATAGTTCCCACTACATGTTGTTAAGAGTGTATTCTACAAAAATTAAAGTGATACTGTATATAGATTGTATAGATTAATAGGTGCTATTGTATATAGATTTCTTAGATGAAGCATTATCTGTCATAATTGATTAATACTTCTTTTATCTTAATTCAAGTTGGCTTCTTTTTTTTTTTGCAATTCAACTCTACAGTTGTCAGATAACAGTATAGATTAGAAATAAAGCATAAGCTAACTAATGAGATTTGAACTTGTACGCCTTATCTTTGGAAGTTTGGGCACCTCTGGTGGTGTAATGGTTAGCAAGCTAGACTAGCAAACCTACACGAGTGAGTTCGAGTCTCATTGGGTGCCCCATTCATTCAGCTTTGTGCCACATTGAAGCAAAGAGCTTTGTAAATTACCTTATCTTTGGAAGTTTGTTTTAGCAGGGTAGTTATTTGACTAATTAGGCTATGAAGATCAACTGATTATAGTTATTTGGTTTAGTTTGATGGAATATCTACCCTTCTGAGTTATTTAATGCCAAATCCTATATATATATATATATATATATATATATATATATATATATATATGATTCATAAAGGAATAGTCTGTAGATAACATTATTTTTAAACTAGTCAGAGTTCATTTGTTTGCACACAATTAAATGGTTTCAAATATTGTTATCTAACTCTAAAAATTCTATTTTATGTTAATCATTTGTTGGCAGACAGTTCTATTGCTAGAAAAGAAAAACAATAACATGTATTCATATTTTTATGTACCAGTTGCTTTCTGATATACTTTTTTTATATTTTGGCTAGATTGAGGGTTGCAATAATGTTGTCAGTTTCAATATTCATACTTTCTACATTATAGGATCTATCTAAGGTTTTAGCTAATCCTTGAGAGCTGTATTGTTTTTGTTTATTTGTATGGTCTTGTTTATTCTTTTTTTTTTAAATTTTATTCTTGATGTTGATGGGCCTCTATTGAGTTGGGCTGGGGGAAGATTGAATGTTTTTTGATTTTTCATTATTCACTTGGGTATTGATCTAAATTGATCAATAAAAGCTTCAGGTTTTTGTTTGATTGGTTCTGGCTCTTTGGGAGATATGTTTTATAGTATGTTTTTGATAGTTTTGCTGGATGAATAGGATGGTTTGTTTTTTATGGTATATCAACCATTGTAGGTTATTTAATGCCAAATCCAGTTTATTCATATATATATATATTAGATATGTATGATTTGTAAACATAAGTTATCAATATTAATAGTTCTAAGTTCACTAACAATTATATTAATCATCAAACATTTGTTTACACACAATTAAATGATCAAACAGTTCTACTTCAAACAATTAAATTTAGCATAAATCAAAGTTAAATGGTTCCAAGTATTGCTATATATCACTAACAATTCAATTAAACATAAGTCATTTGTTTACACACAATTAAATGATCAAACAGTTCTATTGAAAACAATTCAATTAAACATCAGCCATTTGTTTGCACTCAGTTTGGTTACAAGTATTGCTATTTAACATTGATTATTCTATTCTTATGTGGTTTCATAATCCTCCATCCATGTCGGGCATCATTGTTCACGTTGCGACCTTCATACAGGTTCTTCTTGGGGGACTTCATCAACAACCTCTTCATCTGATGGCAGGGAAACTCTCTGTATATCTAGTACGTGACATGGCACTCCGTCAACTGTCACTTTGTTTTTAGATAGCAACTTGGTCACTGTTCCTTTTCCCCAGCAGGTAATACAGCAAGCATTGAGTGGCTTCACCTACACCTCCTCTCCCACGGATCGATATGGTACCGAAACTTCTTCCTGGCCAGTCTTCGGCACCATGTTATACCAGGAAACTGCTTCTAGGGGTGAGATTTGGCTTTTTTCGGCTACAGCTTTTATGTTTCAATGGTGCCTCTCTATGATCCCATTGCTGCTTGGGCAGTACTCAGATCTAAAGTATTGCCTAACACCCCACTTCTCAGACAGCTCTCTAAAAACTTCCAAACAAAAACCTACACCGTTATCTATCAGTATCTCTTCTATTAGCCCCCTCTCCAAAAACACCTCCTCAACAACTCTATCTCTTTCACTGTCTCTGTTCTGATTCTTCGCCATATCACTACTTTCCCAGATCCACAGTCAATCATGGATAGGTACAGTTCATGGCGATAATGTGTAATATCAATGGCCAGCTGCTTCCAATTTTCTACCACATGCAGCTCCTCTTTTTCATGCATGAATGATGCAGGGTCAATGGATTGACACTCCTTACATTGCTCCACCATCTCCTTAACAGCTTCCATTTTGATGTTTGGATTCACTTTCCTTGCCAGATACAAAATTCTTTCCTTCACAAAATGGTGCATATTATGCAGGTCTTTCAGATTTTTTCCAACACAGCATACCGAAGCCGTGTCTTTCTTCTGTAGCCAAGCCTTCTTCACTCTAGTCAGCATGTCCGCTTTGTTTTTCTGTGATAGAACTAATGTGATGGTTATTTTGAGTCCAAATTCTCTGATCAAGTTCCCAAGTGCCCCAAGTTGATGCTTGATCAGCAACTCAGCTGCCCTTTTTGTCTTGATCCTCTTATCTTCCAACTCTTCTGACTTGATTCATGATGTCACTGTTGCCAAATTCATTTTAATTTCCACTGCTTATAGTCCCCATTTCAAAACCAAGTTGATGCCCTTCATTGTAGCATCAAGCTCCACGACATTGATGAGGACACTATCATTCTTTTTCCATAGCCAAGCAGCATCTTCTGCAGTTATTCCTCCTATCTCCAACAAGGCCCCCCACTGCCAGGCTGCTAGCATCACACCATATTACCCTTTCTGGCTCCTCCTTGTTAAGACATGCCAGTTACCTCCCCTGATACTCTCCAGATGAGAGAAAGTTATTCGAGGACCGGAAGTAAACAAACGGCCATATGGGTTTATGTGAGAGTGTAAGAAGGACGGGTGTAAAAAGGCGTCTCCATATGCAAAGTGTGATAGTCTGAGTTCTTTGTTTTTAACACTCCTTATGTTCCATTCTCCCTTTACAGGGTCCTCCTTTTTCACTTCTGCAATAACTTCTTGTATCATACGCAGCACCTCTTGGTCAATTTTATCTTCCCATCAGTCTGTACCAGTCTGCCTTTTGATAAAACAGCATGCAGTCCGCAGCCATCCGACTATGGGGTAATGACCAACCAACTTCCCACACACCGTAAAAAGTTCTTGCTTGGTCAGGTCGTCCATGACTTCAGGGATCTTGTTTCCTCTTCCAAACATCAACTTTCCGGCCTTATTCTGCCATAACTTTAATCCCAGAGCCCTTCCATTTTCAAATGACTCTGACGGTTTAGTGGTCAGTCCATATGTGTTATGATCCCTCACCTTTTCCACAGTCACCTCTGTCTCTTCCACCAGTACATCATATTTGATATAAGAGCTTGTGGCTCTTTTCACTGCATCATCTTTAGTCAATACCATAAGCACTGCTGTCATAATTTATGGTGCGGAACTCAGTCCAAGTCCTAATCTGGTTAAGCAATAAATCCGACCTTTATACTCAATCAATACCACCATAGTTTCTTGTCCACATGAATTTGAAAGTAGACTGACTTTAAGCCCATGATCTTGGTTGCTCACTCCATTCTCCTCCACTCCCTCATGACTTCTTCATATACATCGATTCCATCTCTGGTGTAGGCAGCCACATACTTGTTTAATTCTCAGAAGTCCAGCACTGGCCTAACTTTCTTCTTAGTAGTTTCAACCACTACTATGATCGGCAGTATTCCTTCAACCTTCCCTGACAACGGTATTAGAATCTCTTCGTCAATCCACCTCTCAACTTCCTTCTCAAACTCCGCCCTTATCTCTCCTCTTAGCATGCTCACATAGCAGCCAATCCGATTTGTCAGCACGGGCAGTCCTGCAGTCTATCGCCACTCTACTGTCCACTTGTCACCATCAAAATGGGTTCGAAAGTCCTCATCCCATATCTGGCATGGCCTGGGTTTTTATCAGCTGGATGGTATCATTGCTGTTCACTATTCGTCATTTTAGTTACGTACTGGTTTCTGAACTTCATCTGGCCCTTAGCAATTGTATCTCCTCCCAGCCAGTCTATAGCATCTAGACCCAGTATCACATCGATTCCTGCGACAAATTTATCCAGCACCATTACTCGGAATCATAACAATATATTTCTTACTACAATCTTGGCATCAGTCTTTCCTCAACACTTCATCTCACTGCCATCTACCACTCTAATATTGCTGGCTCCATTCCAAAAGTCGGTGACACCTGTTGTGACAAGCATAGTTGTACAACCCAGTTGTTAACTCTATCTGTGGCAAAAAACTCTCTGGCATCTTTTCAGAATTAAAGGGGTGGCTACTGGTGCAATAGCACTTCTTTACTTGTTTCCCTGAGGAGGAGGAGGGCAATGCCTACTAATGTGTCTAACCTGGCCTCATCGTAATGTTTTTTTTCTCTATGTGCTTAGTCCGTGTCCATGTAGTGCATCCATACAGTAGAATTGACACAAATGCTGATTGGAAGAACTTAAATTTTATTTCATCTGATAGGTTATTGATCATATGGTAGTCAGACCTATCAATAGCAGTCCAGCTATGTGTAAATAGTAGGGCAGACTGAGTTCTTCAGCCTTGGTGAGGCAACTAGTCTAGGAGAAGGAAAACTGAATTCAAACCTGTTAAACTCTGCTTAAAAATATCCTGCCCGAGCGGAGGGGTTGGTAAATATGAATAGCAGTCCATGTTTTCACGAGTCACATATTGATGTCATTTTCAGTCGATGAGATGCTGCTACCAAGGTACAAGAACTTGTCCACTAATTTCAGAGAACCACCATTAAGAGTGAAGATGTCTACTTTTTGACTAAAACACATGTATTTCTTTTTGTCTGCATTCACATGGAGGCCACTGCCACCTACTGCCTGCTCCAGACTATGCAGCAGGGATTTGGCTTAGGTAGGTGTATTTGCCAAAAGCATTATGTCATCTGCGTAGTCTGCATCTGAAATAGTTACCCATATACATCTTTATGAATACATAGATATACATTCATAAACACATATATGCACATAGGTATTTATTTATTTATTTATTTATATATATATATATATATATATGCATATACGCAGATATATACATACTTATATGCATATATATATACATGCATGTAAATATATATCTGTATCTATATATGCATATATAGATGTATACATCCATATATACATATATGTATGCAGAAGAAGGAAATTACTTAATTGATACTCGTTTTTGTTGAGCATCAATAACTTAAGTAATTTCCTTCTCCTACATATATATATGAATATATACATTTATATATACTTTTACATATATATATATATATATATATATATATATGGTTAGAAGCTTTGGCTTGGCGTTTGAGTCAACCGGGTTTCGATCCCAGCTACGGGAAGATACTGTCTAGCCACACTGATGAGTTCTGATAGAACAAAACAGATCTGTCTGTGGATGACTATTGAGATATATATTCCCCTACCCCTGTAGGGTTGAGTTCTCTGGTGAAGAAGTAATCGTGTTGCCATTAGCGTTTATGGCAAGCCTCTTCGTAGATGAATTGAGGTCTCGGCAACCGTTTGAACGAATGTATGTAAACAATAGTAATTGTGATTCATAACCGTTTAAAATTTACTTCGCAGTTAATATCTCCTCATGGCTGAATGGTTAGAAGCTTTGGCTTAGCGTTTGAGTCAACCGGGTTTCGATCCCAGCTATGGGAAGATACTGTCTAGCCACACTGATGAGTTCTGATAGAACAAAACAGATCTGTCTGTGGATGACTATTGTGAGATATATATATATATATATATGTATATACAGTGATTTGTTTTTATATATATATATATATATATATATATATATATATACACTAATTTATATATATATGTCTGTATATATATATATACACTATTTATATATATATATAAATGTACACATATATATATGCATACACCTGTATATATCTATATGTGTATGCATATACATATATATAATAAATAGGCTTATAAAAACTGCTGTTAGTTAATCAAGCTATTCTCTAAGAGGATATATATTCTTATATTACATAGTAGAGAGTTTGGTTATTTGAGATTGAAAATCATAAGATTTTCCATGGTCTTACCAACTGTGGAAAATTGTGAACCATCTTGGTACATCCTAAAATTTTTCACTGAGAAACAAAAACCCTATTTTAAAACATGTTGATGAGTTAAGAATTTAGTAATATTTGTTCAGCTTCATTGATTGATTGATTGGACAAAAATCAGTCATTTGCCCATTGACCAATTGAGAGAGGAAATAGAATGAACAAAGAAAGAAATAGAGAAGGGAATGCAAGAAACACAAATAAATCGACAACAAATTTACTGCAACAATTACAAAATAACAATTTATTATTTGAGAGGAAATGAATAAATGTTTAAAATGTAAAAGAAAAGTTCCTTATTTGCAAGTGTATATGAATGAGAATTTTCTTGCAATAGAAAAAGTCTTTGTAGAAGAAAATGTTTGGTTTTGGTGTCTTTGTTTAATGGTATATCAACCTTCCTGGGTTATTTAATGCCAAAGCTATCCCTGTACCGTAGCAGTGACACTATTTAATCCATAGCTGAAAGTATAGGAAGGTTCATACCTTTCTCAAGAGTATGAGTGAGAAAATGAACATCATAGCATGACTGGAGTTCAAACTTGCTTACTTTGAGGTTGCAGTTGAGCACACTAGCCATAATATCATGAGGACTCCCCCCAGAAGAAAATGTGCACATTTCATGTGTTTTACTAGTAATAAAAATGGAGTTATTTAATTGGTGAGAATCTTGCTTTCTATAGCCTGTCCATAAGTGAATCTGCCAGTGTTCATGTGTGTCTGACAGCAAACTGTTATTGACTTGTTGGCTATATATACATATATATATGATACATTCATAGATAGTAGATAATGTATTATTTGGCTGTTTAATGTGGTCTGCTGTGCCTTCTTGATGTCTGCTGTGATCTGTTGTGAAAGGTTTCATTCGGTGCTTTTTTTAGTTAAGCAATAGACTCAGCCAGACTAAAATTCAGACTTTTGGTCTTTCTCTGTTATTGGTTGAAACATGTTTTTGGAATCATGTTCTGTTCACAACTATGTGCATAGATTTGCTTTTTTTGCAGAATTGGTGCTCAGATATCTGTAATTTCTGTTCTATCTTTAGACCTGATGCAAAGTTTATTTTCATTTATCTTGTTTATTTGTACCTTTTTTTAAGGGTCATGATAAATGTAAAGTAAGTAAAGTTGGCGACCATAGTTGAGGGTGACCCAAAAGCCCCCTTTTCGATAGCTACTACACCAAGGTGTAGGGGAGGGCGCTACTCCTTTCCCAGGATTAGTCCACTTTACCCTTGATATGTACCTTATAATGCTGAGTGTTAAGCAAGGAGGCATCAAGTACCATTTTTAAAGTCTTTGGTATGACTAGATCTAGGATTGAACCCTGATATCCTGGGCAATTAGCGAACACTCAAACCATCATGCCAATACCCGATAAAGATTTAAAAGATTCTTTTCAGGTTTCATCTGCATCCCTACTCTTGCATTTCTGTGCCATAAAATATCCCTCATCCTAAGTTTAAATTTAGGAAAACTCAAGCATTGTGATAAAATGCACCATGATACTTGCTATCTTAACCCAGGGGTTGGTAAACTGTGGCCCGTGGGCTGCATGCAGCCCACTGCACTGTTTTGTGCAGCCTGCGGGAGTCTCTAAAAAAATAAAAAATAAACACTTGCACTTGAATTGAGACTAAATTCTTGATTTTAAAAGACATGGCCCTTTGGTAATTCATACCCCAATGATGTGGCCCTCCTACCAAAAAGTTTGCCCACTCATCTTAACTCATATTTTTCAGGCTGATCAATATTTTACTATACACTGTAAGTCCATTTGGTATCAGAGCAGAATGCTTCTACAGTCTCTTTAGAAATATATTTGACTTACATGGCAAACAAACTGTAAAAATTTCAGAAGTTAAACTTTTAAAAATTTATTTTAAGTCTTTCTACTCCAGATCTGATGGCTCAGACTTTGATGGCTGCTTTGAGAATATTTAAATTGAGTTTTTTAATATTTTCAAAATATTATTATTTTTAAAGACATACAGTATCACCTATAAATAAATACATCCTATTTTTCCATCAAGCATTTTCAGTCTGTAATAAAAACAACAAAGATAAGGATACTAGTTTAAAAAAAAAACAAAACAAAAAACAAATATCATTATATAAGTAATGATTGGTCTGAGAATTTTTAAAGTTCTACAAAACACTAACCCTCTGAGGCTGAGGTGTTTGAAAAGATGCCCTAATGGATCTATTTGGTTCTATTTCCTATCTTAGAGGTATATATTTATTGACCATAAATAAGTACACCCCAACCAATTTTTTTTATAAAAAGTTAATTTTCTTCTAAACCACAAGATACCAGGATTTTATCATTTCTAGTGGAACATTATACAATAAAAACAGATATTATTAGGTGTTACAGTATCACCCATAAATATGTATACTTGTAACAATATTCTATAAAAAGTCAGTTTTCTTCTATACCAAAAGATACCAGGATTTTATAATTTCTAGTGGAAGATTATATAACAAAAACGAATATTATTAGGCACTATTTATCACCAAACTCTACAGCACTGAAACTCTGCCTCCAAAAATGAATGAATAACAATTACACAGTGTCTGGCAGAATGTTCTCCTGAATTTGAAATTTAATTTAAAAATTTAGTTTAAATTTAAAGTTTAATTGAATTTAATTTTAAATTCAATTTAAATTTGATTTTAAAATTGAAATACAAACATATGAGTATGACATTAAACAGCACAAGGTGGTGAGACTGCAGTAATGGAGTCTCACCACCAGGTGCAGTTTTATGTTATACCTTCTTTTCAAGGTAGAGAGAGGCTCCTTTTGCAGAGGGTTGTAGTCAGTGTATTATAAGCTCACCCACAGGGTATACTAATGGGTACATATATTGAAGTATAAATATTTGTCAGCATCTTTGGCAAACTTAGTTATTAAAATATCATATCTCCAAATCAGTGATTTTGATTTTAGACCTGTTTATATCTATCACATACTGTTTATCTATCTATAAATCTATCTCAGCTTGAGATAGAGTTATAAATATTTGCCAGCACTTTAGATAGACCTGCTCATTAAGGTATTATATCACAAAAATCAGTGATTTTCCTCTGTGTGTCATTATCTACCTCATCCTGTTCATATCTATTCTGTTGATCTATTAATCTATCTGTTCATAACCATCTACTTCATACAATATATTATTTACCTCATCCTGTTCATATCTATTCTGTTGATCTATTAATCTATCTGTTCATATCCATCTACTTCATACAATATATTATTTACCTCATCCTGTTCAAATCTATTCTGTTGATCTATTAATCTATCTGTTCATATCTATCTATTCACACTGTTTATTTTTTATCTCAGTCTGTTCATATCTATTTATTATATTCATCTATTAATCTATTTGTTCATATCCATCTCCTTCGTATTGTTATCTACCTCAGCCTGTTCATATCTATCTATTCTATTCCTTATTAATCTATCTGTTCATATACATCTACTTCATACTGTTCATATTTATCTCAGCCTGAAATAGAAATCTAAACATTTTAGGCAAACTTGCTTATTATAGTTTCATATCTCCAAATTAGTGATTTTACTCAGGGTGTATTAACATATGAGTTCCCCAAACTGCTATCTTGCTATCAGCGCTGCCTGCTCCACTGAAAACATAACGATCTGCAGCCATGTGAAGGCAATGAACTACATCTTTGTGGGCTTCCAAAACCAATACTTTTTGGTGACTTTTCAGGTTATAGATATGGATGCAACCTTCTTTAGTTGCAATCCAAAGCTGAAAAGAAAAAGAAAATTAGATTAAAATTTAAAAAAAAAAAAAAAGTAAATAACAGTAAAAGAAAATTAGATTAAAATTCTAAAAAAATAGTAAATAAAAGTAAAAGAAAATTAGATTAAATAAAAATATAGTAAATAAAAGTAAAAAATTAGATTAAAATCTTTTTTAAAAATAGTAAAAAAGTAAAAAAAAATTAGATTAAATAAAAAAAATGGTAACAAAAAGTAAAAGAAAATTACATCAAAATTTTTAAAAAAATAGTAAATAAAAGTAAAAGAAAATTAGATTAAATAAAAAATAGTAAAAAAAAAAAGGTAAAATCTATTTCAGCTTGTACATTACCCATCTATCACAGCCTGTTCATATCTATATCAGCCTCTTCAATAGATAGATAGGAACAACCCCATCTATAATACTTAAAAAAAAAAAACAAAAAAAAACACGCCAAATAAATATGAATAAAACTCACAACAACAGATGATCTAACAAAACCCCTGAAGATGATCAGCAAAATGGTTGAAAGCACTTGGGCTAGTATAGGTTACTTTCTTTACCAACTTGACACCAACATAAAAAGACTAGTATGAATGTCTTCACTTGAAGATACTAAAAAAGAAACAATCTACGGTATTCAACCAAACCTGTTTGGATAATGACTTGCTGCTTAAGTGTATATATATATATATATATATATATATATATATATATATATATATATATATATATATATATATATTAGTGGCTTGAATGTCCAACTAAAATGTTCATATCTAATGCAGCCTGTTCATATCTATCTATTGATCTCAGCTTGTTCATGTCTATCTCTCTCAGTCTGTTCACATCTATCCATCACAGCCTGTTTATATCTGCTAAGATTAGCTTGTACATACTGATCTATCTGTCTGTGTGCAAGTGTATATGCTCATCTGCATCTCATTGTCACAACTTCAAAATTACATTTGACTTATACCTATATATATATATATATATATATATATATATATATTTAATCTAAATAAAAAATAACCTATTTGTCTAGATATAGTAAATTCTTTTGAACAAGAGGAAAAGTAAAACATTAAAAGCTTACAGTATTTTTTACTTTAATCAGAGCACTAACTCCTTTTTGATGTTTGCCATAGAATTTCAAACAGATATTATCCTTGATTTCATAAGTTTCACTGTCCAGTACAAGAATTCGATTTACGTTTGAATATCCCAACCAGATCTGGAAAAAAAAAAAGAGCAGCAAATCATAGTAATATTTTTATTAGAGCAATATATGCAAAATAAAGAGAACAAAGCAATTTCCAATCTGACTTGCAACTGAATGATAGTTTTTTGGGGTCTGCATTTCCACTGAACATCAATTTTTAATTATCCTATTTTCCCATATAACAGAGATAAATATAAAATACTAACTTGAATCTTTAACTCCTTCCTAAATAGAAGTATCAGTATCATCATGAAGAGCTGTTAACAATGAAATTCCAATTAGAATTCTTCACTACTTCCTAAATAGAAGCATCAGTATCATCATGAAGAGCTGTTAACTAAGAAATTCCAATTAGAATTCTTCACTACTTCCTAAATAGAAGCATCAGTATCATCATGAAGAGCTGTTAACTAAGAAATTCCAATTAGAATTCTTCACTACTTCCTAAATAGAAGCATCAGTATCATCATGAAGAGCTGTTAACTATGAAATTCCAGTTAGAATTCTTCACTACTTCCTAAATAGAAGCATCAGTATCATCATGAAGAGCTGTTAACTATGAAATTCCAATTAGAATTCTTCACTACTTCCTAAATAGAAGCATCAATATCATCATGGATGGCTATTACAACAAAAATGCAACAGGTTCTGATATGAATAAAAAGAACAGTGCATCATAGAAGATCTTCAATAGAGCAAACATACTTAAAAATACTTTAACATAAAGAATAAAGCAATTTCCAATCCGGCTTGCAACTGAATGATAGTCTTGTAGGGTCTGCATTTATATTGAATATCACTTTCTAATAATTTGAATTCCCCTTATTCAACAGAGATAAATATGAAATGCTAACTTAGATATTTTACTCCTTCCTAAACAGAAGCATCAATATCATAATAGATGGCTGGTACAACAGAAATGCAACCGGTTCATGGATTGTCTTGTGCACATTTAATAAATAAACCTATGAAATAAAACTGCCGTCATCTCACCTCTTTTGAGGATGTCACAATCTGGAAACATTCTAAGATCATTGGGTCCGTTTTTGTTGCTTTGAGTATGCAAGATGGCTCAACTGCTTTGATTGCGACACCATCAAGATCAACAATTAGTAAAGATTTCTTGGACACTGTCAGGGGAAAAAAAACTTAAGAATAATCAATCAATAACTGTCAGTTTTTCTCTGAGAATATTTTGTTTGGGTTTTATGGCATATCAATCATTGTAGATTATTTAATGCCAAATCCTATTCATACATATATATTAAATATGATTTGTAAACACATTTTGTTGATAACATTTTTAAACAAGCCTGAGCACATTTCTTTGCACATAGTTAAATGGTTTGGTTTGATTTGGTTTGTTGGGTTTCATGGCATATCAACCTTTGTAGGTTATTTAATGCCAAATCCATTTTTATGTAAATAATCTGTTCTATTTCAAACAATTCAGTTTAGCATAAGTACACAGTTTAATTGTCAAAAATATTTCTATTTCAAACTATTCAAGCACTTATTTGTAACAATTCAGTTAAGTGTAAATACAGTTTTAATGTCGAAAAATAGTTCTATATCAAATAATTCAGTTAAGCATAAGCACGCCATTTAAATGTAAGCACAGTTTAATTGTCAAAAACATTTCTATTTCAAGCCATTCAGTTTATTCAAACAATTCAGTTTAGCATAAGTATGCTGTTAGTTTTATTTAACCCATAGATAGGGCCTTATCAGGTGTTACCACTCCGGGCCAGAGCGGACCTGGGAGCGATGGCAATGAAGGGGTACTCCGCATTCCTCAAAGCTCCAGCACTGCTGGAACCTCACTATCAGATTGTTTGATGTCATATCCAGAACACTCGTTAGGGGGGGAGGTCTTACCCCCTCTGCAGAGGTGCAGTCAGTGTATTCTACAGCCCCAGCTGACTGGGCAAATAGTTAATTGGCTTTAAGCATTGCTATATACCAGTCACAATTAAACATCAATCATTTGTTTATACACAGTTAAATGATCAAACAGTTCTATTTTTAACAATTAAAGTCATTTGTTTGGACACAGTTTAAATGTTAAACAGTTTTATTTGACCTACAGATAAGATCCTATCAGATACTACCACTTTGGATCAGAATGGACCTGGGAGCAATGGCAATAAAAGGGTACTTCACATTCCCCAAAGCTCCAGAATTGGAGCCTCACTATCAGATTGTTTAATGTCATATCCAGGATACTCATTGGGGGGTAGTCTTACCCCTTGCGGAGATGCAGTGATGTATTCAACAGCCCCAACCGACTAGGCTCTGAGAATTGATTGATTTTAAAACCATGTCAACCTATCTAAGGTTATTCTATACCTAGAGGTTAGGGAATTGCATTCATTGTACACTGATATTTACATTTTTTGTGAAGTTGTTTCTAAAAAGGTTTTTGTACACAGTTGTATGGTTTCAAGTGTTCCTATCTAATTATAATAATTATAAGGTTTTGAGTAATTATTTTGATTTAAAAATAATCATTTGTTTGCACACAGATGTATGTTTTCAGGTAACTAATTACAAACCTTAGCAAACAATTATAGCTTCAAGTAAATATTTCTAATACTAATAATTCATAGTTATATGGCATCAGGTATTCCTATTGAATACAAATCATTTTTAAACAGATATATTTGGACCATAGATGGGACTTTATACTACCACTTTGGATCAGAGAGGACCTGGAAGTAATGGCAATAGAGGGTTATTCCACACTCCCCAGAGCTCCAGAATTGGATCCTAACCACCAGATGCAGTTTCATGTCATTCCTAGGATGCCCCTTTTTAGCAAGGGGGTCTTACCCCTCTGTAGGGGCATACAGACAGTGTATTCTAAGCTTTACCAATAGGATAGAGATAGGGCAGACTCGGCTCTCTAGCTTTGGTGGGAAACCAGTCTAGCAGAAAAAAAAATACTGAATCCAAACCCTGTACCAATGAAATTAAGTATTCATTCAGGGTATGTATTTAACTAATCCCTATGGCAAGATATAACACAAGGTCAATTTTTTAAGTGGAGTACAGCTGGTTTGAATTCAGAATTTTCCAACTCCTGCACTGGTTATTATACCAAGGCTAAAGAGCTCACTCTGCCCTATTTACTTATAGCAGGGGAGAAAACAGATGGTTTCATGCCTTTCCCAAGAGTACTAGCATAAATTAAAATGCAAATATCTCCATCCAGGATTTAATCTTGGTTCCCCATTTTACTCATGTTTTATTCAATCTTTTGATGGGTCTTAGAATACATTAACTGATCTCTTGCAGAAGGATAAGACCTCCCTATGAAAAATGGTGTCCTGGGTATAAGGCTAAACTGTATCAGACAGTGAGACTCTAATTCTGGAGCTTTGAGAAGCGAAATATCCCTTTGTTGCCATTACTTTCAGGTTCACTCTAACTTAGAGTGGTAGTACCTGTTAGGGTCCTACATACAGGACAAATATATCTTTTTGAAAATGATTAATATCAAACAGTAATACTTGAAACTATATAACTGCGTGCAAATAAATGATTATTAAAAAGTAGAAATAGTTATTTGAAACCATATAACTGTATGGAAATTATTTGCATTAGATATAAATTATTGAAATCATATAACTGTATAAATTATTAGTATTAGCCAGGAATACTTGAAACTATATAATCATATTTACCCAACCCTCCGCTCGGGCAGGATATGACACAAGATCAATGATTTTAAGCGGAGTTTAACAGGTTTGATTTCAGAGTTTTCCTTCTCCTAGACTAGTTGCTTCACTGAAGAACCTAGTCTGCCCTATTATTTACCCATAGCTGGAGGGAGGATAATTGGATTCATACCTTTCCCAAGGGTATTAATGCTATGTGAAATGCAATCAGTCTCGTCCAGGATTTGAACTCGAGTCACCGTGTCCATTCCCCTATGACGATAACCATTACACCAAGGGCACCTCTTACTTGAAACTATATAATTGTGTGTAAACATGATTATTATCAAATAGAAATAGTTACTTGAAATCATATAATAGCTTGAAAAAAAGACTGACTTCAGCATTAAATAACCCAACAAGGGTTGACATGCAATCAAATCAACCAACTCAATCCTATATTTTACGGACCTGGATGAATCCTGCAAACAAATATTACTGAGATAAATCATTGGTTTGGTTGGTTGGTTTCTTTGTTTAATGGCATATCAACCTTTGTAGGTTATTTAATGCCAAAGCTATACTGTTTAACCCATACCTGGGAGGATAAGGGGGTTCATACCTTTCCCAAGGGTATTTACCCGAAAGTGAACGTAATAGCACGAATGGAGTAGATAAATCATTGCTAATCTCTATTCCTAATTAAAACTTGGTCTGGTTTGGTTTTATGGCATATCAACCATCATAGGTTATTTAATGCCAAATCCTGTTTATACGTAGATACAGGCTGTCTCAAAATAGATACAACCTATTAATATGACAATGATTTATTACTGAGATAAGCAGAAGGGCGGTCATTTGAAACATGTCCAGTAAAAATGCATCCTTTGAGCTAGAGACATCAAATCAATGTTTTTTTTTATTGTTATTATATCAGATTCCAAGACATGCAAACCAAGTTTTTTGTCGCAGTAATAAATCATTATCATATAAATGGGTTGCATCTATTCTGATAGTTTTGAATGATTTTGTCTCCAAATAAATAGTGATGCAAAATATTTTTTCCCCTCTTGTCCAAGGCATTGGGATTGAGGATTAATAGTTGTTATAGTATACTATTTTCAAATCTGAAACAAAAAAGAATACAACATTATTATTAGTAGCATTGTTAGGCATCACATAGGTCCCATGTATATTGAGACACCCTATATTAGATTATAAATTGAATTACCATGACCATAAAATCCAGCAAGCACTGTGCATGATATATGGAGCCAATGGACAGCTGTTTCAACTTTATTAGATCTCATCAGCAGTGTATACTGTAATCTCCTCGACTGGAGCTTGAACCAGTGACCACAGAATGCAGAGTCAAAACTACCATTGAGCTACTGGTCCACATCGTACACAAGCAATGCCAAATTAACTAGTCATGGCAAATGCATGGCCAATTAAACTAATGTGTCTTGTGGGAAACCTAATAAGGTTGAAATAGCTGTCCAGTGTTTCCGTATGTTGCACGCAGTGCTTGCCGGATTTTCTGGTCATAGTAATTCAATTTCTAATATAATATCTCAATTTAAAAAAAATAAGAATAAAAAATGTTTACCTATATTAGATATATATGATTTGTAAACAAGTCAACAAAATTCAATAATTCCAAGTATTGCTATGTAGCACTAACAATTCAATTAAACATTAGTCCTTTGTTAGCACTTAGTTTAAATGTCAAACAGTTTCCAACATTACTGGAGCCTCACCAACAGATTGTTTAGTGTCATATCCAGGACACCCGTTGTGGGGATCTGCAGAGATGCAGTCAGTGTATTCTACAGCCCCAGCTGACTGGGTTATGAAACTTGGTGTCACATATACCTAACAAAATATAACATTGCAACAAAAAAAGAGACTCAAATGGAAAAACTGAATATTGTGTTTTATAAATAAGTAATTTTTTCATTTTTACAAAAATTAGGTGGTTCAACTTACAGTAAAGCTAGCATTGCCAGTAGTGATCAAGGAAATAAGGAATATAGGTATATGGCTAACTGAACATATAAATAACAAAGAGTAAATGCCTACTCACCACACCAAATCAAATTATCATGAAGCTTGATATTCTTTAGGCCTTCTTCAATAGCAACCTTCATTTTTTTTACTGATATCAAACTGGTAACATCCCATTTATGGATTATTCCATCAATACTGGCTGAAAAGGCATAACTGAAATAAAATTAAAATTAAGAGAGGCAGATTGAGTATTTAACTGACTTTCTACTAAGTCAGAATGTGACACAAGATCATTTTATAGTGGCGCGGGAGGGGGGGGAATGTACGAATTGAGACTCATGTATAGCCATCATAAAAAGTGCTTGGTCCCTTTTGGCATTCCTCATATTGAGGTGCCTGGTGGGGGGAATTCCTCTGGGACCAAGTAATTCTTGATTAGACTAATTTTATTGCATTCACAGTTAGATGGTTTACTATAGAAATGCATTGAAAATCAGGAAGAGAATGGCTGTCATTGGGCAGGAATTGATATAAGTATGAATAATGAAATGGGGTTATGCAATGTAAAGTTTAAACATATTATTACTCATGAATTAAGTACAAACCTGACATTTTTTAGACAAAAAATAATTTTCTTTGAATCCAAAGATTTTGTTTCTTCATTCATTAAGATATTCACAATTAAAAAATTCATTATCTTCGTGTAAAGTATCAACAACCAAGTAGTAGTAGTACTGACATTCAATTACTTTATTCAGTCTTAAATGTATAAAAAACAAAGTTCTGCCTCTAAAGACTAGGCTCTTTTATTTTATCAGAGGAGGTAGCTTTTGTAGTTTAATGCTTGCCTATGGAAGTTTCCACTTTTTAATGGGATGGTCCATTTCTACTCTACTGTAGGTTGGTTAGTTTTAAGGCATGTTAACCCTTGCTGGACTATTTAGTGCTAAAAGTGAGTCTTTTCTTTTGGTAAGAAATTATATGCTATCAGCATGGGGTGGTATTTGCTATATTTGGTACATATTATTCATTACTGAGAGTAAGGGGTTAGGGTCGGTACAGCTTGGCATAAGCCTAATTGCAGCAGTTACCAGAACAAGGTTGAAAACAACATCAGGACTCTAACTACTGGTTTGAAATTAGAAATTAACCTTCTTTTAGACTGGTTGTCTACCAAGGCAAGGAAATCTGGCCAATCCTATTATTTTACCTCTTCCTGGGATATCTAGTTGATTATGCCGGCATTAATTCAGTTGGTTGCAAAATATTTTCAAATGTTAATTTAGAAGAAAATCTGATATCTCTGAAGAAATAAAACAGGAGTTCTTCCAAGGTGTAGCAATGTCAGTACTACTGTATGGTCAAAGCATTTCGTGGAAAAGTTAAATGTGAACTGCACAAAGATAATGAGTGCTGTTTTGAACATATCCTGGAAGCAGCACCCCACAAAACAGCAACTGTATGGTCACTTACCTCTCATCTCACAAACTATCCAATTAAGATGAACAAGACATTATGAACATTGCTGGAGAAGTAATGATGAACTCGTAAGTGACATTCTCTAATGGACTTCTACATATGGACATACAAGCAAAAATTTACATTCATCAGCTCTGTGCAGAAACTAGGTGCCATCTAGAGAACTTGTCAAAAGTGATGGTGAGAGAGAGTGATCCAAAGGAATATGTGCTGTTGGTACGCCATGATGATGAGGAGAAATTAGACGTTACATAACTAAGGTTATGAATCAAGGGAGATAATTTATTACAGGATTACAACTTTCAAGAGTTTTTCAATATTGATGAAGCAAGCAGAGCTGCTCTTGACTATAGAAAGGAGTAAAAGTAACAGAAGAATATACAAACCTTGTGTTTTCTGCTTGAATAATGGCAATGACAGGTTCTTCATGAGCAGTTAATCTTGTTAAACAATTGATGTGGTCTGTATTGATAATAAAGATATTGATACACCCAGCCCATACTTGATGGCTTGAGGGTGAAAACAGACATGCCTGTTTGGAGAAAAAGAAGACAAAAAAACAAAAACCTTATTTGTTAATAATAGCAGTATATCTAATAATAAAAAAACATAACGATAACAACATTTAGATTTCATTGTCAAAGAAGTATAAAGTGCAAAAGTCTCTCTTCACCAACAGAATGTCTTACAGATAAAACTTGCCTTATGCTAATGATTTGTCATGTATTATGCCCTGTTAGCCTAATGAGTAGAGTGTTTGCCAATGGTTTGGAAGATTCCCAGGTCAAGTCATACCAAAGATTCAAAAAATCATAATTGATGCGGTCTTGCTTAGCACTCAGCATTATAAGGTAAGAATCAAGAGTAAAGTGGAGCAATCCAGGGAATAGAGTAGCGCTCCACTCAACACCTTGGTGTAGTAGCTATTGAAAAGGAAGCCTTCAAGTCACCCTCGACTAAGGTCGCCAACTTTACTTTAATTACTTAGTAGAGCTTAGAATACTTTGACTAGATCCTCTACAGAAGCGTAAGTCTCTCCCACCAAATGAGGTATCTTGAGTACAACACCAAGCTATCTAGTGGTGGTAATCTATGATGTTTTTTTCTTAGATATGGCATAAGGACATATGAAAGGGGTACCCAATGAAACTCAAACTCACTCATGTAGGTTTGCTAGTTGAGCTTGCGAACTATTACACCACGTGGTGAGACTCCTAGTTCTATTTGGACTCAAAGTATAGTACTTGTTAGTGTCCCATCTATGAGTCAAATATATGTTTAAAAATTATTTCAATCAGTTCATTTTTGTGCACCCCCCAAGCAACAACTACATAAAAAATTAAATACGATTCTCTAACATCTAGGCATCAAATAACCCTAGATATGTTGATATGCCATAAAAATCAACCAATAAGTTGTTGCATATTGAATGTTTGTTTTAAGGTGAAAACTTAATTTTAATATTACTACATGTGAATTACATAGGGCTTTGATAACTAGATTGTCTTTTTAAACTTTTTTTATAACTTTTCTTTTGAGCAAATGATATATTCTTATTCTGAACACTAGTTAATGAAGAAAAATAATATATTTCCAATTCAAAATGGATTTATCGTCAAGTTGCACTGAAAACACAGATTTCCCTGACCCTTTCACTCCATCCATCTCAATCATCCATTACTCCCACCAAGTCTTCCAAACTGCATTCAGTGTTCCGATGGAGCTGACGTAAGTCTTTGCAGGTCAGCCAACAATGGCACATCCATGTATGGGGGTTTACAGAAGAACATCATTCATGAGTTTGTTCTTGTATGTTTTGTTCATCTTAGTTGGATGATTTTTGAGATGGGAGGTAAGTGGCTGTATAGCTGCTGCTTTGTGGATAGTTGCTTCCAGAATTTGTTCAAAATAGCACATAGCATTCTTGTGTAATTACTATGTAGCTTTTTCTCCATGTGTTTTGTTTGTGTCCATGGGGTGCATCCATACAGTAGTATTGATATAGTGATAGCTCGGAAAAAATACCATTTTATTTTATTGGATAGACCAGGCTTCCATATGATTGATAAGCTATTGATAGTGGTTCAAATACTTTGCTCAGCATGTTAACATAGATTACCATGACTGATTTTTTATAAGAATCTAAAATTGTTGTTAGATCCAGGATAACTATCGATATCTCAATTAATATGGAATCTACTGAGGTAGGTTTCTATGTTTGGTGAGATCCAAGGAGAATTCTTTATTGTGAAATGCAGGAAGCTGGTTTAGATATTGCTGCACAACACTATAGCGAGCAAGTGACTAGTCTGAATGGTGCATTAGAAAGAAAAGACCATTAATGGGCAAAGAAGTTGATTTGTGATTCTGCTGTATGACAACTCTTACATACTTGTAGGTTGACAATTCACCTTAGTTCAGTTAAAGAAGAAAACTCAACTTTTTTTCCTAGGAAAATAATCTCTTCTTTTTATTTGGCATGGAGTTTGTGTAAAAACCTTAAGAGCAAAACTGAACATCTATTTGTTACTGGTGCCAGAGGAGGAATGTTACAATTTTGACTCGCCCATGATGTCATCTCCCGAGATTTTCCCAGTCAAAACATGGGTATGTCATTTTAGTGTATTCGGATGTGCATGATATTTAAGTTTGTTCATGGGTGCCCATCATTTTAGTAAGTTGACAAGAGCATGTCATTTTAGCGTGTTCATGTGTGTACATCATTTTGGTGTGTTCACATAGGCATGTCATGTTATTGCAGTCACATGGGCATATCATTTTAGTACATTTACATGTGTGTCATTTTAGTGCATTTATGTATGCTTGTCATTTTAGCGCTTTACCATGTGTCATTTTAGTGCATTCATGTGTGCTTGTCATTTTAGTGCATTCATGTATGCTTGTCATTTTAGTGCTTTGACATGTGTCATTTTAGTGCATTCATGTATGCTTGTCATTTTAGTGCTTTGACATGTGTCATTTTAGTGCATTCATGTATGCTTGTCATTTTAGTGCTTTCACATGTATCATTCTAGTGCATTCCTTCTCATCAACCATACGAAATTTACAGATTCAAAGAGAGTTTACATATGCATGTCATTTTAATGAATTTACGTGAATGTCATTTCAGTGCATTCATATGCAATCATTTTTGACAAAGTCTGTTGTCGGTGACCTTTCCATCTCTATACTTCAAATTCAGTGGCCTGAGTAATAATGTAGGGTTCTGAATTATTTCCCTATGAGCTGAATACGAGAATAGTCTTCCATGCTGGAGGGAAATCAGACACTTTGCTGGGCAAATAGTCAAATAGTTCAAAACAGTGAATGTGATTTTACCTAGTGCATCCTCATCCAAGTTTTCTATAACAAGCATCTCAAATGTAAACCCAGGAAAATGTAAAGTATGTTTCTTCTACAATGGTAAGCAGGGAAGAACCATTGTCTTGAAAGGCAGATCGAGCACTCTTATTGAGAGTCATAGAAAGGCATTTGGCAGAGAGACATGGATCATGTTTCCAGTGGTACCACTGTCAATGGTGATTCATAATATTCAGTAACAGTGCAAATCATCCAAGTAGGGAGACTCTTGCGTCCTTTTCTTCTGGTTTCCGTGTGCCAGTATCAGAGAGAGCACACCTTCTGTTTCTTTGAGGTAAGATTGTTTGTGGCATTACTACTACAGTACTCCAAATGTGGAAAGAATCTTTGGTTTGTTTGTCTTCTCATCAACCATCATTGGTTTAGGACTCTTGTCATCATTGCAAATATCGATAACCTGACCAGCTTTTAAGAGGAACCACCAGTCTTGTTCAGGTAAAAAGCTGCACTCACCCAGAAAATGATCAGAGTGGCGGCATCTCACTTATCTGCAAATAGGGCATGACTTTTATGAACATGTGTAGCTTTGTTATTGAGTGCAACTCCTGAAATACTATGGAATTTATGGCTGTTAAAATGGGGTGGGGATATGTGGTGTTGCAGTACATAAAGCTCTCACATCATCAACTGTATGGAATTTCTCAAGGAGCAAGTTCAGAGCTTGAGAAATATCAGACTTGATCTGGATTCCGGTGCATGATCTGGATTCGGTACCATTGCATTTTTAAATGAGTTTTGGTAGGCCAAGGTAAATCAAACGTAATCACATCAGGACCATAAAATTCCCCAGGGGGAGAGATATTTCTTTGTGTTCAGTTTTGGGTTTGCCATGATGCAAAATACTGCTGTTTGACTCTGACAGACTGTTCTCAATGAATTTCATACTATGGTGCAAGTCTTCTGGCTGTTCATTAGGTTGTAGGAAGTGAAAGCTTGATGGCTGTAAGGCATAATGGAGGTGTATGGCCTACCCAATGGACAGTTGAATTCTTGACAATTGTGTTTTTCAACAGAATGAGGTAGTAATTTGTTATTAAGCCAAGTATCAGTTGAAACAACTTGATCTTTTGTCAGGCATTTTTATACCTGCCAACAGGCAGGACATCTATATCATCTGCAAAACCACAAAGAGAGGATGAGTTTATTTTTTTGTTCCACTGGTGGCTGTTTGTTAGGAATGATACAAAGTTTGGTTCAAGTAAAAGAGTATTTTGGATATTCTTTTTCCGATTCTCAAAGATGTTGCAAGAGAACCCAGTTGTGTATGGCCTGTTTGGATCGAATGCATGTCCTTGAAGTTACAGAAAAGACGACTTCAGCATCCTGTGGGACTGTGGTTTGGTTCAGGCACCCAGATATATGGAAACTTGAGTGCATAAAATTGACATGCAGTGATAGACTTTTTTGGAGACTTCTGGCAGTTTTGAACTTTGGTCTGAGGGTGTCTAGCATTTCGGGTGAGTAGTTTCAAGAAGAGAAATTGGATTAGCATTTATCAACCACCGACATTACTATACGAAATTTACAGATATTTATGGTCTCTGAATTTTTTAGGCACGACTATTTTGGTGCACAGTGCATATCTGCCACAGTAAGCTACTTTGATGGGAATTGATACGTCTCAGACTGTTCTTACCATGCCAGTATTGATGGACACAACCACAACAATCTAGTGGTAATTTACTAAGTTTAGATGTGGCACAAGGCCATATGAAATGGGCACCCAATGAGACCACAACAATCCAGTGAGTAAACTTGTTTTAATGGCAGAAGAATGAATATGAAAGGAAAACAGGATATAGTTTTATGATGGAGGCAAAGGAGGAGGAAGAACAATGTAAATAGACCACTGGCATAGTAATTGTTATATTTTGTATGTTAGTTGAATTACATTAAGTACTGGTGAATTCAGAAGTAATTTGGAACTGTTGTGGACTAGCCTATTATACTTTTTTTTTTTTATTGTAGGTAAACTGGTCCATGACTACTTATCTATGACAATCGTTTGAACAATCAGATGTTATGAGTAATAGTAATACTATGGTGATACCAATACTACAGAGATAATTAGTTGTACCTTTTGGAGACCAAGTGTGAACCTTCGAAGCACTCTGCTACTACAACTAATTACCAACTGTACGGCCACCTACCTCCCATCACGAAAACTATCAAAGTTAGATGAATCAGACATGCAGGACACTGCTGGAGAAGCAGGGGCGAGCTCATAAGTGATGTATGCCTATGGACTCCCTCATATGGCCAAGCAAAAAACTGACAAGATTGAAAACTGACAAGATGAAAATAGCTAGATAGATAGATACAATGGTCATTCAATAAATAAGTAAAGTTGGCGACCTTAGTCGATAGTGACCCAAAGGCTCTCTTTTTAATAGCTACCACACCAAGGTGTAGGGGAGGGTGCTACTCCATTCCCTGGATTGTTCCACTCTATCCTTGATCCTTACCTTATAATGCTGAGTGTTAAGCAAGGCAGCATCAAGTACCATTTTTTGAATCTTTTGAATGACTCGACCTGGGATTGAACTATTGGTGAACACTCTCAATAAATAAGGGGAATTTTTTTGAAAAAAGCAAAATAAATTTTTTATTCAGAATATTTTTCCGTAAATATAAACTCTACATGGTTTGGAATTGTTTTAAAGCAAAAATTATCTTAATCTCACAAAAGTATTTGTTTTGAGGCTATTCAAAATGGTAAAAAAATCAAGAAGAGTACTCTTGGCTTAAACAGAATTCTGTCATCAGATTTTTGCTGGCTGAGAAGTGCAAACCATGTGAAATTTATAGAACATGTTTATAAATGAACTAAACATGGGTTTGCCTCTTCAATACTGAGTCAAAAAGACGGTTCAGGGAATGGAAACACACTGACTTTCCAGTAAAAAAAACACTTCAGGTGTAGCAGTCAGTAAAGAAGGCCATGCTGATAGTCTTCTTGGGTATGAAAAAAATGCAGCTATAAACAGTGCTTCCTATTGCAAAATCCTTAGGCAAAATTCACCTTATTTATCGAATGTCCTTCAGAAATATGAATATAGATAGATTGATATGAACAGATTCAGGTAGATAGATAGGATATAATCAGACTATGATAGATAGACATGAACAAATTCATATAGAAAGCTATGAATAGACTGAGATAAAAAGATAGATACGGACAGACTCAAAGAGATAGATAGATAGCTATGAACAGACTCAGAGAGATAGATATGATCAGATTCAGATTGATACCTATGAACAGATAGGTAGATTCATGTAGATAGATAGTTATGAACAAACTCAGAGAGATAGATATGATCAGACTATGATAGATAGACAAGAGCAGATTCAGATAGAAAGCTATGAAGAGACTGAGATAAATAGATAGATACGGACAGACTCAAAGAGATAGATAGCTATGAACAGACTCAGAGAGATAGATATGATCAGATTCAGATTGATACCTATGAACAGATAGGTAGATTCATGTAGATAGATAGCTATGAACAAACTCAGAGAGATAGATATGATCAGACTATGATAGATAGACAAGAGCAGATTCAGATAGAAAGCTATGAAGAGACTGAAATAGATATGAACAGGCTTATATTATCAACTAAGTGACCAAATAAAAGAAATGTACCAGTTAGGGTCTGATGTATGAGTCAAAGATCTGTTTGAAAATTATTTAAGTTACTCAAAACCATATAATCTCAACCACCCTGTTGACAGGGCTAAAAATAAGCTAACTGCATCCTGAAAGAAGAGGGGGGCTGGATGGTATGCCTCCTCAGCAATGGAAAAAAAAAAGAACATGTGGAATCAATTTCTTCAGAAGGTGGGCAGCCAAGTTTCTACGCTGAAAATATTCCTTTTTCCTCAACAATCTTCTCCAGCAGTCCTACACCCAATCCTACACTGCGTCATCAAGACTCAAAACGCTTTCTGACCCCGGTGTATTCAGGCAGGACTTATATAATCATGCCAAAATGCCACATCCAGGTCAATCGCACAATGTAGTAACTTACATGTGCGCTGATGTCAAACATGATTCACGATCAGGAGGATGAGTTCGATCTTTCCAATCGCCCGTTTCTCTCTCCCTTTTACATGCCAGATATATTCGTGCATGCTTTGAGCAGCCGCGTGCATGATTTCTCTCGCTACACTCCCTCCTCCCATCTCAAGATCACAAAGATGGCAGTCTAGTGGTGGGCACTTTCGTCAGGTATTTCCTTTGTAAAGGCAGGAAGGAGGGTCCTGCTTCTGCTTCTTCAGTGGGTGCACTGTCTGGCTCAGAATCTTCTCCGTTGTCCTGCAGCAGACTCTCTGCCCTTCTCTCAGATGTTGTGCTGTTGGAGTCTTCCTTTGGTGTGATGACACAGTGGCGAGGGTGTAGATCCTTTACGTGGTGGGGTATCCTGTCCACCAAAATCAACTGTGAGCTAATTATTTTGGTCACCTCACCTTTGCTGAACTTTATAGTGCATTGACTCTGCGGCGCTTTGACCAACACGCATTCTTCAACTTGGTAAGAGCTGTGCTTGGGACCTAGGGATGCTGTTGCATGATTAGCCCCCTTCACTTCAACTTTTTATCGATAAATCCTGTTAGCAGGTGCAGTGGAGAGGGATACATCATTTATGGGTGTGATGTTGTTGAAGCCCATAACAGGGCTTGCCTTTATGCTGGTGTCAAAATCGGCGGGTGTAATGCAGAAGTTATGCCAGCTCAGTGGGAATTCCAAGTTGGTCCATGTTAGGGCATCGAAATGGGAGATCACTTGTAGATTGCTCGTTGCATTTTACATTGTGCGGCAGAAGACTTTGGCCTTGATGTATGGCCTTGATCCCAAACCCACGAGTGAAGATTGGAATGGTGCTGGTGCTCATACAAACTTCAGTACTACTGAAATGAGAGAAGGTAATGGTCTTCAGCACATTGAAAAAGCCATTGATAAAATGAAACTGTATCATGCTGAACACATCAAGGCTTATGACCCCAACAAGGGCAAAGACAATGAGAGGTGACTGACGGGTCTTCACGAGACATCTTCAATCCATGATTTTTTGGCTGGTAGTAACAAATATTTAAATGAGACCTTCAAAGACCAAAGTGGAGAAGAGTTCCAAGCTTTCGCACGAGTGGGGAATTCACCTACGATATTGTTGTGCATATGCCCCAGCCACTTAAAGACTAAACCTGATTCTCATCCTTTAGTAACATGGAGTTTTTTTGTCCCCAGCTAATCTTGTGAATAGCTAACAGAGAATAGTAAACAATATACATCCTAGGCTTACTTGCTTACATACTGACATACTTAATTCCATGCAACCAACAACTAATGAACACTTCATAAAAATGTAAGCCTCTCACAAACTTTCATTTTCCTAAGAATTTTGTATGCATACATACAATAAGGAAATTTCTACATACACACTTCTATTTACAATTTTTTCTATTTAGTTTGCTCAGGTAAAAATATATGTTGCTGTTGCATGTAATTGTTCTTAAATTTATTATTTAGAGGAAGCAATATTTCTCCAATTGAAATTCCTAAATAACAAGAATTATTAAATTGAGAAAATAAAAAATGGGAAGGAAATAAGTATATGGATACTTCAGAAGACAAACAAAGGACATGGCACACAAAATAATTTGGACTTGGCTATGTAGCGAAGATCTAAAAAGAGAAACAGAATGATTAATAGCAGCCCAAAATAACACCATATTATGTAAAGGCAAGAATAGAAAAGACCAAAGAGAATAGCAGGTATAGACTATTGAGAGAGAGAGGGGGAGAGAGAGAGAAAGAAAACAGTAAACCATATAAACAGATGCAGTGAACTGACCCAGAAGCTGTACAAGAGCAAACAAGCACAGAAGGAGTATACAAGCAAGGGTGACTGGATAGAGAAAGTGATCCACTGGGAATTGTGCAAGTGACTAAAATTTGACTTTACAGATAAAGGGTATGTGTACAAACTAGAATCTGTCCTGATAAATAAGACATAAAATTCTCTGGAAGTTTCAGATAAAAACAGATCACCCAATGTTGGCCAGAAGAGGAGACCAAGTTGTAAGAAACAAACATGCCAACAAATGAACTTTGCCATTCCAGCAGGTCACCGAGTTAAAGTAAAGGTAAGCAAAAATCTAAAAAAATACCTGGACCTTGCCAGAGAACAAAAAGGTTGAGGAACATGAAGGTGATAGTGATACCAATCCCAATTGGAACACTTGGAACAATCCCTAAGAACCTGGAAAAGAAACTGAGTGAACAATAACTCTAAGTAAGACTGTCCAGATCACAGATACCTCTGAGATCAGTTGACAAATATGGAATACAATAGACATAATATACTGAATATGTGTGTACATATATATATATATATATATATATATATATATATAAATTTATCAGCCCTTCCGCTCAAGCAGGATGTGACACAAGATCAATTTCTTAAGTAGAGTTTAACAGGTTTGAATTCAGAGTTTTCCTTCTCTTAGACCAGTTGCTGTACTGGGTTGTCTCCTTTATTATTTACCCAAAGCTGGGGGGAGAATAGTTGGATTCATACCTTTCCCAAGGGTATTAGTGTTATGTGAAATACCAACCGTCTTATCTAGGATTTGAATTCTGGTTGCAATGTTCATTTCCAATGATAATATCCATTACACCATGAGTACCTCCTATATAGTTTTCCTGTACCGTGAGTTTAATATATATATATATATATATATATATATATATATATATATATATATATATTTAACCCCTTGTGTATGTATATATGTATAGGTTATGTGATGTTTTTTTAAAAAAAAGATAATTCAATAAGAAGCATAAAGATATGTATTTTAAAATAAAAGAAATATTAAAATTCAATTACTGAAATTGTTCTTATTCATAGAAACAAATTTTTAATGAATGAAATTAAAATGAAATTATGATTTACAAAAAATCCCACTCTGACCGAAGAGATTCAAATCTTCACTTGTTTAGTTAGTTTTAATATTGCCAAGTATTTGTTGGTGTGGCTAGTATTATATGATTTGATATTCCATTTATGATAACTTTTTTTGTATCTTATAAAAGTTTTAATCTTGAAACCAAAGTATTTTGGAAAAATCAACACCTATCCTAATAGTATTCAGTGAGACTAAGAAAAAAATATATTCAAATAAATTATTAGGGATAAATGGAAATTAAATTTAGCTGAAAGCAGTGCATCAATAAAAAAGTTTAAGCTCTGGCATAAATACATGCATGCATATATATATATGTGTGTGTTGTATCGTGGTAAGGAAGAGATACACAGTGAAATAGAGTTAATTATTCATTAATTGAAGTGGTACAGTCTGACAAGTATTATAAGTCTCGCGCTGTTGGTGTTACATCCAAAGTTGATCTACTATTGACCTAGATCTTTCAGAGCTCTCTGTCTCTGCTTCTGCGTGCTTCAGAAACACTGTGTCTTTTATACTTCCATGATACCGGTACAAACCACTATACAACTGAATGTGAATTTTGTTATACCCTAGAGAATAAATAGGGAACTAACAATAGCCATACATTGAGCACTCTCATAGATTTATATGATTACCCTCATATATTCTATGTAAAACGATAATCCACACCTACTGTCCTTGGACACTAACTGGATAATTTAGGTATATATATATATATGCACACACATTTAAAAGATGTTGCTTGATTAGGTAAGGTATGTCAACAGTTGTTGGATTATTTAATAACAAGAATAAAAATTAAAAGGATTTAAAAAAGAAAGAAAAATAATGAAAAAGTAAAGTTAAATTACAATGCATGAAAGTTTAATCTTTAATAAAATTGAAATTGTTATTTACAAAAACCTCACTCTGACTAAAGAGATCTGGATCTTTACTTGTTAAGTCAGTTTTAGTATTGCCAGTTATTTATTGGTGTAGGTGTTTTTATATGATTCAGTATTCCATTTATAATAAATATTTTGTATTTTGTAAAAATCTTAAACTTGGAACCAAAAACAGTTAAAAAAAAAATCAACCCCTCTCATCATGGCATCCTGTGAGACTAAGAAAAAATGTAAGCAATGTTCAATTAATTTATTTGGGAGTGAATGGAAATTAAATTTGGTTATAAGAGGTGCATCAAGTAAAAAGTTTGAGAAGCCATGGCACATACACACACACACATTTAAAGATGTTGGTTGGTCAGTTAAGGTATGTCAACACTTGTTGGATTATTTAATAAGAATAAAAAATTTATAGATTTAAATAAGAAAGAAAAAGGAAAAGAAATTATATTAAACACTGGTAAATTAGTTGTTTTGTAATTTGATATTCAATTAATTTGGAAGTGAATGGAAATTAAATTTGGTTATAAGAGATGCATGAAGTAAAAGGTTACAGAAGACCTGATATATATATATATATATATATATATATATATACACACACACACACATACTTACATTTAAAGATTTTGGTTGGTCAGTTGACTTGTTGAACTATTTGATAATAATAATAAAAATATAGATTTAAAAAAAAGAAAGAAAAAAGGAAAACATTTTATTAAACACTGGTAAATTAGTTATATTTTGTGATCTAATATTCAATTAATTTATTTGGGGATAAATGGAAATTAAATTTGGTTACAGTGGCAGCATCAAGTAAAAAGTTTTAGAAGTCCTGGTATAGACAGTTGTCATTTCAATTACTTACCACAGTTTGATTGGTTTGTACAAATTCTTTTTCTAGTTCCCATTCACTAGCATCAAAGACCCTCACAACGCCATTACCCAGAGCACACCATAACTGGGATCTGTCACCTAAAAAACAAAGAATATCAGAGAGAGAGAGAGATATTTGGTTTGGTTTTATAGGTTATTTAATGCCAAAGCCATATGTAGAAGAATAGTAGTGGTACTATTTATCTCATAACTGGTGGGGTGGGGATGAGGGGGGGTAGTGTGATTGGATTTTGAATTTGCTTACTGTAATATCACAGTCCAGTATGGTAACAACTATGCTACAAAGACTCCCCAGAGAGAGAGAGAGAGAGAGAGAGATAAAAAATAGAGGTGTTAATTTGCCATTTTTAATTGTTGAAATTATATAAGCCAATAGAAGTGGGTTGTCATGGGTTAGCAGGGCATTTACTCTGCAGGACCTTGATTACTCTAGGTATAATAGGGACTACTGAAATATTATAGAATCTAAAGTTAGCAGGCCTTATGTGAGCCAATAGAACTGTTTGGTGTTTGAAGAGAACTCACTCTGCAGGGCCTTGACCAGACAGTATAACAGGATTTGCTAAGAAATGGGGCTATAAGAATCCTCATGGAGTCCATGGAAAAGCCACCAGATGGCTTTGGATAAATGTCATTGTTGGGAAGGGGTCAACCCTAATTGGATCACCTAGATGAGGAAGGTATGATGTTGAAACCCCTGATGATGCTTCTCAGCACATCTATCATCATCATCATGTTGTGCCACTAGCATGGATATTCCTGACCTTCTCTCGCCACTTTTCCCTATTGTTCATCGCCTCTGACAGGTCTTCAGGGCTACATCCTGTATCTTCCCATAGCTGCTAAATGTATGTTCATGCTGGTTGTCCTGCTTTTGCCCAGCCATATGTGGGGGTCCATAGGAGTACATCACTTATGAGCTCGTCCCTGCTTCTCCAGCAGTGTCCTGCATGTCTGGTTCATCTAACTTGGATAGTTTTCGTGATGGTAGGCAGGTGGCCGTATAGTTGGTGTCTTGTGGGGTGTTGCCGCCAGGACTTGTTCAAGATTACTCGCAGCATTCTTGTGTAATTGCCGTCTAGCTTCTTCTCCAGCCGTTTTGTTAGCGTCCATGTAGTGCATCCATACAGCAGTATTGATACGACAGCTGCCTGGAAGAAACTGCGTTTCATTTTATCAGTTAGGTCTGATTTCCATATGATCGATAGCCTATCGATAGCTGTCCATGCCTTTGTTAGCTGTGTATCGATGTCCTTTTCGGTTGATGAGACACTGCTTCCTAGGTAAGTGAATTTGTCTACTAGTTTAAGAGGGGTTCCGTCTAGTGTGGAGATGTCACCTGTTTGATTATAGCACATATATTCAGTTTTGTGTACATTGACATGTATAAGATGTATTAAGTATTATTTATGACCTAATTCTACAGCACCGAAAATCTGTAAACAAAAATATGAATAAGTAATGGTCGAGAAATAAGTACCTGCCTTTTATATATTTAAGCAATTTTACTTATGTTTACAGGTGATTGACATAACTTGCTGGAACTCATCCTTATAGCCCAATTGGAAGTGTTCATCTTGACAGCCATTGCTCATAGAGCACAGACAAACAGATTTTCAACTGTTTTCAACTGTTTTTCATTCTCTAGTCCCTGCTATCTCTTCTGTATCTGTTCTCTCAGCCAATCTCTGTATCTGTGGTCCCATCTATGTGTCCTCTGGTTGTATACTCTCTGTGTTTATCTCTTACCCCTTCTAGCAGCAGACTCATTCTGTTCTTCATTCTTTGCCCCCCCCCCATCTCTTCTATATCTGTGTTCTTCTACATCTGCCTCTTATTCCTTCTAGTAGCAGACTCATTCTATTCTTCATTCTTTGCCTCCCACCCCCACCCCATCTCTTCTACATCTGTGTTCTTCTATATCTGCCTCTTATCCCTTCTAGTAGCAGACTCCCTTTTCCAACTAATCCTCTTGTATATATGCAGAGGTGAACACTTCCACCTCCAGCCTCCTAGCCACCCAAAGACTGGACATAAACACACTTGCAGACAATTGGTTTTAAGGAGAAAGGTGTGATATCACAGAGAGGCACGACATGATGATGATGATGAGGGCTGAATTAGTGATACCCATGCAAATATTTCTCAGCTTCCAAAAGGACACACACATGTATGTGTATGCATCTAAATACACGTACCCATGATTAACTCACAACCACACACATATATACACCTGCTGTACATATATATATTCACATCAAACTAAGCCTGTATATAGTGTCACACTGTCAGTGGGGCTCAGAATCCACCAACTGCACTTGTGAAAAAGAGTTTTTTTCACAGTCCTATTAAATATGAAGAGACATTCCAAGTACTTCAACTCATGGACACACCAGCATTGGCTGAGCAGCAAAAACATTATGCAGACACTGGATACAATATAGAGTACCGACCAAGAGTGATGGCTGATTGGGACAGATGCTGAGAGAGTCAAAGGAATCTGTGCTATCAGTTTGGCTGGGTTTTATGGCATATCAACCCTTGTAGGTTATTTACTACCAAATCATCATTATACATATATATGATTTGTAAACACATAGTTTTAAAGATAACATTTACAAATGAGCCTGAGCTCATTTGTTTGCAAACAGTTAAATAGTTATACATATGATTTGTAAGTCAGTAGTTTTTATTTGGTTAGTTGTTTGGGTTTTATGGCATATAAACCTTTGTAGGTTATTTAACACCAAATCCATTTTTATGCAAATACTCAGTTCTATTTCAAACAATTCAGTTTAGCATGAGTGCACAGTTTAAAATGTTTCTATTTCAAGTTATTCAGTTTAGTCAAACAATTCTAATTTAGCTAATTCAGTTTAGTATAAGTACAGATTTTGTTTACACACAGTTAAGTGTCAAAACAGTTCTATATTAAACAATTCAGTTGAGTGTAAGTAGAGTTTCAATGTCAAAAACAGTTCCATTTCAAACAATTCAGTTTAGCATAAGCACACAGTTTAAATATCAAAACAGTTCTATTTTAAACAATTCAATTTAGCATAAATATGCAGTTTAAATGCAGAAAACAGTAAACTCAAACCATGGTTTAGTTCTATTTAACCTATAGATAGAACCCTTACCAGGTGCTACCACTCCAGGCCAGAGTGGACCTGGGAGCGATGGCAATAAAGGGATACTCTGCATTCCCCAAAGCTCCAGCACTACTGGAACCTCACCATCAGATTATTTAGTGTCATATCAGGACATTTATTGGAGCGTGGGTGGGGGTCTTATCCCTTTGCAGAGAAGCAGTCTGTGTATTCTACAGCCCCAGCAGACTGGGCAAAGTAGTTTTTAGGTAATCTTATTTTAAACTGAGTCACAGCTAATTTGTTTGCACACAGTTAAATAGTTTGTTGATGATATTTTTAAACGAGCCTGAACTGACTTGTTTGCATACAGTTAAATAGTTATACATATGATTTATAAGTCAGCAGTTTTTAGGTAATCTTATTTTAAAATGATACCGGGCCATTGGACTAATGAGTAGAATGTTCGGCAATGGTCCAGGAGACTGGGGTTCAATCCCAGGTTGAGTCATACCAAAGACTTACAAAATGGTACTTGATACCACCTTGCTTAACACTCAGCATTATAAGGAAAGGATCAAGGGTAAAGTGGAGCAATCCAGGAAATAGAGTAGCACTTTCCCCTACATCTCAGTGTAGTAGCTATTGAAAAAGGAGCCTTCAAGTCACCCTCGACTATGGTCGCCAACTTTACTTACTTATATTAAAATGAATCACAGCTCATTTGTTTGCACATGGTTAAATAGTTCCAAACTGTTCTATTTAGAATTAATCGTTTGTTTGCACTCACTTAAATGGTTTCAAATATTGCAATCTAACATAAATAGTTTTATTTGCACATAGTTGAATTGTTTCAAGCATCGCTATGTAACACTAATTATTCAATTTAGGCACACAGTTAAAGAGTGTCAAGTATTGCTAATCAACACTAATAATTCTATTCAACATTACTCACTCATATGCATACAGTTAAATGGTTTCAAGTATTACAATGTATCACTAACAATTCAATTAAACATCAGTCATTTGTTTACAAAGGGTTAAATTATCAAACAGTTCTATTTCTAACAATTCAATTTAGCATAAGTCAACAATGTTAAGTGGTTTCAAGTATTGTAATGTATCACTAACAATTCAATTAAACATCAGTCATTTGTTTACAAAGAGTTAAATTATCAAACAGTTCTATTTCTAACAATTCAATTTAGCATAAGTCAACAATGTTAAGTGGTTTCAAGTATTGTAATGTATCACTAACAACTCAATCAAACATCAGTCATTTGTTTACAAAGAGTTAAATTATCAAACAGTTCTATTTCTAACAATTCAATTTAGCATAAGTCAACAATGTTAAGTGGTTTCAAGTATTGTAATGTATCACCAACAACTCAATTAAACATCAGTCATTTGTTTACAAAGAGTTAAATTATCAAACAGTTCTATTTCTAACAATTCAATGTAGCATAAGTCAACAAAGTTAAATGGTTTCAAGTATTACAATGTATCACTAACAATTCAATTAAACATCAGTCATTTGTTTACACGCAGATAAATGGTTGAACAGTTCTATTTCTAACAATTTGATTTAACCGAAGTCATTTGTTTGCACATAGCTTAAATATCACAGTTCTATTTGACCCATAGATAGGACCCTATCAGGTGCTACCATTCCAGGTCAGAGTGGATCTGGGAGCAATGGCAATGAAAGGGTACTCCATATTCCCTGAAGCTCCAGGATTGGAGCCTTGCCATCAGATTGTTTAATGTCATATCCAGGAGACTTGTTGGGGGTAGGTGTCTTACCCCTCTGCAGAGATGCAGTTAGTGTATTCTATAGCCCCAGCTGATTGGGTTTCATGCCATTAGTTCACCTTGATGATGATGATGATGATGATGATTTAACACATAGATGGGACCCAAATGGGTATTACCACTCTGGGTCAGAGTGGAACTGAGAGTAATGGCAATGAAGGGGTACTCCCTCACTTCCTAGAACAGGCACCTCACTATCAAATGCAGTTTAGTATTATAATTAAGACACCCTTTTTGGAGGGTGGGACTCTTACCTCTCTGCAGAGGATACGGTCAATGTATCTTAAACCCTGCCAACAGGGTAGTAAAGCTTATCAAGTGTTTCTGTGTCTGTATTTATATGTCAAATGAAACTTTTGGTTTCCAATCCTGTTGCAATAAAAATAATGAAGACGAGGATAATAGTTCAAATAATATTTATGGAACAATAAGGCTTTGTGAGGTGTAAAACCTACCTTTGGGTATGTATAATATGTCTATGATTGCTTGGCAATCATGATCCAGGTTAGGATTCATTCTTATCTGTAAAACTTCTTCCGTGTACTTTGACAGCTTCAGAGATCCGGATTTTTGAAGTTTGAAAAAAGAACACATATCGAGGGCCACTCGGTCAATATTAATGAAATGTGATTGCAAACTTGATTTACAACTGCAAATGAAACAAAAGGAGATAGAAAGAGACAATATGGCTGGGTTGTATTATTAATCGTTCTTATAAAAATTTCATTGATTGATTTAACAGCACCACAACCTGTTTATGGCTATTTTATGCCTAGAGGTTTGGGAATAGTGTTCGTTGTATGTTCATATTTTTCATGTAATTGTTTCTTAAGATAAGTTTCTTTGTTTAATGACATATCAACAATCATGGGTTATTTAATGCGAAATTATCCTTGTAGAAGGATAATAGTGATACTATTTAACCCATAGTTGGGAGAATAAGAGGATTCTATACCTTTCCTAAGGGTATTAGTCCAAAAGTGAGCTTAATAGCTCAACTGGGATGGAACTTACTACGTTGCAGTCCAGCACATTAGCCACTACTATGGTATCTTATCTTGGTCGCTGTATCAATATAACACATGTTGTGTTAATATGGCAGGTGTATCAGTTGCAATATTGATATCTTAGTCACAGTATCAATATAGTATTGCATTCTTCTGTCACAGGTATTTCTATACACTTTTTTTAAGATATTGTGATTATATCTGAAAAAATTGAATAGTTCTTCTCATGGCCATGATAAATCTCTTCTCGTTTTTTCTTGTTCATCTGTAACTGAAAAGTATTCTCTAAAAAAAAAAAAAAAAAGTGGGGGGGCGTCCTCGTGGTGTAATGGTTAAAGCGGTGGACTGCGGAATCGTAGTACGCAAGTTCGTACTCCAGTCGCGCTATTACATTCACTTTCGGGCAAATACCCTTGGGAAAGGTATGAACCCCCTTATCCTCCCAGCTATGGGTTAAATAGCACCACTACTGTTCTTCCAGGAGAATGGCTTTGGCATTAAATAACCTAAAAAGAGGTGATATGCCATTAAACAAAGAAACAAAAAAAAAACAAAAAAAACTCAGTTATGGTTAACGGAATCAGAACAAGCAACCCCCGTGGATTTAATAAAGGATGTACTTCGAAGTTCCATGTAGGTTCCCGAGTTTGACAAACACCTGAAGAAGGCCAGAGGACATATCAGCTGAAACATTGTAGAAAGAACAATAAAGATGAAGACAATAGTCCGAAAACCCTTAATGATAAAAGACAAACTCTGTCGACCACTATGATAAAGATGTATTCAATGATGAAGAAAAATAATCATATTTCTACATTCTCTTTTTCAAATGGCTATTAAATGTGACTGCTGTCTGTCATCACTCTATATCGTATATGCATGTGTTAACTTAGCAGTTCTTCACTTTTTTCTTTCAAAGTTGGAGGGAAAACTTGACTGTAAACTTTTCAGAGCAATCATTTATTTCTTGACCAAGCCTGAAGCACCAATTGATTTCTCCCTGAAAACCTGAAGCACCAAGTCAACTAACATTCCAACACTCATGAATATATGCAAGTCTCACTACAAAGGGTCAATGAACTCCACAGCTGCTTTCTCCCTGAAATCATAATTCCATGTGTCCATTAACAGAAGGTTAAAAGATCTTTAACTGAATTTTTGTTACTGTCTATAGTGATCTCGTATTTTATCTTCTGACCGACAGAATAAACAGACATGCTATTAGATATTAAAGGAAATATACAAAATCTTACTTCTCGAAAGCCATCAGAACAAGGACCGTCTCTGCTCCAACCAATATAGCATCGTTTTCCTTTTGTTCGATCGAATACATTTTAGCTGACCAGATTTCATTCAAAATCAAGTACCACATGTTTTGATGGTTTTTCAAATTTGCTGTGATTTTTTTGCCATCTATTAAAAAATTAACAGAGAAGTAATATAAATCCAAATTAGTTTTAGTCAATTTGTTTTAAAATTCTTATTATAAAACATTTTTGTGATAAAAAATAAGCAAAAAAAAAAAACACAATGTTTCACACACCATTACACTTATACTGAACTTGATGCTCACTGGGTGCCATATACTAATGGACTTGTATCAGAATAAAATAAGTATATCAGGTAGCTTTGCTGTGGTATCCCTCATCAACAAAAAAAGGGATTATCAATGATCAGGAATTAATGCAAGTATTACTGATAGATGAAGGTAAATATGTGTGTAATATATTTGCATTTTCTAATTGAAAATCAGGAGAAAATGGATTATCAGTGGTCAGGAATCGAAGCAAATTTTATTGACAGAATAGATTTATTATTTGTATAATGCAAATCTACTGTTAATGATTTTAATATAGAAATTATTTTACAATAGAAATGCTTGGAAAATAACAATGAAAAGGATGTTTGTTGTTTAATAACATATCAAACTTCTTGGATTATTTAATGTCAAAGCTCTCTTTCTAGAAGGACAGTAGTGGTACTATTTAACCCATAGCTGAGAGGATCAGAGGGTTCATACTTTTCTCAAGGGTATTTGTCGGAAAGTGAATGTAATAGCACAACTGGAGTTTGAACTCACTTACTACGATTCAGTAGCCCAGCTCTTTAACCATTACACCACAAGGAATGTGAATTATCAATAATTCAAGCTAACTTTATTGACAGAAGTGTTATTATTCATATCAAGAAAATACATTGTTTATGATTTTACTATATAACTGCATAGAAAATAATGAAGTGGTCAAGAATGATAGTATTATTGACAGAATATGACCATTAGATTATTATCTTACTCCTTATGAGTTTTTCACACTAGTTGGTGATCTTTCACTAGAGTCTGAATGACAGCAAGTCTCCTCAGGTCACCTGGACTCTTCTGATTATCCTAGCTGATCTTACCAATAATCTGTACAGTCTCAATTATACTTCAGATTTCCAAATCTTTCAATCTTTTTTTTCAAGCTCTTAGGGACTGTTCCAAGGACACCAACTACAATTGGTATCACTGTCATCTTCATGTTCCTCAGTTTTTTTGGCTCTCTGGCAAGAACCAAGTATTAGTCTTCTTTTTTTTTTTTTTTTAATTCATCATCATCAGATACATGGCTAATGATTTTACTCTAGAAAAGCATTGCAAATAATTTTACTAAAGAAATCTATTGAAAATTAATAGATGAAGAAATTTCAAAGAATTAAGATATTGAAGCCAACTAACTTAACTTGAGACTCATATGAGTACTCACCTTTTGTGAAAATTTGTAATCCACCAACCTGCTTGAAAATTGAATGGTTGTTTCCTGTTTTGATTTTAGATATTTGTTGCAAGCGACACAGGGATTGAAGATTGCTCGCCCCATGTTTCAGAAACAGAAGTCTACAAGAAAAGATAAATTCCTGAAAAAATAGGCTAGCATGAAACAACATTTCAAGTTAAAACACATACCTTGGTAGTAATATGTCATCTACAAAAAACAATATAAACATATGCATAGAAAATGCATGAACTGCTACTGATAAGATATCAACCATATGTAAATCTGATCTCTCAGATAAAATAAAAGGAGAATTCTTCCAAGCTGTTGCTGTGTCAGTACTAAAGTACGGTTACACTAATTAGGCTCTAATGAAATGGCTAGAAAAAAAGCTAGATGGGATCTACATGCTGCATGTGGATTTGAACAAATCTTGGAAGCAATACCTAGTAAAACAGCAGTTGCATGGCCACTTACCTCCCATTGATCAAACCATCCAAGTAAGATGAGTAAGATATGCTGGGCATTGCCCGGGAAGTAAGAACAAACTCATAAACAATGTTCTCTTATGGACTTCTGTGCACAGACTCACCAGTGGACTGACCAGCAAAAACTTATTCATCAGCTCTGTGCAAACACAGAGTGCTGTCTAAAAGACTTGTTAAGAGTGATGACTGATAGGGATGAAGCGGAAAAGAGAATCAAGTGAATCCATGATGTTGGCATACCTTCATAAAATTATTAAACTTAAGAAAATAAATATAACAGGTATTAACAACCAAAATGTTTCATTATTTTTTATACATACCATATTTATTATCTGTGTGTGTGTGTGTGTGTGTGTTTGATTAAATAATAAAGACACATTTTGTCTATATAATTTTATTAAGTTCCTTTCAAGTTTCCTGATAAGTAACTTGGTTTCAGGCTGGAATTGGTGGATGAATTTACCAAAATTGTCCCGAGTGCTTTTAGTAAATTTATCCATAAATTCCAACCAGAAAACAAGACACTCATGAGGAAACTTGAAAGGATCTGAATAAAATCATATGGACAAAATGTGTCTTTATTATTTAATCAAACATACTTAAATGAAAGACTAATGCCCAACTACACACAAACACACACGCACATATATATATATATATATATATATATATATATATATATATATATACACGAGGTGCATACAATAAGTTTCCAGACTTTTTTTGTATGGGCATTTAAAATTGTTGTAGACTCTTGAAAATTCAGTATCTTATTGCTATACATTTTATGAGATGACTGACCAATTTTTATGGTTTCAGGTTCAAATGAACAGCTACAGCAGCAATTGGAATATACCCTACTAAAGCCTGATTTTCACAACTGGTGAATTTCAAAAATGCAATCTGACACTTTAGAAGAATGATATGCAATAAAATTCTGTTTTAAACTTGGAAAAAATGCCACAGAAACCTATAGAATGCTTCAGACTGCTTTTGGAGCATCTGGCATGAATTGAGCATCAGTTTTTGAGTGGCATAAGAGATTCAAGGAAGGCAGGGAGTCTGTAAGGGATGATGAGAGGTGTGGGAGGAGTAAGGAAGTCAATACACCACAGTTGATTGGCCAAACGGTTAGGGTTAAGGTTACTATGTTGAGGTTTTAAGGGAGTTCAGGAAGAGATTCCGTTGGAAGAGGCCAGCACTCTTCAAATTGGGTCAGTGGCATTTCCACCAGGACAATGCATCAGTCCACAACTCTATCCTTGTCACAGACTATTTGACCAAGATGGGCATCAAAAGAGTTCCTTAACCTCCCTATAGTCCAGACCTTGCTCCCTGTGACTTTTGGTTATTCCCTAAGCTCAGAGGCTGTCGTTATGAGACAATTGAGGAGATGAAAAAGGCTGTGACAAAGGTCATTGATACGCTCACACAATAGGACTTCCATGGGAGCCTTCCAGAAGTTGTAGGAACAGTACAAGTGCATTGCAGCTGGAGGAGATTACTTCGAAGGGGACTAGAGTTTCATGTGTGTACTCTCAATCGAAGTACCCATATGAAAAAGTCTGGAAACTTATCGTATGTACCTATATATATATATATATATAATTAATAATGTAGTTTACTATATTTATAGATAAAGAATGCTGATTATCAGTGATAGAGCATATATAGATCTAAGTTAACATAGTGAAGATGCAGAATCAATGTTGCTTGATGACTGATAGATTCTCACTGATGAGATCATCAAACTAAGTAACCAAGCATTGTTGACTCTTTGTTTATGTTATCCTAACTGATATATATATATATATATATATATTGTTGTAACTTAACAAAAAGGTTACTAAATGAGAAATAACCAAAACAGAGATTGGAAATGAAATGGAAATCTTTATAACATTAACAAAATACACAACTTGCCAGTGGCATTAAGAAGGTAACCACTGCTCGTGGTTACTACTTAGCATATTTTCACCCCCTCACAATAATGTCCAACATATTTATGAGGAATGGGACATACCCATTAATGTTCATAGGTTGTATATAACAGTTATTGAATGAGAAATAACCAAAACAAAGGTTGGAAATGAAATAAAAATCTTCATAACAATAACAAAATACAGCATGAAGAAGGTAATCGCTGCTAGTGGGGACGACTTAGTCAGCATATTTTCACCCCCAACCTCACAATAGTGTCCAATGTATTTATGAGGAATGGGACCTACCCATTAATGTTCATAGGGTGTATAACAGTTACTGAATGAGAAATAACCAAAATGGAGGTTGGAAATGAAATGGAAATTTTTATAACATTAACAAAATATAATATTCACCAGTGGCGTGGAGTAAGTAACCCACTGCTAGTAGGGAACTACTTAGTCAGCATTTAACCCCCCTTAAAATAGTGTCTAATATATCCATGATGATTAGGGCATACCCATTAATGTTCATAGGTAGGGCATATAACATATATATATAAGTTAATATAGCTAATTTAGTAATTTTTGCCAGGAGCAAAAATTATGGAATTAGCACACTTAGGGGATGTTCACTTTGTTTTTTATTTAGCAGTAAATAAACAAATAAGAGATAAAATACAAAACATTTTTTTCAATAGCTGAACATTCTGCCTTTAAAAACCAGAGATGTGCAACATTTTTCATTGGCGAGCCACTTTTGAACATTAGGACAACAATTAGAGCCAATCATTATCAAATATATGAAATCTAATGGTAACTAAGATATTGAGTTATGAATACATTGTGAATAAAATTTTAGATAATAAAGACAAATAAAAATTACGTTTTTGCACACAACATTGGGTTATCATTTTGAATAAATAAAATTACTAAATTTTATTAAAAACTTACCTGAAATCATCAATAGTAAAAGTAAAAAGAAGTTTTTTAACCTTTGAATTCAAAAGTCTCTTTGTGCAGCAACGCTTGAAAGTAAAAAAATGCAATGTCCTTGATATTCTGTATGGTTGAATCAAAAACTGTAAAATTTGTATTATGGCTACAAAACAAATTAGAAATTAGCCTTTCTTCTCATATTCTTTTCATGTGAAAATTATAGTTAAGAAATAAAGCATAGGAATTTTAAAATAGGATGTTGCTTTTCAATTAACCTGTAGATTAAATCATTTCAATGAATTTCATAATATTTTTTCCAAGCCAAGTAGAGGAAAATATCATGGAATAACCCAATATTGACGAAAAAATTAAGAGAATTGAAGATTAATTTGAAAATAAGATCTAATGTACCAGTTTTCTTGCTCAATATTGCTGCCACATAAACTAAATGTGGACTGGTTTACAAAACACTAGCAGAATTAAAATCTCCTGTAAGACATAAAAATATAAATCTATAATTTTATAACAGGACTATGGGACAGTGATACATTGTAATTGATGAGAATCCATCATTTATATGTAGCATGATGTTTTGAACAAATCCTGGAAGCAGCACCTTACAAAACACGGGCTGTATGGCCACTTACCTCCGATCCTACAAACCATCCAAGTAAGATGAGCAAGAAATGCTGGGTACTGCTTGAGAAGTAAGGACAAACTTAAAGTGACATTCTCAATGGACACAATAACATACTAGTGTTAGCTGACTAGCAAAACCTTACATTCATCAACTCTGTGCCAACATTTGATGCCGTCTAGAGTACATACTAAAAGCGATGATTGATAAAGACGGCACAGAGTTCGATACATCACTAAAATCAGCACTTATTTGCATAGCATTGAGTAAGCTCCTGAGCTCTGAAGGAGAGTCATTCTTGGCACATTGGAGCATTCCATTCAAGTCCATGTGGGCAAGTCCATTCCCTAGATTATGATTGGTTTGCGGGTCTATATATAAATATGGCTTCAGTTTAGCATTATTGCAGGAAGTGTATTGAGTTACAGCCTGTTTTATTTTTGTCTGATGACTGGATGCTAGTGGGATCCTTGAGCAAGTAAGTTTTATTATTATTATTATTGTTGTTGTTGTTATTCTACATCTCCCCCATTGCATGAGGGTAATGGCCTCTGTGGGAGAATGAGTTCCTTCAAGCCTGGCTGGTTGTGTGGGAGTAATCTTGTCAATGCCCGGGGTGTTTTTGCTTGCATCAATCTAGGTGTCTAAGCGATGTTGTTTGTTGGAGGTTGTGTTAACAATCTTGTTTCACTGTCTGAGACACCAGTGTATTGGGTTCTTGGTATTTACCTGATGTTGGTGGGGGGATGTCAGGGGAAGTACTAGGAATAGGAAGTGGAGTTGCAGAAGCTTCAAGCTTCTAGAGGAACCTGCGATTCCGTAAAGTGATCATACCTGGCCCATCAACCCTGGTCTAGTATTGGTGATTAGGGAGGGTTTCAATGATCCAGCCTGTTGTGTCCCATCAGCAAATGCTTTTGTGTTGTATTGACACTATTTGTCCTTTTTGAAGTGGGCATTGGGTGTGTACAGTACAGTTGTATCACTGTATTAGGCGGGTGTTGCATTGAGACAGACTTTTCTCACAGTTTTGAGCTGCAGCTATCCATTTTGTGTTAGATTTTTAAAGTGTGCATTCAGATAGGATAAAGTTGTACAGCCAGCACTAGAGTAACAGTTAAGCAGAGGATAGTCTGATATTTTGGATGGGTGTGTTCTTGTATTGCAGGACAGCTCTTGCTGCATGGTCATTTGTTCAGAGACCCTTGGGGTCCTGTGTTGCCATGTACTATTCTTTTAGCTGCCTTGACAGTTTGGAATATGTCTTGGCAGATTGAGATAAGCTTTGAGGCGTTCACTTGCCAGTGGCTCAAGTAGTATAGAATCAGCCAGCCAGTTAATCTATCATCTCATACTAGGTATCCTTGGTTTCCAATATGGAAGAGGTCCATGACAATCCGCTAGAACAGCTAATCAGATGATATCAGTGTGATTAGCTCTCTTGGTTGGCTTATGACGATTTTTGAGCATACTGTGCAATTGGCTTTGGCAGTACAGATTGAGGCATTCATTCCAGGCCAGTACACAGATTCTTTGGCATGGATCTTTATACCAACTTCACCTTGATGTGCAGAATACAGACTAACACTTTTACGCATTGAGAGGTGGGGATGATGATCCTTTGGTCGAAAAGCACTAAGCAATTGTCAGTACTGAGGCAGTGCCTCACATCCCAATATTTGCGGACTTCAGGTGCAGTGAGACTGCATGTCTTTGGGAATCCCTCTTGTATCGTCTCTATTAGCTTGGTGTATTATGGGTCACTGCATCTGGCTACATGGATGAGGTCCAGCGAGGTGAGTGCTATATTGTTTTTTCACCCCAAACATTGTTGATATGGTTTTTGACTCGACCTAGTCATTCATTTCATTAGGCTCTGTGATGTCTGACTGAGAGGGTTCAACAGGAAGTATACTTAGAAGCAGTTGCAAAATAGCTACTGGGTTGTGGGAGACTGCGTCAGAGACTCTACCACTTCCCAGAGCAGTATTGGATGGTAAAACTGTACCTTAGGGTTTTTTCCTTTAGTCTAAATAGTTGTGGGTTTTAGATCTTATTTAGGTCCCTATCGCCAAATGCTCCTTTTAGTGGTTTGTGATCTGTGACCACTATGAGGTTAAGGACAACCCATGACCAACATGTATCCTTTTTCCAATGCATATGCAATTGCTGCTGACTCACCTGATATTTACTGGCAGCAGATTCTGCATTGACACCAAATGCAGATGGAAAGAGAGAGAGAGTCAAGAAAATCCATGCTGTCAAAACACCTTGATGAAAAGGATGATGATGATCATTAAAAAAATCTTTAGTTGTCAAAATTTCTGAGACAAAGCTTGTCGATTTTTATCATTTAGGGTTTTTGGACTATTGTCTTCATCTCTATTGATATTTCTACAACGTTTTGGCTGATATGTCCTCCAGCCTTCTTCAGGTGTTTGTTGAACTCGGGAACCTTCACAGAACTTCGAACTACGTCCTTTATTGAATCCACGGGGGTCGCCTGTTCTGATTCTGTTAGCTATAACCGGGTACAAGTGTTAAGTATTCCTGTATTGTTACTCACCTGTAGTCAAGATTGAACCTGCAACCTCCAGATGATTGTCTCCTTAGAAGCTTAAGGAACCAACACCTATAACCATTACGCCATGTGTCCTGCTGGACAATTCAGAGTGAATTTTTGGGACTTATTAACTTAATGTTCTTACTTGATTAGAATTACTACTATTATGTATGATTTTTTACCTGTGCTCATATTCAGATTTCTTTTTTTTAAGGTTCCCCGAGTTCGACAAACACCTAAAGAAGGCTGGAGGACATATCGGCCGAAATGTTGTGGAAATAACAATAAAGATGAAGACAATAGTCCAAAAACCCTTAATGATAAAAAACAAACTTTTATAAATAAAAAAGTGCTCAATACCAGCCTGTAGAGTAGGATAAATCCTAAAATGAATTAATACTTACTTACTTTTTCAAGACAGTCTTTTCATTATTAGTATTTTCATGTACTTTTTTTTTATAAATACAATCATCAGACGGGACTTGTGAATAGAAAAGAAGCAGGCGAATAAATACTCAATGTTCCTTGCAAAAAAATAGCTGCAGTGCAAAAGAATGGAAGTAGAAGGGGGAAGGTAAGAGGGAAAAAAAAAAGGAGATTTTAATAATGTTGATCACGATCCTCCTTAAACATTGCCAATACTTATGTAAAAATATATATATATATATATATATATGTTTTTTTTTCCTTTTTTTTAAGAGCAATCTATTTAGGCAGTAAATTAGTATTCAAGCAAGTTTTGTTAAAGATGATGGAACACTATTATTTTTAATTTTATTTTTTCAAGACTCCTTGTAATTTTTCTAGTGTCAGGATCTAATTCCTTTAACATCTAGATTCCAACACTAGAAAAATAACAAGGAGTCTTGAAAAAAATCAAATCAAAAATAATAAAGTGTTCCATTGTCTTTAACAAAACTTGCTTATATATATATATATATATATAGGTGATACTGTATAAGCACATTTTAATAGATTTGATTGCTAAAAATGTGTTTTGCCAAGTCATTTCTTGGTGCTCATGATCCTGTGCTTTAATAAAGAATAAGAAGAAGAAGAAGAAGCACCTGCTAACTGCTGCTACTGAGTGATAGGGAGAGGTAGTGTAAATCAGCAAAAAATGGTATTTGTCATACAGCTCACCAAACAGGCAAGTATGGCACAAGGCCTTTTTTAAGATGGGTTTGGGTTCAAGACTATAGCCCAGACATGCTCGGCATTCCCAAAAATACCTCGGCCCCATTGGCATTTCCCTAAAAAGGAATACCTCAGGTACCAAGCCATAACCTCAGCCCCTCTGGAGAGGGTTAGAACCTGGGGTCACAGCCCTCCTCAGGCTCAAGGAAATGTCAGTTGCAACCACACGGCATGAGTGGCCTTGGCTGAGCGACAAGACACACTTGACCAGAACCATGTCCTGTCAAACATGGTCAGCCAAAGTGTGCCTCCCATTGCACTATGAGTCAACCAGTCAAAAAGACCACGTTGTAATCAACAAAAGACTGTTGGAATTGGGCAGGGTTTCACAATAGTTTTTTATATTATCTTCTTTTGGTTTTATTTCTTAAATCAATCCCTCCCTCATTTCTGAAAGTAACAAAAAATCTTTAATAAAAGAAAAATAATTTTACTTTATTTATTCAATGTGATTCTTGATACTTTGCTACTAGAAACTTACCTTCTGTTTGTGAGTACTAAATGTCCAAGGCCACTGCTAGTTTTGATAAGGACTGAAACACACAAGAACCACTCGGGAAAAGTCCATTCTTTTTCATGCTGAGGTAGTTGAGAACATTGGTCACGATTCTGTTGCCAACTCTTCAAGAAAACAGACAAAACCATTGGATTTACAACTGCAAAAAAAAAAAAAGAACAAATTATATATTTTGATACCCTTGTGAATCTCAGATTAATTTGTTTACAAAACTACCACATGAGTAAAAAATAACTAAATCATTACATTAATTTTATAAAGATGTAACTAGAATTGCTCAAAGTAAAATTATAATTTTCTTAAAAGATTTTTGTAAAATTGTAGACTTTGGTTCATGTGCTAAAGCAACTATAATCAAAATTTTATAAATATATATATATATATATAGTAAAGTAAACTTGGCGACCATAGTCGAGGGTGACCAGAAGGCTCCTTTTTCAATAGCTATTTTTCAATACTCCTTTTCCTGGATTGCTCCACTTTACCCTTGAAACGTACCTTATATTGATGAGTGTTAAGCAAGGAAATATTAAGTACCATTTTTAAAGTCTTTGGTATGATGCAACCTGGGATTGAACCCAGGTATTCCAGACCATTGGTGAACACTCTACCCACTAGGCCATATAAGTAGTAATATCTCATCTAGTGAAAGTGATGATAACATAAGCATAGGTAAAGTATGGACTGCTACTGACAGGTGACAGACCAGGTGAAAATCTGATCTTCTAAATAAAATAAAACAAGAAATCTTCCAAGCTGTAGCCATGTGATTACTACTGTAAGGTTGC
>OY757935.1:20507218-20844718 GCA_963585895.1 Sepioteuthis lessoniana
ACATACATATGTACACACATATGCATATACATACCTATGGTCAACTCACAACCATACACCTGCATGTACATAGATACACATATACATGTACTCATACATACCCACATATTCACACATATGCACATACATAGAGCCAAGTCTGTATACTAGCGTCAATAGTGTCACAGATATGTTAAGAGCATATTAGTGTGTGTATATGTGTGTGGGCATATTCACATTTAAAACAATTATTTAAATGTGCTTTACTAGGGATCATTTATTCCGTTTTTATAAGGTTTAAAAGAAACAAAATTCTTAATGTCTCTTTTGCATGTCTGTAATCTTTTTCTTTTTAGGTGTAGGGCCAGAAGTTTAGTTGGTTGGTTGGATTTTATGGCATATCAACCTTTGTAGGTTATTTAACACCAAATCTATTTTTATGCAAATAATCAGCTCTATTTCAAACAATTCAGTTTAGCATCAGTACACAGTTTAATTATCAAAAACATTTCTATTTCAAGCTATTCAGTTTAGTCAAACAGAGTTAATTCAGTTTAGTATAAGTACAGATTTTGTTTACACATAGTTAAATGTCAAAACAGTTCTATATATAACAATTCAGTTTAGTGTTATATATAGAACTGTTTTGAAATTTAACTGTGTGTAAACAAAATCTGTACTTTTTTTATTTTTCATCATACAACATGTGAAAACACATGCGATACCCTGCCCTCATCAGCTGCCAACCAGAGTGATAACACAGCTTCTGCCTTGAGCTACCGAAACTGTGTTATCACCCTGAGGGCAGGGTATCGCACATGCTTTTACACGTTGTATGATGAAAAATAAAAAAACTACAGATTTTGTTTACACACAATTAAATGTCAAAACAGTTCTATATATAACAATTCAGTTTAGTATAAGTTGAGTTTCAGTGTCAAAAACAGTTCCATTTCAAACAATTCAGTTTAGCATAAGCAGGCAGTTTAAATGTTAGTACAGTTTAATTGTCAAGAACATTGCCAGAAGTTTATAAAAATAATAATAGTAATAGCAGTAATGAGTGAGCTTGAGTCACCATTGTGCTGAGTGGTGAAAAAAACAATAACAAAATTGTACTTAATGACCCTACCATGGGAGCTCTCAAAAACATGCTCACATGCAATCCATTGGGAAGTGAGAGATATTGTTGTTCTCCTTTGTTTAAGTGGAGTCATAAAAATAGGCTGATAACCAAAAACCTTTTCTGGTTCTTTTATTTTTAGCATCATAGGAAAAATCTATTTGTTTTATTTTTATTTGAATTCTTATTTTCATTTTTATTCATTCATTTTATTTTATTTTCCCACAATGTATTCATTTTACTTCTTTTTAATTCTTTTATTAATATTGTTCTATCTTTATTTTCACACATTCAGAATTCATTTCCAAATTCCAATGAAAGAAATATTTGCATATAAGAATTATTATTCAGCATTTGATCACAATTCTGTTAATCTGTTCTTTGGCCTTCTCCAAACGCCTTTCAACAGAATAGTTGAATTTTGTTTGTTTGGTTAGTTTTATGGCATGTCAAACCATGTTGGGTTATTCAATGCTAAAGTTAGTCTTTTTTGCAAGCAATTATATAATTTCAAGTATTTCTAACACCAATAATAAGAAATTATTATAGTTTCAAGTAACTAATAATAATGATAATAATTTGTAGACAATTATAGCTTCAGGTAACTATTCTTATTATAAATAATTTCCACACAATTATATGGTTCAGGTGACATCACCACACTAGATGGAACCCCTCTAAAACTAGTAGACAAATTCACCTACCTAGGAAGCAGTGTCTCATCAACCGAAAAGGACATCGACACGCAGCTAACGAAGGCATGGACAGCTATCGATAGGCTATCGATCATATGGAAATCAGACCTGACCGATCAAATGAAACGCAGTTTCTTCCAGGCAGCGGTTGTATCAATACTGCTGTATGGATGCACTACTTGGACGGTAACTAAATGGCTGGAGAAGAAGCAAGACGGCAATTACACAAGAATGTTGTGAGCAATATTGAACAAGTCCTGGTGGCAACAGCTATACGGCCACCTGCCTCCCATCACAAAAACTATCTAACTTAGACGAACCAGACATGCAGGTCACTGCTGGAGAATCAGGGACAAAAGCAGAATGACCAGCTCGAATATACATTCAGCAGCTATGTGAGGATACGGGATGTGGCCCTGAAGACCTGCCAGAGGTGATGAACGATAGGGAGAAGTGGCGAGAGAGGGTCAGGGATATCCGTGCCTGCGGCACGACATGATGATGATGATACCTCTAAGTAACTATTCTTATCATAAATAATTTGTACACAATTATATAGTTTTTATTATTCCTACCTAACATCAATAATAGGTAAAAAAAATGATATGGTTTCAAGTAACTAATAATAATTTATAAACAATTATAAGTAAGTAAAGTTGGCGATCGTAGTAGAGGGTGACCAGAAGGCTCCCTTTACAATAGCTACTACACTGAGGTATAGAGGAGGGGCGTTACTCCTTTCCCTGGATTGCTCCATTTTACCCTTGATACATACCTTATATTGCTGAGTGTTAAGCAAGGAGGTATCAAGTACCATTTTTAAAGTCTTTGGTATGACTCGAACTGGGATTGAACCCAAGTCTCCCAGATCATTGACGAACACTCTACCCACTAGGCCAATGAGTATTCTTATAAATAATTTGCACACAATTCTTTTCAAGTATTCCTATGTAATACTAATTTATACATAATTTTTTCAAATGATTAATTTGTTTGAAGAAACTAATAATAATAGTTTATAAGTGATTATAACCTCAAGTATGTATTCTTAATACTAATATTCTAGACATATTCATATGGTTTCAAAAATTTATTCTTCTTTATTACTAATACTAATTTGTTTGAATGCAGTTATATCTGAGAATTAATTTTTATTTATTGCGGACTTTTTGTCCTCATCTTGGTAGTTTTTTGTGTTGTTTCTTCTTTCACTACGTTTCGACCAAATTTCACCTCTGGCCTTCTTCAGGTGATTTACCGCGACCTCGGATAGGAATGATGAATCATCATACCAAATTTCACCTCTGGCCTTCTTCAGGTGATTTACCACGACCTCGGATAGGAATTTGGCCGAAATGTAGTGAAAGAAGAAACAACACAAAAAACTACCAAGATGAGGACAAAAAGTCTGCAATAAATAAAAATTAATTCTCAGATTAAGAAGCCTCATCTCAAAATGATTCCAATTAAAGACAATGCAGTTATATGATTTCAAGTAATTAGTAATAATAATCCTTTAAACAATTATAACTGCAAATAACTATTCTTAATAAAAAATAATTTGCTTACACAGTTATATGGTTTGAAGTATTTTTATCCAATACTAATAATTTCCAAATGGATCTATATCACTTCCAGATGGAACTGTGACAAGTACTACCACTCTGGGGCAGAATGGACCTGGGAGTAATGACAACCACAGGGTGACACCACACTCTTGAGAGTTTTAAAACAGAAGTCTCACCACTGGATGCAGTTTAATGTTAAACCCAAAATACCCCTTTTAGGTCAACATCTGCAGGAGATATAGTCGGCATATTCTAAGTCTAACCATCAGTGTGGTGAAATTTGTATTATATAAATCCCCTCCTCTGAAAAAATAAATGTATGGAATGGTGAGAAAACTTAATAACGAGAAGATCTCCTTCTTGTTTGGATTTCAGTGGACACACGTTTGAGATAAAAAAGGTTAAGTTCACACCTATATTTTGGTCTGGTAATGTGACAGCCTGCGCATTATTAATTGTTTGGGATTTGCGTTTTGATGAATTTTTGTCTTCCACTACTAACGAGTCAGGTCGATCATAAGCAGGTATCTTACTTGATGCATCATTTATCAACCTGAAAACAAAAAGAACTCAGAGTTACAATGACACAATGAAGTAGACTTCAAGTCTGTTAACAAGTAGTTAGTATATAATTAAATATACGTAAGTATTGTTTAGAATTCAAGAAGAGTCATAATTATTCCAACAGTTGTTCATCAGCCTATTGACCTCATTCTTAGTGTTGATTTTGCTGTTACCATTACTTTTTGGCCAATCCATTCTCCAACCATCTTCAGGTGTCCAATTGGATGGAAGACACCTTCTATAATTTTAAGAAGAGCCATTATCATTCCAAAAGTTGTTCAAACTATGGAACTCATTCTTTGTGTTGTTTTTGTTGTTACTATTACTTTTTTGCCAATCTATTCTCCAACCATCTTCATGTTTACAACTGGATAGAAGACAGCTTCCATAATTTTAAGAAGAACCATTGTCATTACAACAGTCATTCAGATTATTGAACTTCTTCTTTGTGCTGTTTTTGTAGTTACCATTACTTTTTGGCCAATCCATTCTCCAACCATCTTCAGGTGTATAGAAGACATCTTCTATGAGGAGACAAAAAGGTGTATTGTGGTTTAATGATGGAAATGGACATTGCTACAAGTTCAAATCCTGAATGAAACACAAATACCCTTGGGAAAGATATGCATCCAGCAATTCTCCTTCCAGCTATGGATAAATAAAAGAGTAGACTGAGCTCTTTAACCTTGATATGGCAACCAGTCTAGAAGAAGAAAGACTCTGAATTCAAACCTGTTAAACTCAGCTTAAAAATTGACTTTGTGTCACATCCTGCTTATGTGGAGGAGTGAGGTAAATACATGGATAATACCAGGCCATATTAATAAAGAGATAACATCCTAACATATACATTAATGTCTTCTTCTATTAACACTATAGATATTTTACTTCACACACAATAGTGATATTTTCAAATCTTTTAATAACATAGCTGAAATAAAAGTCAAAAGTACATTTTCACATATTTTTTTTCATTTCCACATATCTAAAGCTTAATAATGATTGGTATTGTTTATTTTCTTTTCCTTGACAACCTTATTTTTAATGTTTCCAATTATTTCTTTACTAAAGTTTAAGATTTTTGCAAATCTTTATTTGATGAAGCCCATAGAGTGTAAAACATATTAAATCAGTAAATACTCTCTCGTAAATTTTATTTCTCATATCATTATTAGAAATAAGTGTAATAATTGTACGAACTGTGCTGGGATGTATATACTGTCTGCAGATTCATGCAAAGTCTTCAGATCTTCATAAGCTGATCTGTATTCAGAACAGGCATATCTGTACATTCCTCGCAGATAAATCAGTGATGTCCGATGACTGAAGTCTCGGCAGTCCTTTTATAAATAACAAAAGAATAAAGTGAAAAAACAATGCTTACATGAAATATGAAAACATAAGTTATCTTTCAAGTTAAAAAAAAAACAAACTTAAATATTAAAAATAAAAGATATCTTTCAATTATAAAAAAAATTCTTCAGTGAAATATAAAAAAAAATGTCTTTCAGTTTAAAAAAAATCTCAAATGAAATATCAAAAACAAAAGATATCTTTCAATTTAAAAAATACTCGAATGAAATATTAAAAACAAAATATCCTTTAATTTAAAAAGATACTTCAATGAAATATCAAAAACAAAATATACTTTAATTTTAAAAAAATACTTCAATGAAATATCAAAAATAAAATATACTTTAATTTTAAAAAAATACTTCAATGAAATATCAAAAATAAAATATCCTTTAATTTAAAAAAAATACTTCAATGAAATATCAAAAATAAAATATACTTTAATTTTAAAAAAATACTTCAATGAAATATCAAAAACAAAATATACTTTAATTTTAAAAAAATACTTCAATGAAATATCAAAAATAAAATATACTTTAATTTAAAAAAAATACTTCAATGAAATATCAAAAAAAAAATATACTTTAATTTAAAAAAAATACTTCAATGAAATATCAAAAATAAAATATCCTTTAATTTAAAAAAAAATATCAAAACAAAATATCTTTCATTTTTAAAAAAACAAAACCTAAATGAAAAATTAAGAATAAAAGATATCTTTCGATTAAAGTAAAATATGTAAATGAATATCAAAATCAAGAAATTGTTCAATTTAAAAAAAAACAAAACCTAAATGTAATATTAAAAACAAAGGATATCTTTCAGTTTTCAACACTGCAACACATTTATTGTTAATAGCTTAAAGAAGTTATGACCCAAATCTAATCTATACAATTAAAGGATTAGTCTTTACTAAGGTGTACTTAGCAAAATAATTATTGTCACAGAAAATGGAATTAGCAACCTGAATTCAATTCCTGGGTGAGGCTGTTTGCATTTTATTTCACACTCATACCTTTGAGAAAGACATGAATTTATCTGTTCTCCCCTCCAGCTATGGGTAAATAGTTGGACAGACTGAGGTCTTTAACCTTGACATGATAACCAGTCTTGAAGAAAAACTCTGAATTCAAACTAGCTTTATTTCCCTTAAAAATTGATGTTAAGTTACATCCTACCATGGCAAAATGGGTAATGGTTAACAAGCTAGATTAGCAGATCATTGTTTGTGAATTTGACTCCATAAGTTAATAATTAATCTTCTAATTTCCATCTAGAGAATATTGTGCCATTCTTATGGAATGACTATTTAAGTGTAACGTGCCAGCATTATATCAAAACAACATATACAACATGTGTCTGAAAAGTAACAAGACTGGTGATCCCCAAAATTATTATAATACAAAGTAACTGCACACGAATCCAATGCACTTTCCAGTCCTTCTCTGCCACGCTTCTAATCAGCTCTATGTTTTGTGGCCTTGAACCACAACGAAGCTAAGTTTACATCAGTTTATCTTGGTGTTTTGAACTCAACTAACTTTTTGAATCTAACTCAAAATTTCAACAGCTCAGTCAGCTGGGGCTGCAGAATACACCAACTGTATCTCTGCTAAGGATAAGACCCCTGTCAACAAGTATCCTGGATATGACACTAAACTATTTGATAGTGAGGCTCCAGTAATGCTAGAGCTTTGGAGAATGCAGAGCACCCCTTCATTGCCATCATTTCCAGGTCCACTCTGGCCCAGAGTGGTAGCACCTGATAGGGTCCTATCTGTGGGTTATATAGAACTGTTTGACTTTTAAACTGAGTGCAAATGAATGACATGCTAAATTGAATTGTTTGAAATAGAACTGTTTGATTATTTAAGTGTGTGTAAGCAAATGACTGATGTTTAATTGAATTGTTAGTGATACATCGCAATATTTGGAACCATTTAACTGTGTGCAAATGTATGAGCTTAGGCTCGTTTAAAAACTTTATTAACAAAATGTGTTTACAAATGATATATATTTAATATATATGTATAAAGAGGATTTGGCATTAAATAATTTACAATGGTTGATATGCCATGAAACCAAACTAAACCAAACCAATCAAAATTTCAAATACAATGTGACTGTCTCTAACCAATGAAAAAATGGCTATGTGATCTTTTCTTTCCCATTGTCTTTCTCCAGCTGGGATTGACTCTTGACTCGCAACCTGTCAATCACAATAACAGATGTATAAATTATAATTAATAATCACTAAAAAACTGTTAGAATATGTTAAAGACATGATAGGATAGGAGAAACTAACCTGAATTTTTTCTGTACAAAGTTTGATACACTCTTTAAGGTATTCAATACAAGAGGCAGCATTATTAATTGATGGAACAAAGAATATATATTCACTGGGTAACTCTTCTGTGATGGAGGTCGAAACTAATCCTTGTTGGGTAACAGTCATCTTGTTAGAACTAGAAACAGGAAAACAAAACAGAAAAAGAATATACTTCATACATATTAAGCCTTTTTATTTTGGCAAAAAAGGTGTTGCAATTTTATTTTTGTTCACAGTTTTTATACTAGAGCAAGCAAGAGCAACCTTTTTCAAAAAGCCGGCCGTATAAGACATGGCTCATCATCAGGTGGGCTGCATGAGACATGCCTAATTATCAGATGAGCCACATGAGACATGGCTAATCATCAGATGGGCCACATGAGAAATGGATCATCATCAGGTCAGACATATGAGAATGGCTTATCATCAGTTGGGCCACATGAAACATGTCTCATCATCAAACAGGCTACATGAGACATGGCTAATCATCAGGTGGGTTGCAATACAAAAAAGTCAAGGTAATTTTACATTGAGGTTATCTCAAACATTTTCACTAAAAAAGAATATGTGTAAGCATCTAATTTATAAATAAGGAAAAGCTGATTTATTTTTTCATTCCATCTTATCTTTGGGTTGTTGTGATATTATAATTTGCAGCCACTTTGTTGGTGATTTGCTGTTCAAATAATTTTTGTATTTTCAGATGCAGTGGTTTTTCTCTTATAGTCATGACCTTCTTTTTAATTATATTTTCCAGATTCATCTATTTATGAAAAATAGTGATTCAATTTCTTTGCAATATCAGATGACAGTCCACAATCATTGTATGCCACAATTTGGCCTTTTTCAACTGTTTACAAGCCATTAGCAAATGAGTAATCCCAAATTAAGATATCAAAATCAAGGAAAAGAAATTTCTTAGTTTTTTTTGGTATTTCCAAGAATTTTCTTTTTAGAAAATTATAACTTTTTGCTACAACTAAGGAAACATTGACAACAATGACCGAGGAAAATAATCACTTTTTATGTATGTCTAAGCCAATGAAATTTCATTAAAATTTGTTGCAATGATAAAAAGAATACTTTACTTTTTTTCACTGTCTGTTTTTTGTTATTTTGTTCAATACTGTATTTTAAAATTTTACAAGAAATCTGTTGAATAATAAATTTTTGCCAAGATATTTGAGGAACTTTTAATTTACCACATTGGCCTAATGAGTAGAGTGTTTGCCAATGGTCTGGAAGACTGCGGTTCAATCCCAGGTTGAGTCAAATCAAAGACTTAAATAGTGGTACTTGATGCTGCCTTGCTTAACACTCAGCATTATAAGGTAAGGATCAAGGATAAAGTGGAGCAACCCAGGGAATGGAGTAGCATCCTCTCCTACACCTTGGTGCAGTAGTTATTGAAAAGGGAACCTTCAGGTAACCCTTGACTAAAGTTGCCAACCTTATTTACCAACAGATTCACAAAAAAAAACCCCGTGTGGTTTTCCTGAGAGACAAAAGATGAGACTGAAGATGAAAGAAAATGAACAACTCCTACCTGGATACAAAGACGTTTTGAGAGAAGCCAGCTCTTCTTGATAATGTCCGTGTTTTCAGCTCCAGTTCTGACCAAAAAGAAGGCTTTTGAGAAAGAATGTTTTCAAGAAACAGATGAAAAAGCATTGTTTTCAGCACCTACAAATAAACAAAGAAAATTTATAAGGTTCTTTGGAAAATAATGGCTCAAACACCTTTTTATTGCAGTCTGTTCATATCGATGTTTGTTCATGTCTATCATGTTGAATGTTTAAGAAAAGGAAGAATGGTTTGATTTGATGGCATATCAACCGTTGTAGGTTATTTAATGCCAAATCCATGTTTATACATATAAGAAGTTCTATTTCAAACAATTCAGTTTAGCATAAGTAGAGTTTTTTGTTAAAACACAGTTAAATGTAAAAACTGATCTATTTCAAACAATTCAATTTATCATAAGTACACTGTTTAGTTCTATTTAACTCATAGATAGGACCCTATCAAGTGCTACCACTCTGGGTCAGAGTGGACCTGGGAGTAATAGCAATAAAGGGGTACTCTGCATTCCCTAAAGCTCCAGAATTACTGGAGCCTCACCATCAGATTGTTTAGCATCAACTCAGGACATTCATTGAGGGAGTCTTACCCCTCTGCAGAGATTGCAGTTGGTATATTCTTCAGCCCTAACAGACTGGGCCAAAAATGAAGAATGAAACTTACCTCTGTATAAAAAGGAATGTTTTGTGGGAACTGTTTTTCAAGAAAATTATGTTGTTTGAAACATTTCAAATCAGCTTCACATTCCAGGGCAATATCCCTACAAGTAAATAATGACATCCTTAAATAATTTTGTACTGAGTCCAGAAAATATGGAATAGGACAGGCACATCCAAGACAGAAATCTTATACACCTTTTGATTTCTAGTTGACATTTCTAATTTTTAATCTTTACTTAAGATATAAAATTATCACTATTTCAATATAATATCTGATAAAAAGGTAATAAAATAGAAATTTGTGTTACAATTGTTTTATTTCTTGTGTAATATTTCATACTTCATTATACAAGCATTTTCAAACACAACTGAAAAGGTTTTGAAGCATTGAAAAAGATACTAATACTGTTGTTTTATTCATCAGATGGGAATGTGTTGTGACATTAAGAATTTAAAAGAAATATTTTGTTATTGAAATTTCATAAACCAAGATTTTTCAATTTCTGTTATTCAAAGTTAGTTTTAGCTAGAAGTATGAGATACCCAGTGAGGATCAAACTCATTAACAATGGTCTTCTAGTCAAACTATCTAATTTTTACACCATTCAAGGCACAAACCATTGTCATTTACTTAGCATAGCTTAGTTTTAGCTTAAAGTATTGGACACCTAGTGAGGATCAAACTCACTAACAATAATCTACTGACCAAGCTTGATAACCATTGCACCATGCAATGCACCTCAATGTAAGGCAACTTGTAAAGTAGTGGGGGTCAAACTTGTTTGTCTGTGTGGGCCAGATTGAAGCATAAACTAGACCTCGTAGGCCAGATAAGGACATTTATTCAGCCTGGACCAAGAACTCCCTGGATCGGAGCTGTATACTTATTTTCTGGCCCATGGATGACCAGGGTTTTAGTGGTCAGGGAAGTATGTTATCCTTCTATAGATGAGACACAATTGATTTCTAATTATGTCAACCAGACAGATGACCAGGGTTTTAGTGGTCAGGGAAGTATGTTATCCTTCTATAGATGAGACACAATTGATTTCTAATTATGTCAACCAGACAGATGACCAGGGTTTTAGTAAAAGGGTCAGGTATTAGTATGAAATAGATGTGTACCTGAATAAGTTGACCATAAGTTCAACAAATGCATACTGCATCCTTTTGTTGAAAGTGGAAATTTTCTGAGTACGGAATTGGACTTCTTCTTTGTGATTAAAATAGCTGGGACTGTAAAAAAAAGAAAAATGTATCAGTGTTGCCTGTATTTACTTACAAATTGTATTCAAAATATATTGTCATGGAAATTATGAGTCTGTTAGTAACCAAAACCACATCACCAGTGACATTACAATTCCTTTAGTTATTTATGCTATATTTTCAATGATTATTAAATAATCATTATTCAATCCTAATTACATCTATTTTCATAACAATGTGTCTATTAAATTCAAGCTGAGTTAGATTTGCCTCAAAATAGCCCATGTTATTTATGCATTTAAAATCCTACAAAGCATGTTATATATCATGAAGAAATAAAGGTTTCCATTGTATATGGTACGGATAATTTGCATACTGGTTTTAACAAGACCATGTTTGATAAATAATATGACAAGGGGTCAAATATTGGCTCACAAAAAAGACACAGAGTTGTGTACATGCTAGCTAGCAGGAAGGGGAGGAAGTATAAACAGAAACGAAAAGCAGTTTTTTTTCTTTCAATATACAGTTTTTTTGCATTGGCTGGTTTTTGTTCTCATGGGAGATATCCTAGTGCTAGGCAAGCAGTCAGGAGAGATAAATGAATAATTGATTTGATGACATATCAACCATTGTAGGTTATTAATGCCAAATCCATTTTTAGACATATAAACAGTTCTATTTCAAACAATTCAGTTTAGCCTAAGTACACAGTTTAGTTCTATTTGACCCATAGATAGGACCCTATCAGGTGCTACCACTCAGGGCAATAGTGGACCTGGGAGCAATGGCAATGAAGAGGTATTCCGTATTCCCCAAAGCTCCGGCATTACTGGAACCTCACCATCAGATTGTTTAGTGTCATATCCAGGAAATTTGTTGGTGGGGGAGGTGTCTTACCCCTCTGCAGAGAAGCAGTCGGTGTATTCTACAGCCCCAACCTACTGGGCAAATAAATGAATGAATGTAGAAGATGATGGCAGACTGATTGCTCTGATCCTTATTGATGTTAGTTGTAAAATGTTTCAAAGGAACCCTGTTATTATAAGTGTCACAGAAAGCCTTCCCTCCTGTTAAGTTCAGCTACAGTGAAAGTATTACCCGTATATATCCCCCTTTTGTTGTTTGCGTTTATTTCAGGTTTGGGTGCGTCTTGCTACAAATAATTACTTGGCATCATTGATTTTTAATATTATTGTTTTATTCTTCAATTTATTAAAAGCAATTCGATGTATAATTTTATATAGAAATCAATTAAAAATAAATTTTGTTAGTCTTTCTATATATATATATATATATATATATATATATATATATATATATATATATATATATATATATATATTATTTTTCTTTTCTTACCTCTCGAGATCAATGAGGTCAAAACTGAACTTGACTTTTTCATAAACTTCAGCTAAAAGCTTTACTGGTTCTTCAGGCATCATGGGAATGTCTATTGGAAAGATATCTGACATGACAGCATTGTCAGATGGTAACTGATTAATACTTACAGTCCCCTTGTCAATATTCACCACCACTAAACCAGAAATCTGAAAAAAAGAGAAGAAAAAAAAAAGAAAAATGTTGCTTCTCTGATATGCAGGTCAACAGATACTTCCAGATTTACAGCAGGGGTTTCCACACTATTTCAGCTTTTGAGAAACTTTTAAAATGACCAGGTCAAAATGATCTACCTGTATTAAGAAATGTGTTGTATCATAGTAAGGAAAAGATACTGTTATGGTGAGATATGTAATCACCACCGGAACATTTTAAATAAGGGACCGTGTCACCGGTCACTGAATAGAGAAGAACAGAGAGACTCCCTGGACTGAACACAATAAATACTACACCTTCTTTCTCTGTAAATATATTCAATAAACTTACTTTCTTTATTTAAACCTGTAGTATATATTTATTCCTTTATTTCCTTCACGGAATACTATCTCTTGATTATCCCTATATTACCACCACCACAGGATATATCAGATACGCAGTGAAATAGTTAACTATTTATTTACTGAAGTGGTACAGTCCAACAAATATTATAAGTCTCACGTTGTTGGTGTTACATCCAAAGTTGGTCTTAGTACTAACCGTGCTAAAGAAACACAGTGTCTTTTATTCCTCTGAGATACCAGAAGTCATGTAGTACAAGCCACTATAGAACATCTCCTCCCCCACCAATTTTTTTAATATGACCATAGGACATCATATTTTTGTCTTTTGGGATTTACTTCCATAGTTCCCATCAGGGTATGTTTTCATTTGCTTGTATGATTTTGTTGTGGCCTAGGTACCTCAAACATGTCATAAATGACAGACATGGGTTCTTCCACTCATTCCTTTGTGTTTGGGATATATCTTTTTTTTTATTAGGCTAATATGTCTATAAACCTTCCATCTTGGATGTTTTATTATGTACATCATATTGCCAATTATTTTTTCAATAATTCCCTCTAACCAGGTTGCTTTACCTAAATGATAATTTAGGAAATAAATTTTTCCCCTGAACTATAAGTCTTATTAGAGGTATTCATTTTTTCTTATTTCCTTTTTTTGACAGAATCAATTTATCGAATACTGATTGAATTTTCCTTGCAAACATTCTGCTGGGGACATGTTTGTGTTAGTATTTGGATTAGGAGTTATTTGATAAATGGATAGGGATTCTTGAAATTTCTCATTTTCTGCTTTGATCCCATTTGCCTTTTTAATTGCTCTTTTAAATACTTTGATAAATCTTTCCACTAATCCATTTGATCTTGGATGGTAAGGTGCCAATTTTAGGTGATTTATCAAGAGCAATTTGCAGAAATTTTTGAATTCTTTTGATGTAAATGGTGTGCCATTGTCAGATACAATTGTTTCTGGCAATCCAAATCTTGCAAACAGTTCCTGTAACACCTTTATTGTGGTTTTAGTTGTAGGTGTTTTGCATTGGAAAACTTCTGGCCATTTCGTAAAGCTGTTTACAATGACAAAAATGTATGTTCCTTTTATCGGACCAGCATAGTCAATATGTAGATGAGACCATGGTTTGTCTGTCTTAGGCTATGGATTGAATTTTATGGGAGGCACTTTTGTTACCAATGAGCAGCTTTTGCACGATTTCACCATGTTTTCAATGTCTTTATTCATACCTGGCCTGTATATGTAACTCTGCACAAGAGCCTTCATTCTACTCATTCCTGGGGGCCCAGTATGGAAATCTTTCAAAATTTTCTTTGTTAAAACTGAGGGTATGACCACCCGTTCTCCATACATCAATATGCCGTTGCACGTTAAAAATATATGGTTTGTTTTAACTTTCTGGTTCATTAATTATTTTTTGGTTGGAAATTATCAAATTTTGTCTTAAATTTTATCTCCTCTAGCATAACTGGAAGTTCTTTAACTGTATTGAATAAAACGTATTTTACGTCCATTTCAGACCCTAATGAAGCAATGACGGTCTCCTCTAGTGGTGTTATATTTTGACCTTCGACCCGGCCCAAAAATACTATTCCAAGGTGATACACCGGAAGGAAGTGACACATTCCAATGGCCAGTAATCGAAAGAGATCGCGTGGGCGGATGAAGGCTTATGATATGGGACAAGGTGAAGGTCCCATTGTGCCACTACAGTGATGCACTGGAAGAGAGTAACCTCTGAACTGCATGACAGTTATTTCCGTTTGATGACGATTAAACATTCGATTTCAAAGATCCAGTGGGCGATCGTGTGGGCGTTGAATTATTATATAATTGAGTTGAGTTGGGTGCCAAAGCAGTTGCCAGCAGACTTCCAGAGAGTTAGAGACCAGATGTGGTAGGGAAAGCCACACCCGACCGAGGGGGTCCTCGGAAACCCCCGATGGAGTTAGGGGTCCAGAGAAGATGCTGATAAGATGCCATAAAGAAAGCCAGCATCCAGCAGTGGACCCCAAGACCTCTGGTTGAGCATCTAAGAGAACAAGAAAGACACAACGTGACGGTCATAAGGAGTTGAGGTCAAAATATGAAGTTTATGTTCAGTCTCCAGCACCCTCTCACATGCAAAACTTGAACAACCCTTTCGAAACTTTGCAATAAAAGTCTTCCTTCCTGCGTCTTTATTCATGCGTCTGTCTTTGATATTGTGTCGTTGTGATGCTGAATGATGATGTAGATGACTATATAACAGTGGTTCTATATTTTTTGGTATCAATCTGGATAATCCGTCCACATGTGCGATCTGTTTTATGGTAAGAATTCCATCACTTAATTCTTCCCAATGATCTCTTTATTCAATTCTTAAGGTTAGACTTTTCTTATTCCCCTGTCCATACTTAGAGGATTATCTCATATCACTTAGTTCTTCCCAATGATCCCTTTATTCGATTCTCAGGGTTAGATTCTTCTCACTCCCCTGTCCATACTTAGAGGATTATCTCATATCACTTAGTTCTTCCCAATGATCCCTTTATTCAATTCTTAAGGTTAGACTTTCTTATTCCCCTGTCTATACTTAGAGGATTATCTCATATCACTTAATTCTTCCTAATGATCCCTTTATTTAAAACCCAGGATTAGACTGTCCTCATTCCCCTGTTCATGCTTTGTGGATTATATTATATCAGTAAATTCTTTCTAGTTTATTCATCCTTGAGATGTTGCTTTTTAGCTTTTTTTCCACTGAAGCAGAGTACATAATTTTATGTACGATCTGTCATATTGATACAAGATTTAAAATTTACTGTAATAGAACTGTTGTCTTTCAAACAAGAAAACTAAAGGTAATTCATCCACAAATCATGATGACAGAGTAATGTTTGGAGTGGAGGTGCATGGTGTAACAATTATCAACTTAAGAAATGGGTACAGCAATTCAAGTTCAAATCCTGGATAGAGCAGTGTGCATTTTACTTCATGCTCGTACCTTTGGAAAACGCATGAATCCACATCTTCTTCCTACAGTCATGGGTAAATAGTAGGGTAGACTGGGCTCATTAGCTAAGTATAGTAACCAGCCTAAAAGGATGACTGAATTCAGTACTACCAGTACTACTCCACTGAAAAATTAATCTTGTGGCAGACTGGTTGAGTAAATACCTATAGTAAGTTTTCCTTTAGGGTTTGTATCACCCTCTCCAGAGGGATGGGGGCTATGAGTTATGAGGAAATTGGCAACTTACATAAGGTTATAATTTGGGGGCAGTAGAATGCACCCAAGTGTTTTGGGTGCGCATTTGCATAGAAAAGTTGAGAAACATGACACTAGGCCATGCAGTTAAAAAAAAAAAAATCATAAAAAAACTAGTTGGTCACTTACTTGCTCAACTGTTGAAAGATGTCTAAGATGACAACCCATGAGGAATGAACCTGGAGCTTCAAGAAGTTCTAGACAGGAAGCGGGGACAATCGGTACATAAGTGTGACACCAGGAAAATGGGTAAATGAGAGAGCAGAGACTCTGTAAAAAAAAAATGATTTTGTTTTCAAGATATTACTAAATTAAAAATCATTGTTGGTTCACAGTATTTCTTTTCTTTGTTCTTTTTAATGGCATATCAACCTTTGTAGGTTATTTAATGGCAAAGCCATTCTCCTAGAAGAACAGTAGTGGTACTATTTAACCCATAGCTGGGAGGATAAGGGGGTTCATACCTTTCCCAAGGGTATTTGTCTGAAAGTGAATGTAATAGCGTGACTGGAGTTCGAACTCGCTTACTATGATTTTGCAGTCCATCGCTTTAACCATTACACCATGAGGACACCCCCAGTATTTCTATTATTGGACATAACAAGTTTTATTCATACATGATGTTGAAAAGCTATTTTCTGTTTTATATACACTATATAAAAAAACACCAAAAACAGGCTGGAAAATGAACAGTAGTAATAACACAAGAATGTGTTGAATAGTTCAAATAACTCTTGGATTATGTCCCTTTCTAAAATTGCAGGGATTATATTTTTATACCTGAAGAAGGCTAGAGAATGGACTGTTCCAGAGAATGTGTTGAATAGTCTGAATAAGAAAAACAACTACTACAAGTAGTAGTATTAGTAGTAGGAATAATAACTCTCCAAAATAATATTATGTACACTGACTTTAATAAAAATAAGATGATGAGTGAGAATTATCAGTAGCTGCTGACATGCATATATTGGGGTGAGTCAAAAGTTTTACAATATTTTGCAAACTTATTTGCTTTATAGTTACAGCAATAGAAGCCTAGCATTCAAAGTAGAGGCCATTGAGTTGCACCATTAGTAGCCACCTTTCAGCCCGTTCTTTGACCCTATGTTAATATAAGTTATTATCCTTTGAGGTAAAAAATTCCTTCACTGAAGCATCCACCTCCTCTTGGTTGTTGAAGAGTTGCAAGTGTAAGAAGTGATTGATGGATTGGAACAAGAAATAATATGAGGGAGCTGGGTCTGGATTATATGTTGGGTAAAGTCACCTTTCAGACAGTTCTTTTATCCCATGCTGATATCATTGGTTAATTGGTTGTGTTTTACAGCATATCAAACTCTATAAATTATCTAATGCCAAATCCTGTTTATACATATATTAGTTTGCCAACTATAGTTAAGGGTGACCCAAAGGCACCCCTTTTTAAATGCTACTACACTGAGATGTAGGGGAGGGTGCTACTCCTTTCCCTGGATTGCTCCATTTACTCTTGATCTGTACCTTATAATGTTGAGTGTTAAGCAAGGTGGTATCGATGAATATTTTATAGGTAACATTATTCTTAAAAAAGCCAGAGCTTATTTACTATCTTACACTAATAGTTTTATTTGCACACAGTTAAATGATTTCAAGTATTGCTATCAACCATTAATAGTTTTATTTGCACACAAATGATTGGTTGGTTGTATTTTATGGCATATCCACCCTTGTAGATTATTTAATGCCAAATTCTGTTTATACTTATATATTAAATATATACGATTTGTAAACAAATAGTTTTTAGGTAATTTTTACATGAATATTGCTAACACTAAGAGTTTTATTGGCATACTTAAATTGTTTCAAGTATAGTAAAGGATTAAAACAATTCTATTTGACCCATAGTTGGGACTCTAACAAGATACTACCATTCTGGGTTTGAGTAGACCTGGCAATGAATGGGTAATCCACATTTCCCAAAGCTCCAGGACTGAAGCCTCAAAATCAGATGCAGTTTGGTGTTATATCCAGGACACATATGAATTCTTTTCTTTTGAGGCAAAGAACTCCTTCACTGAAGCTTTCACCTCATCTTGGTTGTTGAATCATCATGAATACAGAATGGGAGCCATAAATTAGAAAAGGTAATAATCTGAGGGAGTTAGGTGCCTTCAATAAGTTTCTAGACTTTTTTTGTACAGGCATTTAAAATTGTTGTAGACTCTTGAAAATTCAATATGTTATTGCTATACATCTTATGAGATGACTGACCAATTTTTATGATTTCAGATTCAAATGAACAGCTACAGCAGGAGTTGGAATACACCCCACTAAAACCTGATTGTCACAGCTGGTGAATTTCAAAAATGCAATCTGACTCTTTAGAAGAATGATATGCAATAAAGTTCTGTTTTAAACTTGGAAAAAATGACACAGAAACATATGGAATGCTTCAGAATGCTTTTGGAACATCTTGCATGAATCGAGAATCAGTTTTTGAGTGGCATAAGAGATTCAAGGAAGACAGGGAGTCTGTGAGGGATGAAGAGAGGTGTGGGAGGAGTAAGGAAGTCAATACACCAGAGTTGATTGGCCAAAGGGTTACAGTTACGGTTACTATGTTGAGGTTTTAAGGGAGTTCAGGAAGAGATTCCATTGGAAGAGGCCAGCACTCTTCAAATTGGGTCAGTGGCATTTCCAGCAGGACAATGCACCAGTCCACAACTCCATCCTTGTCACAGACTATTTGACCAAGATGGGCATCAAGATAGTTCCTCACCCTTCCTATAGTCCAGACCTTGCTTCCTGTAACTTTTTGTTATTCCCTAAGCTCAGAGGCTGTCATTATGAGACAATTGAGGAGATGAAAGAGGCTGTGATGAAGGTCATTGACACACTCACACAAGAGGACTTCCATGGGGCCTTCCAGAAGTTATTGGAACGGTACAACAAGTGCATTGCAGCCGGAGGAGATTACTTCGAAGGGGACTAGAGTTTTATTTGTGTACTATCAATAAAAGTGCCCATACGTAAAAAGTCTGGAAACTTATTCAATGATCCTCGTATAAGCTGAGTGTGACATCAGTTCAATTCCTTCAAGTTCCTGGAGTTTATTCTAGAAACTAGCATGTATGCAAATATTGCAAAACCTTTGTCTCACCCTTGTGTATATATATATATATATATATATATATATACACACACACATACATAAAAATGATTCTTACCTCAGTAACTATGGTCAAAAGAGCATAACTTGATGATAGAAAGACTATTTGTTTTTCAGTCAAAATGCAAGTAATTATTTTAATAATGGTGTCAAATGGGAAGCATTGAAAGACAAGATGTAAAGACAAGTCTAAGATTGGAATGGAAGAGTGGTGAGCAGGATGGAGGATAACTTCATGGCCCATTAAATGTACACCCTGCAAAAGATTATAAGATTATAAATTACAAATAAAATTATGACATCTGTCAAAATTGCTTAAAAAACAAGAGAAAATTTAGTGAAAAGCAAAAAACAAAACCTTTGACAAAGAAGAAAATAAATAGATTTTATGACTGGAAGAATGCAGACATTAGGTCTTTTGCTATCTTGCCAGGAATCCTCGATAAAATTTCCTCACAACATTTTATCTCAATTGTAAGATTGAAGCCTATAAAAGACATTAAAAGAAATACTCGATTAAGTTTAAAAAAATTTGCAATATTTTGGTATGTGCTAGTCTGCAGCATGTGTATCATATAACTGAACCAGTTCAAGCTGTGGGAGATACCTGTTCTGGTTGGTAGTATTGTGGTAGTTTATTATGTCTTAAAATACAAAATTTACATAGTATTTGGAGTTAACACTCAGTCATGTTCGCACAAAAATGCAACAAACTTACAACAAAAATAATCTCACATTAGGTGAAACAAGATTATAAACAAACTCACATCTCAGTGGATATTTCACTGTAATAGTATAAAACATATTAGTTTAGACTAGAGACATAACTATCTTTTGGTCATCCCATTCCAAATATGGTGATGCATATTGCTGGAAAAAAAGTTGATTATATAGTTTTTGCATATAATATGAACCTCTAACTTTTGAGCTAAAAAAATCTCAAAAAATAGTGCCTCTTATAGATAAATAATTACAGTACCTCTTATCATTTTTTGCCTTTGAGTAATGCTGGGTATCTCTGCTAGTAAAGAAATGTTGGCTTAGATAAGTTAAAGAAGAATCTTCCAATGATTTCTTCAGTAAGGAAGAAAACTCACCACTGCTAAGGTACCAGTAGGAGGAAGAGGAATGACACACAGTTGTCGTACAAATTCTTGGAATACCACCATCTGTTGGTGAAAGTCTGAAGTCATTTTGATTTTATTCAACAGACTGAAAATAAATGAATAAATACGATAAAAAAATTAATAAAAACTCTGAATTGACTTTTAGGGAAACTTAAAATGCAAAAACCAATTTGGTGAAGTGTTTCTTTACTTATGATGACATTTCACTCTGGACAAGCTTCATCAGATAATGATTTTTGAAAAAGTTTTGAATTTGATAAAAAAATATTAGAGAATGCTTATTTCATAGAAACATCATTTATAATTTGGACAATTAAAAAAATGACATTCAACACAAATGCAGACCCCCATAAAATTATAATTGGTTTAGTTTGGTTTCTTTGTTTAATGGCATATCAACTTTCGTAGGTTATTTAATGCCAAATCCATCCTTTGAAAAGAACAGTAGTGGTACTATTTAATCCATAGCTGGGAGGATAAGGGGGTTCATAACTTTCTCAAGGGTATTTGTCTGAAAGTGAGTGTAATAGCATGACAGGAGTTTGAAATCACTTGCTACGATTACACAGTCCAGCACTTTAGCCATTACACCACGAGGACAGCCACCAATTATTGAGTTTAAACTAGACTTTATTCTTTAAAGACTGAAAGAACTCTCTCTCTCTCTCTCTCTAGTGTTTTCCTCTGAGTCCAAGGAACTCTTGAATATTTTGTAAAGAACAAGAATGACACAGAATGGATGTTGTCTTTGGACAAACTGAGATGTTGAACTGTCTCTGCCACTTCCTTCTAGATGTGAACTGTTAAACTGCATTCACAAGTGATTTTAATGTACTGGCTCATAGGTCTAGTGGGTAGAGTGTTCACCAATGGTCTGGGAAACTAGGGTTCAATCCCAGGTCGGGTCATACCAAAGACTTTAAAATGGTACTTGATACCTCCTTGCTTAACACTCAGCATTATAAGGTGTGTATCAAGGATAAAGTGGAGCAATCCAGGGGAAGGAGTAGTGCCCTCCCCTACATCTCGGTGTAGTAGCTATTGAAAAGGGAGCCTTCGAGTCACCCTCGACTACGGTTGCCAACTTATGCACTTTTTTCTACATTTTGCTCTCTATGTGCTTCATCAGATAATTATTTGAGAATGTTACAACTGCATACACAATATTTTTTCCAAAAATCAAAAATAAATATATATTAAAATTATGGACGCTATAAGTTTTTACTATAAGTTTCATGTGGTTTACACAATCTTCAGACAGAAATTTGAAACAAGTGGCTAATTAAGTGTCTATATAGTGTAAGTTTAGTTTGGTTTGGTTGTGTTTCATGGCACATCAACTCTTGTGGCTATTTGATGCTGAAAATTGTTTTTTTCCTATATATATATATATATATATATATATATATCGGCCCATTGCCATTATGTTTAGAGTGTTCGCAAATGGCCCGGGAGACCTAGGTTCAATCCCAGGTCGAGTCATACCAAAGACTCAAAAAATGCTACTTGATACCTCCTTGCTGAACATTCAGCATTATAAGGGATGTATCAAGGAGAAGATGGAGCAATCCAGGGAATGGAGTAGTGCCCTTCCCTATGCCTTGAAGTAGTAGCTATAGGAAAGGGAGCTTACTTTATATATTTACTAATATATATATGCTTTATAAGTGAATAGTTTATTGGTAACATTATTTCAAAATTAGCCAGAGTTCATTTGTTTGCACACAGTTAAATGGTTTAAAGTACTGCTATTTAACATTAGTATTTCTATTAATCAAGTATCCCTATCTGATTTAATTCTAATAATTTGCTTGCACATAGTTAAATGACTTCAAGTATTGCCATTTAACACTAATAATTCTATTTAATATTATTAATAACTCCTACTAAAAGATTGAACAGTTCCATTTGACTGATAGATGGGACTTTACCAAGTACTATCACTCTGGGCCAGAGTGGACCTGGGAGTAATGGCAATGAAGGGGTACTCCACATTCCCCAAAGCTTCAGGACTGAATCCTCGCCATCAGATAGGTTAATGTCATACCCAGAACACTTATTGAGGGGTCTTGTTCCTCTGTAGAGGAGCAGTCAGTGCATTCTACAGCTCCAGGTTTGGTTTGGTTTGGTTGGTTTTATGGCATATCAACCTTTGTAGGTTATTTAATGCCAAATCCATTTTTATGTAAATAATCTGTTCAAATGAAAACAGTTCAGTTTAGCATAAGTACACAGTTTAATTGTCAAAAACATTTCCATTTCAAACTATTCAAGCTGTTATATGTAATAATTCAGTTAAGTGTAAATACAGTTTTAATGTCGAAAAACAGTTCTATTTCAAATAATTCAGTTAAGCATAAGCACGCAGTTTAAGTGTGAGTACGGTTTAATTGTCAAAAATATTTCTATTTCAAACTATTCAGTTAACTCAATTCATTTTAGCGGAGTATGCTGTTAGTTCTATTTAACCCATAGATAGGGCCCTATCAGGTGCTACCACTCCGGGGCCAGAGTGGACCTGGGAGCGATGGCAATGAAAGGGTACTCCGCATTCCCCAAAGCTCCAGCATTGCTGGAACCTCACCATCAGATTATTTAGTGTCATATCCAAGACACTCGTTAGGGGAGGGGGTCTTGATGTAGTAGCTATTGAAAAGTGAGCCTTCTGGTCGCCCTCGACTACGGTCGCCAACTTTACTTATATCAGCATACCAGAATCTTCTTAAGAAAATGACACATAAAATGCTTTATGCTAATGGCATCAAACATACATTTATGCAAACGCTTTTCTTATTTGTATTTCTTCTATTCATCATGGTATGGCTTTATGAATGAAGATGAAGAGGTGGTGGGGTCGACACTGACTGCAGGTATGTTTGTGGGTGATAAGGCTGATACAGGACAGGAAGGCACAGTTGCAGTGGGAACAGCTGAAGGTCATGTCAATACTTGATGGCATAGGTTTGAGGTTCTCCTCCTGTGCCTTTTGTTCTTGAGAGTGGCCCTGCAGGTGTTTTTGAAGGCGGAGACAACATAGTTGATGGTGAGACACCAGACATCACAGTGTAGAGGACTATTGAAGATGCTAGAATCAAACTACTTTCTATTCATTGTTGTAATAAATTACGTTCAGTTTTTTTTATGAGAACATTAAACAAAATCTCAAAACCAAACCAGGATTCAAATTTATTCAATTTTCAAGCCTCTTGTTTATAGATCATTGTATTTGCTCAGAAATGGTAGCATAAGTTTGCATTAAATCCAGTCCGAGAGATTTGTTATACATGATTATCAGTCCTTATTATCTGAATGCTTCCATATCAATTATCTAAGTTGAATATATGCTGTCAAAATATTACTATTATTATTATGATTATCAGTCCTTATTATCTGAACACTTCCATATCAATAATCTAAGTTAAATATATGCTGTCAAATATTACAATTATTATTATGATTATTTTACTCCTTATGAGTTTTTAACATTAGTTTTAACTGATGGTTTTTCACTGAAGTGTTCTCAAGTCTCCAGGAGTCTTCTAAAGTTTCTCCTTGATTTTAACAGTGCTGTCAACTGAATGGTCTTAATTCTTTCTCTGCTTTCCAATTCCCACAGTCTCTTTTCCAGGCCTTTGAGGACTGTTCCAAGGGTTCCAACTATAACTGGCATCATTGTCACTCTCATGTTCCACTGCTTTTTAAGCTCTCTAGCAAGATCGAGGTATTTGTCAAGCTTTTTGTTTTCTTTTATTTTCACTTTATGGTCTAGAAGAATGGCAATATCCTCAAGTTGACAAGTTATTTTCTTCTTTGTAATTTACTGAGCTCTATGCTTAGCTGCAGCACAAAGCAGAATGAATGGGGCACCCAATGAGACTCAAACTCACTCTAACATATTTGACGGCTCATACAAAATTGAAATTGAAAAAATAAATAAATAAATGAATAAAAAAAGCAGACAGTCTCTGAACGGGTAGGCCTAGGCCCTTGTTGAGGTTAAAAATGACTAGGGAAAACTGGAGGTCCTAAAAGGTCTGGTACTCATGTGCAGAGCCAAGAAAAACAAATGTTCATCCCACCAACATCAGGTGGAAGGAAGGAGATGACTCACAACTCATTTTTGGGTGGCCAATGGCGAGACATGATGAGGTAAAGACATACAGTTGAACACCAGCCACCAAGATGTAAGGAGATGAAAGTTTGAGCTCCAACTTTGGGGGCACACTTCAAAGGAGGTGGGGGCATAGACTAGACATGACCCAGTAGACAAGCATGTTAGAACCAGGAAAAAAATTCAAGGTCTGTGTCTACTCATCTCTTTCTTACCATGATATGATGCTTACCTTTGTCTAGTTGACGTGGGCGTCTCAATTTCTATAGTCTCTTTTGTTCTCCCAGCAGCTGCCTACAAGTGGTAGTAGCAAATAAACCTTTAGGTAGTTAAACAAAGTTTCTTGTGTTTGTCCACTTTTACTACGGCAGGGTCTAAATTCTCTTTGGTACCACAATGGTACACTCGTGAAGGTTTGTTAGTCTAGCTTGTTAACCATTATACCACCACACTCTTTTCTTCTTGTTGATTAATAATAGGTGTAGTCTTTTAGTTAGGATTCGGTGGTCTGTTTTTATCTCAAAATTCTAGAGAATTTTATATATTTCATTGTCTAGAAAAGATTCTGGTATGCTGATATTCCTTGTATCAATATGGTCAAACTTTAGTCTCTTGCACAATTTCCAGTGGATCACTTTTCCCACCCAGTCATGTTTACCCTTGTATTCTTTTTGTGCCAGTATGTTGCATTTGCTTATTATGAATATTGTGGATTAAGAAGACAGTTTTTTAGAAGAGAAATAAGATAGGAAAAATCATTATCTGATGAAGCTCATAGTGAAACATAATTATAATTATATAAATGTTCCATGTTGGTTAGGGTGAGAACATTTTAGTATCCCCTTGTATTTGAGAATCACTTACATTGATAGGCATTGCTTCATCACAGTGAAATATGGCTGCATAGAAACAAAGACACAAGAATGAGGCACATATACAGTTAGAGCCTTGGAGGGTGTATTATCAGTGTCACAATTCAATTGATTTTCCTCAAATGGTTTCAGCAGCCAGGAGTTATCTCCCTGAAATACAAAAACAAAAGATGATAAAGTTCAATATGTTATATTTGAGTATGGTAATGCAGAGAAGAGAAGGCTGTCCTAAAAGGACAAGACTGTATCACTCACTGTTTGTGAAGTAATGATAAAAAAAAGGAATGGTTAACAAAGAAAGGTGTATTTATAATTCTATAAAATAAGCAAGTCTGGTTGGTTGATAGTTAAAGTTGCATTAAAGACAGTGGCCGAAGGAAGGGAAAGTTTGGTATTAAGAGTATAGATGTACTTTTCATGATTTCTATGGTAGTGAGGAAAGTGAAGGTCAGCTTTGGAGTATGTCTTATTTCAGTTCTTTGGTGACATTGTAGTTTGTTGGGTACCTAAATTTCTTCTTTGGGCTGGTTGCAGATAGAGCCATTATGAGGTGGGGTCTATATGTGGCACATAGGAGCATGGATATGACTGCATAAGTATCTCTTATATGACCGTGTAAGGCTCTCTTGCTCTACAAGTATTTACATGGAAAGCAGACCTTAAATGAGAGCTCAATACAGTTTGTGTAATTCACCGTGGAGGAACTGTAATGGGATATAACCATTTAGGGTGGGGTCCTTACTCTGCACTTGCTACAGTTTGTAAGATGCCTATGGAGTCACTGTGTTGCTTGTTTATGGTTCCATATATGTGTATATAAGTGTTCACTAGGTGTGTTCATGGTGTGTTAATGTGTTATATGATGCTGCTACAAGTAGGGGACATCAAGAGTGTGGTTAGGCCCAAGAGCATAAACTCTAGTTGTTACCTGTCCGGTCTACTGAAAAAATGAGAGAGGGAAAATTCTGGTGTATTTACGTGCTTCAGGAGTAAATCTATTTAACCCATAATCAAGATTATAAAGGTAATACTAATCCATGTCAGAATGAGCTTGGGAGTAATTGCAATGAAGGGATACTCCACATTACCCAGAGCTCCAGAACTGAAGTTTCACAGGGGTTAAAGTCATACCAAGGACACTCCTTTTGGTGCTTTTTTTTTGTTTGGTTGGGTTTTATGGCATATCAACCACTGTAGGTTATTTAATGCCAAATCCTCTTTATATGTATATATTAAATATATAGGATTTGGTTTGGTTGGGTTTTATGGCATATCAACAATTGTAGGTTAACTAATGCCAAATCCTCTTTATACATATATATCAAATATACATATGATTTGTAAATGTATTTTGTAGATAACATTCTTAAATGAGCCTGAGATCTTTTTTGCACACAGTTAAATGGTTTCAAGTATTTCTATATAACACTCACAATTTGACATCAGTCATTTGTTTGCACACAGTTTGTTCTATTTAATAGGACCCTATCAGGTGCTACCACTCTGGGTCAGAGTAGACCTGGGAGCAAGGGCATTGAAGGGGTGCTCCACATTCCTCAAATCCCCAAGGCTGAAGCCTCACCATCAATAGGTTTAATGTCATATCCAGGATACTCATTAGTGAGAGATCTTACTCCTCTGTAGAGATGCAGTCAGTTTATTCTACAGCCCCAGCTGACTGAGGTATTTTGCAGGGGATGCAGTTGAGGTTTTGTAAGTTCTGCCAATATGGCTTAGAATAATGATGAATAGATACCTCTCAACTATTCTTTAATCAAGATAGTGTCATCTCCATATTAAATAACCATATTTACCAACCCCTCCGCTTGGGCAGGATATGACACAAGGTCAATTTTTAAGCAGAGTTTAACAGGTTTCAATTCAGAGTTTTTTTTTCTCCTAGACTAGCTGCCTCACCAAGGCTGAAGAACCTAGTCTGCCCTACTATTTACCCATAGCTGGAGGGAGAATTATTGGATTCATACTTTTCCCAAGGGTATTAATGCAATGGGAAATGCAATCAGTCTCGTCCAGGATTTGAACTCGTGTCACCATGTCCATTTCCTATGACGATAACCATTACACCACGGGCACCATATTAAATAACAATCCTCTGAAATTACTAGACCAATTCATATACTTTAGTAGCAATCTACTGAAAGTGATGTCAATATATGCATAGGTAAGTGATGGATTACTATTGACAGGTAAACAACCATATGGAAAGATGATCACTGATAGAATAAAACAGGATTTCTTCAAAGTTGTCGCTGAGTCAGTACTACAGTATGAATGTATTCCTTGGATTAAATGTCTGGAGAAAAAGCTAGATGAGGACTACATAAAGAGGCTGTTTTGAACAAGTTCTAAAAGCAGCAGCCTACAAAACAGCAATTCTATTGCCATTTACTTCCCATCTCACAAAGATGAACAAGTCATTAGTTGTCTAAATTTCTGAGATGAAGCTTGTTGATTTTTATCATTAAGGGTTTTCGGACTATTGTCTTCATCTTTATTGTTATTTCTACAACGTTTCGACCAATATGTCCTCTGGCCTTCTTCAGGTGTTTGTCGAACTCAGGAACCCTCACGGAACTTCGAACTACGTCCTTTATTGAAACCACGGGGGTCGCCTGTTCTGATTCCATTAGCCATAATCAGGTACAAGTATTAAGTATAAAGATGAAGACAATAGTCCGAAAACCCTTAATGATAAAAATGAACAAGTCATGTTGGGTCCCACTAGGGAAATAAAGATAAACTCATAAACATTGTTCTCCTATGGACTCCTACAAATAGACACACCAGTGTAAACTGACCAGTAAAAACTTGCATTCATCAGCTCTGTGCAGACACTGGATGCCATTTAGAAGACTTACCAAGAGTGATGGCCAATAGGGAGAGATGACGAGAGAGATTCAAGGGAATCTGTGCTGTCGACACACTTTGATGATGATAATGAAATATCCTCTCAATTTAACAAATATACGGTAAAAAAACTTACCTTTTCAGCTTTATATTTTCTATGAAAGGTAAGGCTAGTGGCATAATTTCGTTCACCTAAAAGATTAGTTAACACTAAATAATTAATTTTAAAATCAGCTGGTCTCACTGCAGATAATTTTACCCCATCTGGAAGAAAAAAAGAAAAGTTTGTTTGGACTAAGCATATATCATTAAACAAATTGTTTTTTTAGTGAGTTGATTGATTTTACAGTATATCAAAACCTTGTTAAATTAAAGATACTCTCATGTATAACAGATACCTCTAACTTTGGACTACAAAATTCTGGAAAAAGAATCTTAATTATAATATGCACTGACATTTTACAATTTATAACAGCTAAATTTAATCTAAATTTAGCATTTGTTCAACTTTTTATCAGTTGATATTGATTAAAATAGGATTTTATATTGTTTACATTATATCTTAAAACACAAAATTTCACAGTATTTAGAGCAAACACAGGGACATGAACACAAAAATTGCAACAAGATGGTAGTGAAAATAGGCTTGCATTAGGAGAAACAAAATTATAAACAAATATATATTCTAGTAGATATTTCCCAGTAACAGCATTGTCCAGTGGGCTGGGGTTGTAGAATACACCGACTGCACCTCTGCAGAGGGGTAAGACCCCCCCCCTCTAACAGGTGTCCTGGATATGACACTAAACAATCTGATGGTGAGGTTCCAGCAGTGCTGAAGCTTTGGGGAATGCGAAGTACCCCTTCATGGCCATTGCTCCCAGGTCCACTCTGGCCTGGAGTGGTAACACCTGATAGGGCCCTAAATAGAACTAACAACATATTCAAGCTAAACTGAATTGTTTGAGTAAACTGAATAGCTTGAAATAGAAATGTTTTTGACAATTAAACCGTACTTACAATTAAACTGTGTACTTATGCTAAACTGAATTCTTTTAAATAGAACAGATTATTTACATAAAAATGGATTTGGCGTTAAATAACCTACAAAGGTTGATATGCCATAAAACCCAACAAACCAACCCATCAGTAACAGCATAAAACCCATTAGTTTGGACTATAGGTATAACTTACTATTAATAATTTTTGTTAATATCATGAAGCATGTATGAAAGTAAATACAGTTTTTCTGAATAATACACACCACAAAAGTGCAGGGATTTTTTGCTTGCATACTGACTTGGCAATGGGCTCCAACATACAAAATATGTAAAAATAATCTCTAAAGTCATTTGAGGGTACAAGCAGTCATTAGATGGGGAAAAAGGCCACTTCTGGTTTTGATTGTTTGTTTAATGGCATATGAACTTTTGTTGGTTATTTAATGTCAAACCAATCCTTATAGAATAACAGTAGTGGTACTATTTAACCCATAGCTGGAGGAATAACAGGTTTCATGCCTTTCCCAAGGGTATTAGTCCAAAAGTGAATGTCATAATACAACTGAAATTCAAATTCGTTTATTTTGATGTCACAGTCCAGTACTTTATCTACTACAATACAAGTTCTCTTCTGACAGATAATTACATTATATGGTTTTGTTTTGGTTTGGTTTGTTGGGTTTTATGGCATATCAACCTTTGTAGGTTATTTAACGCCAAATCCAATTTTATGTAAATAACCTGTTCTATTTAAAACAATTCAGTTTAGCATAAGTACACAGTTTAATTGTCAAAAGTATTTCTATTTCAAACTATTCAAGCAGTTATATGTAACAATTCAGTTAAGTGTAAATACAGTTTAATGTCGAAAAACAGTTCTATTTCAAATAATTCAGTTAAGCATAAGCACGCAGTTTAAGTGGAAGTACGGTTTAATTGTCAAAAACATTTCTATTTCAAGCTATTCAGTTTACTCAAACAATTTGGTTTAGCTTAAGTATGCTGTTAGTTCTATTTAACCCATAGATAGAGCGATGGCAATAAAGGGGTAATCCGCATTCCCCAAAGCTCCAGCACTGCTGGAACCTCACCATCAGATTGTTTAGTGTCATATACAGGACATTCATTGGTGGGGTCTTACCCCTCTGCAGAGGTGCAGTCAATGTATTCTACAGCCCCAGCCAACTGGGCAAATTATATGGCTTCAACTAACCAATGATAATCATTGTCTGCAAACAATTATAGCTTCAAGTAACTATTCTTGATATTAATAATTTATACACACTTTTATGGTTTCAAATAATTATTTCAATTCTAATGATAATAATCGTTTATTTGTACACAGTAATTTAATTTCAAGTAAATAACAAAAATAAACAATAATAGCTTCAAGTAACAATTCTTAACACAAATAATTTACATGTAGTTATATTAATCCAAGTATTCTAATATAATAATTTTCAAAAAGACCTATTTAACCCTTGGATGAGACCCTAATAAATATTATTACTCTGTGTCAGAGTGGACCTGAGAGTAATAACAATGAAATGGTGACTCCACTCTCTCCAGAGCTCTATAACTGGAGCCTTACCACTAAAGGTTCCATAAATGATTTGGTGAGTTAAATGTCATCACAAGACACTCTTTTTTTTTATTTTGAGGGGAGGTACCGCCTGTACAGGATACAGTTGGTGTATTCTAAGCCCCACTATCAGAGTGGTCATTAAACAAAAAATTAAAAAATGATTTACTAAATATAAGACCTTTGAATTAACATGTAGCGGGAATTAGATTTATTTCCCACTGGCGGATGAATTTCAGCACAGAAGTAAATTGGTTGAACTGAACCAATCAAATCAGCCGGTGGAAGAATACCAAAAGCCGGGCCTTCTGTGAGAGAAGAAAAAAGCAAATTCGGTCTCTTTTACCAGGAACCACCATGGAGTTAACATGACAAAAACTGTTACTCGCCTACTAGGCTAACGGTTCAATAAACACGTACACATGTACACTCACACACACATATATATATATATACACTTTCTTTACCAACGAGGCAGTATGAACTTTTGTACTCACTAAAGAGACACCTCACAGAACAGAAACAGAGGTTAGCAGAAACTCATCCAAACATTACTACGTTGTGTAAAAGGATTAAGTTATTGTTGTCAACTTTCCAACAGGAATTGAGAACACGCTCAAAGATCTTAATCTCGCTTTACAAATATTCATTCCCAACCTTACATACTACAAAAAGCACTGAGAACATTTCTTTGCTGAGAAAGTTAAAAAGTTCTGAGAAGCTAGAGTTATAATTTCCTGTGGCTGTGTTAGTATTACTGTATGGTTGTAGCATTGGGACTTGACCGAAATACCTGAAGAAAAAGCTAATGGAAACTAAACAAAGATACTGCATGCTGTTTTGAACAAATTCTATGGCTATTGAATGGCTATTTACCACCCATCTCACAAACTTTCCAAGTAAAACGAGAAAGACATCCTGGAGAAATAAGGATGAACTCATAAGCGATGTTCTCCAATGAACTTCTACACATGGACACATCAGTGTTAACCGACCAGCATTCGACAACAGTGTGGACACTGGATGCTGCCAAGAACAATAGCTTATAGGGATGGATAGTAAGAGAGTTAAACAAATCTATGCTGTTGGCACATGTTGATGATAATAATGAAAGATGGCAGAGGACAATGGAACAAAACGGTAAATAAGTTTCTCACAACTTAATCAAATGGCATTTGTGCTGTTACCTAGAAATACATATATCTCAGCAGCCTAATTCTGGCCATAGAATTCCTATTTCTACATCACTATTGCCTATAAAATGTTGTAATCTACAATTTAACAGTTTGTGAGGTTATTTTAGTACATATTATAGTACTTTATATTTGCTATTTTCTAGCTAAGAGCCCAGATTGCATTCCCAGCAGAGGGGTAATACTCCCTCCAAAAAAATGGATAAGATCCCCATCAAAAAGGGATATCCTGGGTAAGACACTAAGATACACCCAATGGAGTTCTAAAGAGTATGGAATCACTACTTCATTGCCATTACTACCAGGAAAAATTCTGACCTGGAGTGGTAGTACTTGTTAGGAACAAATCAAATAGATTTGTTTGAAAATTATTTGTATTAGATAGGAATACTTTATACCATATAATCATGTACAAATGTTACTTGATCATGGCATTGTATGATTGATTGACTGATTGATTTTAATGGCATGTCAACTCACCTAGGGTTATTTTATGCCAGGAGGTTAGGGAATCGTATTCATTGTACATTTTTTATGTAGTTATTTAAGAGTTTTTTTGAACATAGCCTAATTGAATATAAACAATTGTTAAACATATTTGACCCAGACATGTACTACCACTCCAGGCAAGAGTGGACCTGGGAGTAATGGTAATGAAGAGGTACACAACATTCCCCAAAAGCTCCAAGACTGGTGCCTCACCATTAAATACAGTTTAGTGTCTTACCCAGGACACACTTTGTGGGAGGGGTGTCATACCCCTCTGCCGAGGATAGAGTCAGCGTATTCGAAGCTCTGCCAACAATGCCTTTGGCATTGTAGAGCAGGAACTAAATTTAAATCTCAGGAATTCATCACAAATTCAAAGAGCATATTTCCTCATCAAAAATTCAAACAAAAATTTCATGGACAGTTTTTTTTTTAAATGAGGAAGGAGCTCATAATCTGAAAAAAAAAAAAAAAATTGGCAAGAATATAAATTTACCAGGAAAGCAGAAAGCAGCCATGTTTTGGATGTCTTCATCTGAAATCTGGTTGATGGTTGGTTTAGATTGTTTGGTAAAATAAATTGGCTTTGGCATGACATTGTTTCCTGTTGTGTTGGCACTGAATTTCTGCTTCAACCTAAAGTCCAAAGTGTGTGAATATGAAAATATTTCTTCCCATGTTGAAGGGAAAAAATGTCGGACTGTGTTGGAATAGAAACAGTCCAAGACTTTTGGTTGGTATTCGACCGAAAAAATATTTTCTGCAACTGGAGAAACACTTGCCTGAAATGATAAACAAGATAAAGAGATAAACAAGATATCCATAAATATTCAGATAAATATATTCAGCATTTCTATATAATTTATTGAATTAATATAAAAAAAAACTGTAGGAGCATTTTGAATCTTTTGATTTTAAAAAATTTTTAACCCTTATTTGTTCCATTATCTAGGTGACCTAAATTCTGTCCAGGAATTCCATTTTTTACATCATGAAATATTTATATAAATATTAGGTTGACAAGAAAGTTCTCGCGGAATTTTTAATTTTGATTTCAAATGATGTATTTTCAAATAAGTTTTCGTTATACTCTACCTTTACTTTATATATCATTTTAAAGAGTGTTTTTCGCTCTATCTAATCGTTTAAATTACAATCGTTTTAAAACAATTATGTCTTCTTTCCAGAACATTGAATACAAAAAAAGCAAATTCGCACAATTTTCTTATTTCAATCCAAGCTAGGCCAAAAAGCTGCTGAAACAGCTCGCGATATCAACGAAGCGTTTGGCCCAGGAACCACTACTGAATGCACAGCCCAATGGTGGTTTAAGAAATTTTGTGGTAGTGATGAGAGTCTTGAAGATGATGAGCATAATGGTCAGCCATTGGATGTTGACAACGATCAATTAAGAGCCTTAGTCGAAGCCAATCCACGCACAACTGTTCGAGAACTTGCTTCTGAATTAGATGTAACGTATACGACAATTTCCAACCACTTGAGAGAAATTGGAAAGACAAAAAAACTTGATAAATGGGTGCCTCATGAATTGAATGACAACCAAAAGAAACACCATTATGAAGTGTCATCTTCCCTTCTTTTACGCAACAAGAACAACCCATTTCTCAATCGGGTTGCGACTTGCGATGAAAAGTGGGTTCTTTACGACAACCAGTGACGCTCAGCTCAGTAGTTAGATGCCAACGAAGCTCCACGACACTTCCCGAAGCCAGAGTTGCACCAAAAGAAGGTCATGCTGACTGTTTGGTGGTCTGCGACCTGTCTCATCCATTACAGTTTTTTGAATGCAGGCGAAACCATTATGGCGGAGAAGTACTGTCAACAAATGGATGAAATGCATCAGAAACTTCGACAACAACACCCAGCATTAGTCAACTTTCTGTGTAAGAAATGCTTCAAAAACCTAAGTGATATCAAAAACGCCTTCAGCGACTTCATCGCCACCAGAACGCAAGATTTTAACATTACTCGCATAAATACACTTGTTTTGCATTGGTAAAAGTGTGTTGATTCTGATTACGCTTATTTTGATCAATAAATTTTTGTTTTGAGCCAAGATATGTTCATCTGAATTTAAAAGTAAAAAACCGCCAGAACTTTCTTGTCAACCTAATAGATTGAGCATTTTTATATAGCATAATGTTTTATGCATAACCTGTACACCTAACTTTGGGCAACAAAATTCTAAAAAAAAAATTCTTGTGTAAAATACACACTAAATTTAACCTAAATTTAGCATTTCTTCAACTTTTTATTAGTTGATATTGACTAAAAATAAGAATTTATAGTTTGGTTTGGTTCTGTTTTATGGCATATCAACCGTGGTAGGTTATTTAATGCCAAATTCTGTTTAGACATATACAATATATATGTATGATTTGTAAGCAAATAGATATCATTTGTTTGCACACAGTTAAATAGTTTCAAGTATTGTATGCCTTCAAATAACTAATAATAATCCCTAGGAAAAGGTTGATAAGTTCTATTTGACCCATAAATGGGACCCTAATAGGTACTACCTCTCTGGGTCAGAGTGGACCTGAGAGTAATGGTAATAAAGAGGTAGTACATATTCCCCAAACTCCAAGACTAGAACCTCATCATCAGATGCACTTTAATGTCATATCCAAGGCACTAAGTTATTTTAAGTATTGCTATCTAACACTAATAATTCTATTCAACTTTATTCATTTGTTTGCAGGCCCAGTTGGCTGGGGCTAGAAAATACACTGACTGCATCTCTGCAGAAGGGTAAGACTTTCCCAATGAGTGTTCTGGATATGACACTAAACAATCTGATGGTAAGGCTCCAGTAATGTCGGAGCTTTGGGAAATGTTTGTTTGTTTGTTTTGTTTTATGGCATATCAATCTCATCGGTCATTTAATGCCGAATCAAGTTAAGGAAAATAAGTCTGAAAAGAGCTTCAAAGGAGAGGTCTTAGGAATTAATGATAAGCTTTAGATAATTAGTTGGTTATTTGTTTTTTTTTATTAGGAGTTTATTTGTGTTACGTTCCGCCCTCTGGTCAAACAAACGACAACACGGAATTTGTATATAACAATATATATTTATTTTCTCGACGGACGCTTGTGTGAAGTAGGAGCAGTCAGGAGAGGAATTAGGATCATTCGTCGATGAGTCTTGAACTTTTCGATGTCAGGAGACGGAGGCCGAGACAACGCACACTGCGTGACGACGAGAGAGGTTTCGTGAACAGCGGGATCCTTTTTTCTCTATCTTCTTCTGTTCAATTCGTCGGCCTTATATTACCTTCAAACTCCCATGCAGAGATAAAGACACGCCTCTACGCCTCTGCAATCTTCCCGGTCTCAGGCGATTGGGATGTGTTACTTCCGCTCATTTGGAATGGCCTGTGTGATCATCGTCGAGCGGAAATAACTGTCATGCAGTTCACAGGTCACTCTCTTCCGGTGCATCATTGAAGTGGGACCTTCACCTTGTCCCATATTATCAGCCGAGCACACCTGCGCGCTTCCTTTCGATTATTGGCCATTGGGATGTGTCACATCCGCTATCTTCGAAATTGCAGGTGTGATCATCATCGAGCGGAAATAACTATCATGCAGTTCATAGGTCAATCTCTTCCGGCGCATCATTTTTTTTACGGCACAGTGAGAATTTTTACCTTGTCTCATATTGTGAGCTAAGCTGTATTTTACATTTGTAGGGAATCATGATCAAAAAAAAAAACAAAATGTGAAACAAGTTGGGGAAGGGATCAATTTGTTAGAATATATCTAGTAAAGAGAGGGTTTATAGAAGTAATTTGATCTTATTGTAAATTTCATTAGATTTTTACTGTTTTTAGAAATGATATCACATTATTTATTTCAGTGTTTTGGAACAGTTCCTTCATATTGTTTGCACTATAGAAGGTTTTTCTTATATGGGCTAGGTCGGTACATTTGATGAGAATGTGTTTCAAGGTGTATTTGGTCTGGCACGCAAAACACATTGGTTGTTGTTTTCCTTTGAGTAAATAAGAGTGAGTTATCCTTGAATGACCAATCCGGAGTCAGGACAATGTAATTTTCTCTTTTCGTTTTTTTTAAAGCTTTGTTTCCATTCCCCCAGCGTGGGTTTAATTTCTAATAATTTATTATTGTTCCAGCGTTGTTGTCTTTGCTGTAGTATGTATTTATTCATTTTCATTTTAAAGTCTGTATGTGGTATTTTAAATTTCTTTTCAGTGGTTAGGTTTATGGTAGACCTGGCTGCTTTATCCGCTGGGTCATTTCCACTGATGCCAATATGACTTGGGACCCAACATATCTGTATATCATTGTCATTTGATAAATTCTTCAATTTACAAAGTATTCTTATTATCAATGGATGATCAAATTTTCTGTTATTTAGTGATTCCAACACTGATAGTGAATCTGAAAAGATGATGAATTTGTTATTTCTTGATTCTGAGATGAGGTCAAGAGCTATATTGATTGTACAAACTTCTGCACTGAATATAGAGGTATCATTTGGGAAATGTTTTTAAAAAATTTTTCCTTTATATATTGTAGCACATCCTGTTATTTTATCTACTTTAAATCCATCTGTGAAGATGTGCAAGTGTTTAGGATATTTCTCCTTAACTTTTTCTAGTTCCTCTTGGAAAATTAGTGGATGACTTTTATTTTTGTGGAATTTACGAAGTGTTAAGATTATGTTTGGGGTCCTTATAATCCAAGGTGGATTGGGAAATGTGGAGTCCTCCTTTACTGCCATTGCTCCTTATGTTCACTCTAGCCCGGAGGGGTACCACCTTATAGGGTTCTATCTATGAGTCAAATAGAACTAAACTGTGTACTTATCATCATCATCATGTCATGCTGGTAGCACGGATATCCCTGACCCTCTCTCGCCACTTTTCCCTATCGTTCATTGCCTCTGGCAAGTCTTCTGGACTACATCCCGTATCCTCACATAGTTCCTGAATGTATGTTCGTGCTGGTCGTCCTGCTTTTGCTTGGCCATATGTGGGGGTCCATAAGAGTACATCACTTATGAGTTTGTCTCTGCTTCTCCAGCAGTGTCCTGCATGTCTGGTTTGTCTAACTTGAATAGTTTTTGTGATAAGAAGCAGGTGGCCATACAGTGTACTTATACTAAACTGAATTGCTTGAAATAGGACTGTTTTGACATTTAAACTGTGTACTTATGCTAAACTGAATTGTTTAAAATAGAACTGTTTTTATATATAAAAATAGATTTAGTATTAATAACCTACAATGGTTGATGTGCCATAAAACCAAACCAAACCAAATCCTTTGTTTGCACACAGTTAAATGGTTTCAAGTATAGTAAATGATTCTACTTGACCCATAGATGGGATCCTAATAAGTACTATCACTCCAGATCAGAGTGGACCTAGTGGTAATGAAGGGTTACTCCGTATTCTCCAAAGCTCCAGGATTGGAGTCTCACCATCAGATGCAATTTAGTGTCATATCCAGAACACTTGTTAAAGAGTTCTTACCCCTCTGCAGAGGTGCAGTCAGTGTATTCTACAGATCCAGCTGACTGGGCAGGAATTTATATAGTTTACATAATATATAGACTGCAACCGAAAAAGACATCGACACACAGCTAACGAAAGCATGGACAGCTATCTATAGGCTCTCGATCATATAGAAATCAGACCTGACCAATAAAATGAAACGCAGTTTCTTCCAGGCAGTGGTCGTATCGATACTGCTATATGGATGCACTACTTGGACACTAACTAAATGGCTGAAGAAGAAGCTAGACGGCAATTACACAAGAATGTTGCGTGCAATATTGAACAAGTCCTGGCAGCAACACCCCACAAGGCACCAACTATACGGCCACCTACCTCCCGTCACGAAAACTATACAAGTTAGACGAACCAGACATGCAAGACACTGCTGGAGAAGCAAGGACAAACACATCAGTGATGTACTCCTAAGGACCCCCCGCATATGGCCAAGCAAAAGCAGGATGACTAGCTTGAACATACATACAGCAGCTATGTGAGGATATGGGATGTAGCCCTAAAGACCTGCCAGAAGTGATGAATGATAGGGAGAAGTGGCGAGAGAGGGTCCGGGATATCCGTGCTGGCGGCACAACATGATGGTGATGAAATTATATATTAACCACAGTGCCAATTAGCACGGTTGTTAGAGTGTTTGCCAATGGTCCGAAAGAAAGGGGTTCAATCCCAGGTCAAGTTATACCAAAGACTCAAAAAAATGATGCTTCCTTGCTTAACACACAGGATTATAAGGTACAGATCGAGGGGAAGTGGAGCAATTCAGGGAAAGGAGCAGTGACACCCCCCCTCAGCTCGGTGTAGTAGTTATTGAAAAGGAAGCCTTCAGGTTGCTCTTGTAGGAGAATGGACCTGTGTTTGGTATTTATAGGGTACCTGTCTATTTAATGTATTTAGCGTTTAAAGGTTTGATATAGGCATATTATAAGCACATGGACAAAGTGGTAAATGAAGGAAGCCAGTGAAATAAATGAGTGAAGATATGCAACAAATGAGTAAAAGATATGAAACAAATAATGGTTGTAAAACGGCGCGGACAAAATGAACATTTAAAACAAGGCGAACGAACAAAAACAAATTTATATTCTACAACAATAAATCTTACATTGATACATAAAAATATTACTAACTCTACTAACAAAATAATAGTGTGTGTATATGTGTGAGCTCGTGTGTGTGTGTGTGTAACACAACTAAGCTACAAAAAGAATTGCAAGTTTAAAATGTCCTTTTTCTATAGTTAGAAACAGGCAGTTTCTCAGAGACGGGAAAGCGTCTCATAGTCCTTGTGCATGCATGTCTGCGAGGCCCATTCATGGTGTTGCTTTTCTCTCCTGTTGATTCACGCTGAAAGGAGTGTGTTGCTGCTGCGAAGAAATTTGGTCAAAGAGAAAGAGGGTGTTTGAAGACGACATATTTATAGAAAATACGCGTCTTGTAAGTGGCTCAAAAACGCAGGACTTGAATTTACGCGCGCCGACGTAGTTTTAAGCATATCACGTGGTCCTCCTGGCCAATGGTTTCCTGAGATTGAATATTGAGCATCCACCATCTTTGTGGGAACAAGTGGCATACCGCCCAAAATAATTTATAGGAGTGTAAAGCCCTATACCCTCAACTATGGTCGGCCAACTTACTTACATTATACATATATTTACATCAGTACTCTTACAGAGGACACAGTCACCTCTCGGAGTACATCTTCCCAACTTGGAGATATGCATTTGTGTGATTGTAACCTTATGGGCAAGGATATGGACATACATTTTTTTTAAATAGAAGAATCATATAATAAATTGAATTACCATGACCAGAAAGTCCAGCAAGCACTGCATGTGACATATGGAACCACTGGACAGCTGTTTCAACCTTATTAGGTCTTATCAGTAGTGTATACCATGTGGACCAGTAGCTCAGTGGTAGAGTTTCCGAACTGCATTCTGTGGTTGCTGGTTCGATCTCCAGTGGGGGAGATCATATCTCCAAATTGGGAAGACATAGTCCTGGAGGTGACCATGTTCTCTGTAAGAGTACGGATGTAACTACAAGACACATCAGGTTAATTGGCCATGCATTTACCATGACTAGTTAATTTGGCATCATTTGTTTGTGATGTGGACCAGTAGCTCAGTGGTAGAGTTTCAGCTCTGCATTCTGTGGTCGCTGGTTTGAACTCCAGTGGAGGAGATCATGATATACACTGCTGATGAGACCTAATAAGGTCAAAACAGCTGTCCAGTGGTTCCGTATGTTGCATGCAGTGCATGCCAGATTTTCTGGTCATGGTAATTCAATCTATAATACTTACATTATATATTTACATTCACAAGCTTAGTGAGATTTCAAACTCTTGTTTTTACAAGAAAGAGAGAGCTGATTGAAAACAGCATCTCAGGATCAAAATCAGTGAGTATGGCTTTTTTCAACTGATGATTGATGAAGAAGTTATCAGATTGTTAGTTGAACAAACAAACTTTTATGTGATGGAGCAGACTATTAGGTATCATTGTAGATAAGACAGGTGAGGAGGTGACAACAACACAGATGAAGGATATGATTATGATAATTATGATTTATAATAATTTAATAATTATTAATAATTTATAATTATGATGATTATGAGAAGGACCTTATTGTGTAATATAATTGCCGAGGGATTTCGTTTTATATATCTTGCCTTTCGGTTTAGTTAGGATGAGAACCTTTCGCTTAGTGCATGGGTTAGTTAGGTGCAACATTAACGCAGGTGTTCCCACGCGCGTGAGGAGGATGCGTCATTCACAGATATCAAAATAAAATTCCCAGATAGGAAATGAGACTAGGGAGGTGAATGACGTTATGCCCGGAAGCATGGGCTGAGGATTTGGAGATTTGAGAAAAAGCAGTGAGTTGAGATTCAGGCCTGGGCAAGGCCAGACGAATTTGTGCGCTATGGGCGCTGCGTGTTGGTTGGGTTGAGAGCTGACGATGTAAAAGCAGTCAACATAGAAAGATTGTGTCTCTCTCTCCTCATGTCAAAAAACCCTTTAACTCAAAGGTAATAAAGTTTTGTACCTGAACCAATTTCATAAAGTTTCGTGTTTTTAGATTCCCTATGTCTATTTCACACATCCGTATATCTGGCTATGTAACAATTGAAGCTGCTACAGAATTTGAAGATTCATACAAATACTAATATTTATAGGTATCAAGCAATTACCATCCATTTGTGGCCACAAAAATTATTTGTGTATAACCCCCCCCCAACTTTAGGTAATGTAATTCTGGAAAAAAATTTTAATTCTCGTGTATAATATGCACTGACTTTTTAGAATTTGTCAAGATATTAGATTATGAAATGATATCCATTTTTCGAAAACACTTGTTATATTTTCTTTTCTCCTATTCACATCACTGTATAATATATGATAGAATAAAATTACAACATTCCCTAATTGTCAGATTTTATGATCAATTTTTTAGACAAATGTTGCAAAATCAAGGATTTTTCAGTGGATTTTTATTTATGATCTTTGATGCCATTTCCTCAAAAATTGGTACAAGTGCAAGATATAATTTTTGGTATCAGTACTTAATATACCAATACACAACTTTTGGTGCTTCAAGTAATTTAATATTTCTAAAAAAGTGAAAAATCAACCAACCTTACTATATATCTACACCATTTCTTTATTCCTTCCAAATTATATAAAATCACTGTTCAATATCACGACAAATACTTATTCTAAAATTTAAAAAGAAAAAGAAAAAAGGATTCCATACCTCAAGTTCTTTTGGAAAAAGTCCAGAATTATTGTCCATACCAACAAGAAGCATCATATCTATAAAACTGTTCTTTAGTTTAAGATTTCGTTCATCCATGTCGCCTTCTTTTTTAAGAAGAACAATGGCTGTTGGAGGTAGTGAAAAAATTAATTTCAATAATCAAAATCAGACGTATATCACCATTATCTGAGATATATACTCATAATTTTTATCTTTAAACTAAAGAATAAAATTTAGAATCAAGAATCAAGTTTATTCTTCATTTTTCTCTCTCTGACCCCCTTGTTTGTTGAGTTGCCTAAAAAAAGAAAAGAAAAAGAAAAAAGAAAAGATTAATGTGGAATGGTGATACAGGTCTATTTTTAATATAATTTTGTTTTAGGTAGGAACTGAATAGTTTGGTTTGTTTGGGTTTTATGACATATCACTGCAGGTTATTTAATGCCAAATCCTTTTTATAAATATATATTTAATGCCAAATCCTGTTTATACATATATATATCAAATATACATGATTTGTAAACACATTTTGTAGATAACATTTTTAAATGAGCCCAAGCTCATTTTTTTTACACACAGTTAAATGGTTTCAAGTATTAAATCAGGTTATTTAATGCCAAATCCTGTTTATACATATACATATCAAATAGACATGATTTGTAAACACATTTTGTAGATAACATTTTTAAATGAGCCCAAGCTCATATTTTTATACACAGTTAAATGGTTTCAAGTATTTCTTACATGAATAATTCTACTTACTATTAATCATTTGTTTTAACACAGTTAAATGATTCCAAGTATTGCTATGTATCACTAACAATTCAATTAAACAGCAGTCATTTGTTTACACATAGTTAAATGGTTAAAGAGTTCTATTTGACCCATAGATAAGACACTATCAGGTGATACCACTCCGGGTCAGAGTGGACCTAGCAATTAAGGAGCACTCCACATTCTCGAAAGCTCCGCTACAAGAGCCTCAACATTGGATGGTTTAGTGTCATATCTCGGACACTCGTTGGGAGGGGGTCTTACTCCTCAGTAGAGATGCAGTCGGTGTATTCAACAGCCCCAGCCAAGTGGGCTAGCAGGAATTAAATGGCAAGTGTAGGCCATGAGATGAAAGCGTGAATCACATAAGTTGATGCAGTAAAAGGAACATAATGGGTGGGGAAGGTGATCCAGAATTTATCCTAGAAAATGAGACCTGTAAAACTGTCAGGCACTGTGAGATACAAACGGATCACCCAATCCCGGCCAGAAGACCAAGCCTAATATTTTGAGATACAAATGGGTCACCTAATCCAGGCCAGAAGACCAGACCTTAATTAACAAGAAGGAAAGAACTTATCACCTAATGGATTTTACTGTTTCAGCAGATCACAGAGTGAAAATAAAAGAAAGTGAAAAACTGGACAAATTCCTGGACCTTGCCATAGAGCTGAAAAAGTTGTAGAACATAAAGGTGACAGTGATACCAATCATAGTTGGAGCACTTGGAAGAATCCCCAAGAACCTGAAAAAGGGACTGAGTGAACTGGAGATTAGAAGAAGAACTGAAACTATCCAGACCACAGCACAGCTTAAAATCAATTATGATACTTAGAAGGTTCCTGGGGATCTGAGGAGACTAGCTGTCACTCAGACTTCAGTGAAAAACCACAAGTTAAAACTGGTGTGAAAAACATTTAAAGTGCAGAATAATAATAATAATAAATAATAATAATAATAAGTGATACCAATAGTAATTAGTGCACTAGGTGCAGTCATCAAAGGACTGGTACATGGACTTGGAAATAAGAGGATGAGTGGTGACCATCTAAACTACAGCATTAATGATATCGGCCAGAATACTGAGAAGAGTCCTGGAGACTTGAGGAAACTTGCTGTCATTCAAACTCCAGTGGAAAACCATCAGCTAACACTGGTGTAAAAAACTCTCAAATGAGTAAAATAATTATATAAACAAGACACTTGGTAGATAGATAAACATACTAAAAAGATACCCGGACAGCCTATATGAAATACAAATAATTGCCCTTTGCGAAAATGCTCATCTCCTAAGGAGAGTACTCTTAATGTGACTGAAAAATATCACCCAAAAAAAGTAGAAAAAAAACCAAATAGATATAATCACGACCGTCACTTACCTGAGATGTCATCAGCTAAAGACCTAGTGAAGGATTGTAAGAAGACAAAAGTAAAGTTAAAATTAAATTTTACAAGAAATTGATGAAATAATAATCATAAGCAAAAATCAATAATATCCAATAGAACAGCAAGTATAGTTTATGTGCAGAAAGAGATGAAATGATTAATCTGATAAGTTAATGCAGCAAACTAGCACAAAAGGAGTACGAAACTAGGCATGACTGGGTAGGAAAGGTGATCCACGGAGAATTGTGCAAGAGATTAAAATTTGACCCTACTACCAAATAATAATTGTACAAACAGGAATCCAGCCTAGAAAATGAGAGGCATAAAATTTTGGGGATACAAATGGATCACCTAATCTTGGCCAGAAGACCAGACCTAGTGTTAATTAACAAAAAAAATAAAAGACTTGCGATCTAGTGGATTTTGCTGTTCTGACAGACCAAAGAGTGAAAAGGAAAGAAGATGAAAGGATAGACAAATACTTGGACCTTGTTGGAGAACTAAAAAAGATAGACAAATACTTGGACCTTGCCAGAGAACTAAAAAAGATAGAGAAATACTTGGACCTTGCCAGAGAACTAAAAAAGATAGAGAAATACTTGGACCTTGCCAGAGAACTAAAAAAACTGCAAAACAAAAGAGTGATGGTGATATCAACTGTAGTTGGTACACTTGGAATAGTCCCCAAAGGCTTGGAAAAGGAACTGGAGAAATTGGAAACCAGAGGAGGAATCAAGATCATCCAGACCACAGCATTGTTAATATCAGCTAGAATACTGAGAAGTGTCTTGGAGACCTGAAGAAACTTGCTGTCACTCAGACTCCAGTGAAAGACCACCAGCTAACACTGGCGTGAAAGACTCACAAGAAATAAAATACTACTATTAATAATGACCAGTAAGATTTGGGAACTTAGAAAGAAACTAACAGAAAAGCCAAATGGATAAATAACATTAAAAAAGAATTCCAAGAACTTGAAGACGGTTTCAAGAGAAACATACATCTGCACTCACTAAAGGCAACACTCAAGAAAATACCAAATTGGAAAATGTCAAGCCATAGTGGCATACGTAGATTCTGGTTTTAAGAATTAATCCATGACAGATTGGCTCAGCAACCTAGTAAATGCCTAGAAGAAGCAAGCATACCCAAATGATTTGGTTTCTTTGTTTAATGACATATCAACCTTTGTGGGTTATTTAATGTTAAAGCCATCCTTGTAGAAGAATAGTAGTGATACTATTTAACCTATAGCTGGGGGATAAGGAAGTTCAGACCTTTCCAAAGGGTATTAGTTTGAAAGTGAATGTAATAATGTGACTCACTTACTTGAAGCAACAGTCCAGTACTTAAGTACTCTCTCCCATACTCAAATGGATAATGAAGGGAAAACTACCCTGCTCAAGAAAGACCCCCAAAAAGGACCTATACCCAGCAACTATAGACTGATGATGTGTTTACATATTGTGTGGAAAATCCTTACTACACTGATAAAAGAAGAAATATATTACTTGCATTAAGATGCTGTAGAAGAACAAGAGGAACAGATGACCTAAGAGACAGAGACCAACACATCTTCAAGGAGGTCAAAACAAGGTGGAACAATGTAGTCATAGCATGGATTGACAATGTTGGCGAACTAAACATAGTGATCTCCCTTTTTGAGAGTTATGGGCGGAGCTTCCGACAATCACTTGACTGTTGGTCATTTCGAGAAGCGAATCCTATCTTTTTTTTGGTAGCAGATGGCAATCAGAGAGGACTCCTTTCTTTTGTCTCCATTTTTTGAGCTTCTGACAATCACTTGACTGTTGGTCATGTGATATTTTGAGGAGTGAACCCTATCTTTCTTTTTTTGGTAGCAGACACCAGTCAGAGAGGACCCCTTTCTTTTGTCTCCATTTTTCGAGTAGCCCACACATGCAAATTATCCTATGTGAACCTTTTCCCTACACCAGAAAAAAATGTAATTTTTTTTTAACAGCTGCTATTCTGTTTGGTGGAACAGCTTTTGTAATTCTTTTTATGGTTTGGGACCTTAGTCATGCTGTTGTATAGCTATGATACAACTATACATATATATGCAGAAACATAATCAACAATAATGACAAACGAACACGCTTCTTTAGAAAAATATACCTTTCACACTTTATTCTCGAAAGGGTTGTGTGAGAAAGGTGAGTTGGAGACGGAAGAACCAGTGAACAACTGACTTTAGCCGAAATTCGGGAACTTACATAGTCTACAACTCTCACGTGACCTGCAGCAATTCCTCTTTTTCGTTAACTATGTTTACACCCAAGTCTCATTTCTTTGCTTTCCATTGGTTATGTTGTCTGCTTCCCATTGGCTACTTACCCAAGCCCGGTTCTGTGGGCGTACGCATCTGCCACCATCACCAAATTCAACCACGTCCACAGGTCAAGGTGATATTCCAATATCTTCGACCAGATGCACCTGTTTTCAACATCCAACAGCACCTGTGGGCATGGTGACATTTCGGCAATCACCTTGTTGATATTATCCTTGAGCGGATGCAGCTGTCTCAACATCCTCTGATACACAGTACCTGTGGACATGATGACATTTCAGTGATCATGCCGGTCTTATCTGTCAATAACATCCGCTATATTCACACCCACAGGTCATGTTAATATATTACAATGCTTTATAATATATGTACTATATATGTGTATAAAATAAAATTTATACATATGTACTATGTGTATAAAATATATGTCATTGTTGTCTAAATGGACTTTGGTTTTCCTTACCGAAATATTCTGTGTAAGGTTATCATTCAGATAGCCTAAAGCATTATAGGGAAAAGCTGGTGGTAGTCTCTATAGAATACAATACACTATAAATTCCAATAACAATAAAAAGGCCATTGATATGGTCCAAAAGACTTGGATAATAGAATGTCTGAAAATGTACAAAATATCGAAATCATAAACTTCATCACTAAAATCATAGAAAATTAGAAAGTACAATTAGCAGCAGATGGACAAACCCTAATGGAGGTGAAAATCTAAAGATGCATCTCCGAGCGTGACTAAAAATGCATCTCACCATTGCTATTTGTTATAGCAATGATACCACACAATTATATACTTACAAAATGGATAGGGGACTATGTACAAAATTATAAGAAAAGATTTGCCACCTCATGTACATGGAATATATCAAGGTATTTGCCAAAAATGAAAAAGAACAGAAAACTTGGATACAAATAATGAGAATATACAGCCAGTGTATAGGAATGGAATTTGGCATTGAAAAATGTTCCATGCAAAAAAATGAAAAGCAGGAAAAGAGAAACAATGGAAGGAATAGAACTGCAAAATCAGAAAAATATCAGAACCCTAGGAAAGAAGGAAAATTACAAGTATTTGAAAATATTAGAAGTGAACACCATCAAACAAGTGGAGATGAAGGAAAAATAAGAAAAGTACCTGAGAAGAACAAGAAAACTTCTCAAAACCAAGCTCTACAGTATAAAACACATCAAAGATAAAAGAAGCCTCCTTGTAAGATACTCTGAACCATTCTTAAAATGGACAAGAGAGCAACTCTGACTAATGGACCAAAGTATAAGAAAATTGAAGACAATGCATAATGTCTTTTGCTTGAAAGATGATATAGACTGTGTATTAAGAAAAAAAAAGAAGAGGACTTGCTAGCATTGAGAATTGCATAGATACATCAATACAAGGATAAGAGGAATACATTAAAAAGAGACCATCCAGACCGCAGCATTGTTAATATCATCTAGAATATTCAGAAGAGTCCTGGAGACCTGACTGATTAATTGGGTTTCATGGCATATCAACCATTGGAGGTTATTTAAGGCCAAATCCTTTTTATACAAATACATTAAATATATGATTTCTAAACATTTTGTAGACCACATTTTTAAATGAGCCTGAGCTCATTGTTCTTTTTTTTTTTTTTTTTTTTTTTTTTGCATTTAGTTAAATGGTTTTACTGATTTCTATCTAATATGAATAATTCTATTTACTATTAATCATTTGTTTACACTCAGTTTAAATGTCAAACAGGTCTACTTGACCCATAGATAAGACTATCAGGTGCTACCACGCTAGGCAAGAGTGGACCTGGAAGCGATGGCAATATAGGGGTACTTTGCATACCCCAAACTTCCATCATTAACGAACCCTCACCATCAGATTGTTTAGTGTCATATCCAGGACACTTGTTGGAGGAGTCTTATCCCTCTATATTCTGCAGCTCCAGCCGTCTGGGCCACTGGAAACCTGAGGAGACCTGCTGTCACTCAGACTCCAGTAAAAGATCACCAGTATTGGCTGATGCGAAAAACTCAGAAGGAGTGAAATAAAAAGAAGAAGAAAAAGAAGATACTTGTTGCTCTATCTAATCCCTAATGAATTTAGATATAAGCATGATAGCGTAGGTCAATATTTGCATTGAAAGATATGCTATCATTATAATCTACCATTTGACGAAAGATGGCATGAAGACAGACCACTGCTAATGTTAGTGAAATGTTGACGTTACTATACTCTAGGTCTTTTCCATACATTCCAACCACACTATACAAACTAACAGAGCAGATGTAATAGTAAAAGACTTAAAAAAACGTAAATTTTATTATTATTTATTGACTCCCTACACTAGGATAGAAGACAATTGCTCTTGAGTTGGATTCTCATTGAGTGCTCAGGCTTGTGCCAAATTTACGAAGCTTAATAAGAAGTTTAATAAACAAAATTAATTATAGGTCGCACTGTGACATCAACAACATTCTTTATCAGACCGTCACGGCTAATATATACCAAAAATCTCATTGGAAACTTAAAGGAATATCTGTAAGAGGAAAAATTTGTTTAAGTTTTATATTTTTAATGTTATTGGACACCCCCTTTCCGAAAAAAAAAAAACCACCGCTATCAAAGAAATTTTTAAGACAATAACAATTAATGAAATGACAATACACAATCGTTTTATAGCACAATTTGATCTTTTTCAAATTCAGACAACTGCTTACTAGTCATTAACAGTCACCTCAGGTGGTGTAATGGTTAACCTTCACGAATGAGTTCGATTCTCATTGAGTGCCCCATTCATATGGCCTTGTGCCACATCGAAGCGGTAAAGCTTAGTAAATTACTACTAGTCATTAACAAAGGACTAATCACAAATTAACATATCAAATCAAGGAAAAGAAAATTCTCAAAAGTTTCCTTTTTTGGAGGGTATTTCTTTTAGAAACTCATGACTTTTCGCAACCATTAAGGAAACTTTGATATCAATAATCAACGAAAACATGTGTATTTAAGCCATTGAAGTTTCGTTAGAAATTGTGGCAATATAATAAAAAATGGTTCAGCGCATTGGTTTTGTTTTTTTAACGCGCTTTGGTGAGGGTGAAGGGCCACAGAAACTTCCGTGTCACAATTTTTATATATCAATTTTAAAATGAAGTGAAGGACGATGATTTGTTTTAAATCAGTCGAGAAGTTTTAATATATGTACCGCCGAAGCTAGATAATTATAAGGTTAAAACATTTAACACTCGTCTTTAATTATCAAGAACAGGGATTATTACCAGTCGTCAAGAGATTTTTTTAAAACCCTTAAATTGTAGAGAGCGTATTTACAAATAAATTTTTTGACAATTATTTTCAAAGTATTAACTGGACTACGTATCCGATTTTTGTTAAATTTTCGAGGTGCTTCTGGTTCTTTTTGTAAAACTATCTACATATAATTTAAATCTACTAAAAAAATATCCAGTCAGTCTATTCTCTGGTTATAAAATAATAAAATTCATACTTAATCTTACCCAATATGTCTTGTTATTCAAGGAGTCGCATTTTATTTGATTTGAGACACTAGGAAATCCACTTTTTAAACTTTAGGTCTGAGCATGCCGCATTCGGATTTTGTCTTACGACATTTGATCTTTGATATTAAAAACAAAAATAAAGGAAATTACCAACGTATTTTTCTACCTACCTCCAAAAAAGCAGGTTCAAAGTAAGCTAGTTAAAAAAAAAAACTTTTTTAGATTAAATAAAACTGGAATATCCTTTTGTCCTAAAAACATGAAAATAAAAACTTTCTTTTTAAATACTATTTAACTTTCAGTTTCTTAAGCTTCAAGTAGATCTCGTTGAGTGGGAGGGAGGAAGATGAGAGTTTTTAAAAAATAATGATAGTATTAAACCTTTCAAAAATATTTAAGGCAATAAACTTTTAGAATTTAAGAAATTAGAAACATGCCTTGTTATGAAAGGACTAATTGAGAAAAATACGAAATTATTCATCAAATTGATAAAAAAGAAAAGACCTACCTAGTAACCTTGAAAAGAAAACAGTATTTTTAGTATATTTTAGTATATGTACCGCCGAAGACTACTTATAAACACACCCTAAAACTACAAGTTGAATGCTTGTCAAAGATTTACCAGACCTGAAGAATTGTTGAAAATAAACGAATTGAATGAGTAAAAAAATGAATTTGTAAAGATTAACAATAATTTGTTTTACGACTTAATAAGCTTTTCAGAATATATTACGTAAGCAACTGTACGCGGTTTGCATAGCGTTCTTCATATTATCACATCAAATATTTCTTTTGTTTTGTTTTTTGTTTTAATGCGAATTATCTTAAAGATTTAAACAGGTGATTTGGAAGCCTGATTGTGGTGTGGGTGCTCGGTTCCAAGAGGGGGGGTCCCTCTAATATTTAATAAGATATATTATTGTTATAAGTAGAAATGCAACAGTTAACCAACAACTAAAGCTTTTAGAACCTGTTAGTGGGTGGAGCAAATAGTTAAAAATTATATTTAGTGACCCAGATTTTTTTCTTCCTTAAATGCTTGCTTGTTATTGTCGTGGGGCACGCTAAGTGTGTCGATCCTATAAACAGTAGAATGTAGAGACTGACAGAGGACTAGACAATTCACAGAGGCAAATGGATAAGTTTAAATTTCCGGTTTTATCGAGCAAATTGTACACGAAAGATGTATGAGCGTAGAATTGCGGTTGTTGTATCATGTAGGTGTAGTTTCTGTTGGGTGTTGAATGATAGCGTTGTAGAAAGTCTTACTCATCTGTCTATTAGTTTGAGGTGACAGCACGTCTAGAAGGTAAGGATGGTCTCTGTGCTTGGAGCAGATAGTAGGTGTTGCTGTACAGTCAGGTAGTAGATGTTGCTGGAGACCGTCGATAAAGTGGACATATTGGTTGCAGAGACTGGATGATCAATGTTCTGGATTATACAGTCCTTGGTTAACCAGGTGTGTGTCAATGTGCCTTGAAGTGTTGATGCTTGTCTGAGCAGTGAGTCGCTCGTGGACTTGGTGCTACAGATGTTAGTTGCAAAGGCTGTGTGATCGATGTCCCAATTTGTTCAATCCTTAGTTAACCATGTGTGTTGATGTGGCCTCAAGTGTTGCAGCTAATCTGAGCAGTACAGTTGCTCGTGGACTTGGTGATGCAGATGCTCTTGCTTGGTTGCATAGGAACAGCTGCTGAGTTAAGCTGGAGCTAGCCTGTATTTGGTGATGGTTGCTTGGTTACACAGGAACAGCTGCTGGGTTAAGCTGGAGCTGGTCTGCAGTTGATGCTGTAGCTTGGTTGCATAGGAACAACTGTTGAGTTCAGCAAGAGCTAGTCAACAGTTGGTACTGGCTGCTGTGTCGTTGTCTCATGGTACCTGCCTGGAAGGTGTAGTGTGGAGACCAAAAGTGATCTTGGAAGACTTTCTGAAGTTTGCTCTGAGAAGAGCAGTTGAATGGCGAACTTTTTGAGGTTAGCTCTGAGAAGATCTGTTTGAATGAGAAGAGCAGCAGTGATTGGTTTGGTTGGCTGTGCTGGGTCTGTGACAATGATTGGTTGGATTCTATGTCGTATGCTTTGGCTGGTTGTAAGTGTTATATACTCACATAATAAATATGCTTATATACACATATACATGTTCATGCAGCAACGACACAACATTAAAGACGCAAGGACAAAACGCAAGAAGACTTCTTTAGAAAAATATTCACCTCTCACTTTATTGCAAGGTTTGAAAAGGGTTGTTCAAGGGTTGCATGTGAGAGGATGCTAGAGACCGAACATAAACTTCATATTTTGACCCCACTGTTATGACCGTCACGTTGTGTAGTTCTTGTTCTCCTGATGTTGGGGTCCACTCCATCGGGGCTTTCCGAGGGCCCCCTCGGTCGGGTGTGGCCTTCCCTACCACATCTCGTCTCTAACCCTCTGGGAGTCTGCTGGCAACTGCATCGGGGGGTTTCCGAGTGCCCCCTCGGTCGGGTGTGGCCTTCCCTACCACATCTGGTCTCTACTGTCGGGAATTCGACTGGCAACTGCTTTGGGACCCAAACTCAACTGAGTTAAATAATAACTTAACGCCCACACGATCGCCTACTGGATCTTTGAAATCGAATGTTTAATCGTCATCAAGCGGAAATAACTGTCATGCAGTTCAGAGGTTACTCTCTTCCGGTGCATGACTGTAATGGCAGAATGGGACCTTCACCTTTTCCCATATCATAAGCCTTAATCCGCCCATGCGATCTCTTTCGATTACTGGCCGTAGGAATGTGTCACTTCCTTCCGGTGTATTACCTTGGAATAGCATTTTTAGGCTGGGGCGAGGGATCAAAATATAACATAAGGACACAGAGTCCACATTTGGCAGTTTGGTTTGGTAGTGAGGACGCTGACTTCATACGCTGGGAGAGGGAACAGATATCTCTCCTCCGGACTCAGTATATTTGTCACTGCCTCCCACCAGACAGGACTTGACTCAAGGTCAATGAACCGAGAATTGGCTTATCGTGGGGGTTGGGGAGGGAGCAGTCAGGTACGAGCCAAGACTTAAACTCTGCTGGTCATTGGCTCACTTAGTGTGTCGTCTTGTGGTACTTGCCTGGAAGGTGTAGTGTAGAGACCAAAAGTGATCTTGAAAGACTTTCTGAAGTTAGCTCTGAGAAGAGCTGCTGAATGGTAAACTTTTTGAGGTTAGCTCTGAGAAGATCTGTTTGAATGAGAATAGCAGCAGTGATTGGTTTGGTGAGCCTGATGAGCCTTGCTAGACATGGACTCAAATGTGAGTCCAGGCATGGATGCCTGATTATAGCTTAAATTGGACCAAGGAGTCCAGTGCTATACAATGCTTGTCAATGACATTATCGCCCATTTGAAGATGGCTCAGCCAAAGCCCAGAGTCATTTGGCCTCTAATCAATCCTTGACCTGCAATCGGAGTGGAGGAACAGATTCCTCCTTCATACTTAGTTTATTTGTCTCTGCCTCCCACAAGACAGGACTTGACACAAGGTCAATGACCTGATGGTCAATTATAGTGGAGGTTGAGGGAAGGGGAGCTTGAGCTTGAGCCAAGACTCGCACCCTGCTGGACTATGCTGTCTACTGGCTCTCTTAGTGCAATGTGAGCCTGATGAGCCTAGCAGGACATGCACCCAAACATGGGTCCTGGCACAGATGCCTGATTATAGCTTAAACTGGACCAAGATGTCCAGTGCTATACGATACTGTCAAAATCATCATCGCCCATTTGAAGGTGGCTCAGCCGAAGCCGGGAGCCATTCGGTCTTGAATCTGTCCTTGACCTTGAACACCACACTGGGCCAAAGCCTGGCCACAGATCTGATTTTTGGTTGCTGCCTACTGTTTATATAACTTCTGGGCTGAGTGAAGTGTTTCTTTACACAGGAAGTAATAATAATAATAAGTAATAAGTAATAATGAAATATTTCATTATACTTTGAAGGGAAACTTTTAAATATAATGTGTTTTATCCTGTGGGGATAAATTTATTTCCGAAAAGCCAGCAGAATTAATCCTTTTGACAAATAGTTCGTGTTAATAACAGAAGTTTGATTCATGAAACATAAATATGTTGTTTTGTCGTTTGATGTCACGGGTGAATCATTGTTTTCTCTAAACTGGGGATTTTTGGTTGAGTAGCCAGGACAGCAATGATATTAAACTTTGATTTTAATCGTTTATCTGAAGAGACACAAAACAGCCATATGCTTTGTCAAACCTTCATCAATTACTATTTTGCATTCACACCAGAAGTTGTCTAATCTTTATCTAGCAGAACATTTAAAAAAACAAAACATAAAGTTGTCATTTTTCTAGCTCCCAGCAAACAGTTTGATTTCAACAAATATAAAAATGATGCCGGGCAGGATATGACACAAGGTCAATTTTTTTAAGCGGAGTTGAACAGGTTTGAATTCAGAGTTTTCCTTCTCCTGGACTAGTTGCCTCACCAAGGCTGAAGAACCTAGTCTGCCCTACTATTTACCCATAGGTGGAGGGAGAATAATTAGATTCATACCTTTCCCAAGGGTATTAGTGCTATGTGAAATGCAATCACTCTCGTCCTGGATTTGAACTTGTGTCGCCATGTCCAATTTCTACAAAGATAACCATTATACCACGGGCACCTCTCTTAGATATTGAGAGCATGTTCATTGGACATGTGAAAATCCCATAATCCACATCTGCCTTTTTCGTCTATATTCTTTGAATGGTTATGATGTGCCTTTTCATTGTTACTTGTTGAATAGTAGACAAATGATGTTTCAAACCCTGGTGATGGATATTGTCTTTTGTCTCATCATTGAAACAAAAGGTCCACATGACTAAACCACAGAACTCAGTAAGACTTTTATTGTTTTTGTACCCCTTTTATATACAGCTGGCTCATAGAATAATATGAGTGCATTTTATTTGTTGAAGCACATTTCTGTATTCTCATTAATTCTTTTTGTAAATTATATATGTTTAGTGAGAAGAAATGTTATTGTTGCTTAGTATATGTTGGTGTTACGTTACTTCCTCGCTAAGGGTGAAAGGTAAATAACAGAGAGAGATTCCAAGATGTCGAAATGTTTTTATGATAGTTTTTTTAATGGCTGCATGGAATAAAGAGTTTGCTTTTGTGCTGCAAGCCTCGTAGGAAAAGAAAGAAGTAAAGAGACAAAATGGAGTAATGAGAGAGTTGAGATATCAGCGTGTGTTGTTGGATGTACAAGGGAGGTATGTTTGCAGTATGTAGCATATTTGCCGTTGGGGGAAATAAACTTTGGAGTCACCATGAATTTGTGTTTCTGGTTGTTTGGGGGAGAAGCGTGAATGTCTCCAAAAAATGTTGCCCAGAGGTGAAGTAGTCGCTAGGTGCCAGAGCGGAATTAGACATTGCAATCGACATAGCCAATTTTGGGGGTGAAATAAAGTTGTTCCTGTGTGTGGCGTATTGAATTTATCTAATTCATATTCAACTGGGGTCCCTTGGTTTAAGAGAAATAGACGCAAGGAATCCATAAATTAGATAGGTTCCCTCATGTGTCCATGCTGCTGCTGCTATTTAAGAGCAGGCAGATGGGATGTCTGTACAGAACTAAGTCGTTCTGTGAAAAGGGGTTGTGTTTGGCAGCTTCCCCAATTTCTGCTACCTGGAAAGGAGTCCAGGGTGAATAGGATAAGTCATCCTGAGTGGGTGAAATTATACGTCGAATTAAATTACGCGCCAAACCAAAATACGAAAATTCCTTCTGCTACATATGTATCAAATGTTTCTATATGAATAAATGAGTTTATCTTGTCTTTCCTTTCATTTATGTTGGGACATATTTGTGTATTCTTGTCAATGATTCTTGAATGCATGCAATGTATTAAATGTTCCTATTTGTGTAAATGAGTTTATCTTGTCTTTCCTTTCATTTATGTTGGGACATATTTGTGTATTCTTGTCAATGATTCTTGAATGCATGCAATGTATTAAATGTTCCTATTTGTGTAAATGAGTTTATCTTGTCTTTCCTTTCATTTATGTTGGGACATATTTGTGTATTCTTGTCAATGATTCTTGGTTTGGTTTGGTTTATTTTGTTTAATGGCATATCAACCTTTGTAGGTTATTTAATGCCAAAGCTATTCTCCTAGAAGAACAGTAGTGGTACTATTTAACCCATAGCTGGGAGGATAAGGGGGTTCATACCTTTCCCAAGGACATTTGCCCGAAAGTGAATGTAATAGTGCGACTGGAGTACGAACTTGCGTTCTACAATTCCATCGCTTTAACCATTACACCACAAGGACACCCCCCTCAATGATTCTTGAATGTATACAATATATTAAATGTTCCTATTTGTGTAAATGAGTTTATCCTGTCTTTCCTTTCATTTATGTTGGGACATATTTGTGTATTCTTGTCAATGATTCTTGAATGTATGCAATGTATTAAATGTTCCAATATGTGTAAATGAGCTGATCTTATCTTTCTTTCTGTTTATTCAGTGTTAGTGTATTATTAGATATACTAATGTTAATATTGAACCTTGTCCAGTACTCAACTAAAAGCAAAAAGCTTTGTAAGAAAAATTTCTAAAGCTCAAATAGAATAATTTATAATAGGATATCATATAATTCTTTTTTCAATTCTGACCAACACTGGGTACCTATGCTTGTGTCAGCCAATTTGGTTAGGGTTATAGAATACACTGACTGCATCTCTGCAAAGAGGTAAGACCCCTATGCTCTGAGTGTCCTGCATATGACACAAAACTATCTGATGGTGAGGCTCTAGTTCTGGAGCCTTGTAGAATGTGGAGTACACCTAAATCTAATTCTAACCCTAACCATTGCTATGACCAGGAGGGGAAGTTCCTGTTCAGATCACATCTGTGGGTGAAATAAAAATATTCAATGATTTTCTATACTTGAAACCATTTAACTGTGTGCAAACAATTGAGTTATGTTAAACTGAATTATTGGACTTACATAGGAATACTTAAAACCACTTAACTCTTTGCAAATCAATGAATAGTGTTGAATAAAACTATTAGTATTGTTGGGGAACTAATCATAGCAGTCTCCCTTTTTGGAAGTGATAGGCAGAGCTTCTGACAATCACATGACTGTTGGTCATGTGACATTTCTCGAAGGGAGTTCTAACACTTTTTGGTAGCAGACATCAGTTGAAGAGGATTCCTCACTTTCATCTCCGTATAACGAGCAGCATGTGCATGTAAATTATCTTGTGTGAATCTTTTCCCTTCACCAGAAAAAATTTAGGTTTTTAACTGCTGCTATCAGCTTTTGTACCTTTTTATAGTTTGGGACACTTTGTCATGCTTTATAATTCTGTGTAATATATGTGTATAAAATATTTATCACTGTTGTCTAAATGGACTTTGTTTTTCCTTACCAAAATATTCTGTATTAGAATGCTACACACAATAAATTCCTATAGTATTAAATAGCAACACTTGAAACCATTTAACTGTGTACAAACAAGAGAAATACTTGAAACAATTTAAATGTGTGCAAACAAATTAGCCCTACCTCATTTAAAAATGAAATTACCTTCAAACTTTTCGTTTACAAATCATATGTAATAAACATGATTTAGCATTAAATGTTTATCAAGGATTTATATCCCATTAAATCAAATAACTTAAGCCTTACGTATATGCTTTTTACTAACATATGGCTCAAGGTCGTATGAATGGTCCACCTAATGAGACTTGAACTCACTTGTAAAGAGTTGTTTGTCTAGCGCGCTAATCATTACACCATCCAAGGTGCTCACCTTGTGTTTGTCTATAATACTTAAATTCTTGTTAGGATATCTATTAGTTTTCAAAGGGAGATAACCTATTCAAACACATTGAGGATTTATCATTCTTTACCGGCTTCATTCACTGCGGAATTAACATTTGTTAAGACAACATGGCGTGTAATGGTACCACACGTCCATATGAGAGTAACACAACAAGCCAGGAACAAGATGCTAATTCGGCCTTAACTGAGCTTGACAAAGGTGATGCTGGTTTATTTTAACATCGTTAGTTTGATTGATAGTAATTGAGTTAAAGTGATGCGTTTTATTATTATTCGTGGTGGGGCGAAAACGAGCAGCGAATTAAACATGGGATATTTGGATCACAAATGTTTACCACATTTTTAATTAAAAAAATGAGAAAAAGAAAAGAAAAGAATTTTAATTTCAATTAAGAATATTGTTAATCTTTGATGTAAAATTATTTTGAATGAATTCTTTTTTCATAATTTTTGTGTTTTGTTTTTAAATTTATTAGTCTTCAAACTACCCCTAGTGTTTACCGTCTTGATTTTTTTTTATTGGTTCAATTTATTAAAAACATAGCATATTTATTTTTGTCTTTTATTTCAACTATTTAGAAAAATATTTTTTGGTTTAAATTTTCTTGAATCAGTACACAAACAAAACAATTCAGTTATTTTTCACCGGACATGTCTAAAAAACATAAAAGCGTCGATCTTTTTTCTGACAAAAAACAAATGCAAAATATCTTTAATAATTACTATCAAATTCTTTTGAGCGATCTTTCAGAATATGCCGGTAAAATATATACTTATTTTAATGGCAAATCGAATAATCGTTATGTGATGGTGTCTTGATGTTAGGAATATACTTTAGCCATTAATCTAGGTAATATCTTATCATTTTCTGTCATCTATAGTTCAACTGTTTTACAAAGCACTCATAAATTTGAGCAAGTTTTCATTACATATGAATAAGGTAAGCTAAAATCAATTTTTGTGCACTTATATATATATATATTTTGGCAGCATTTCTTCGTTAATACAAATTTCATTAAACATCATAGACATTTTATGTCTACATATTTTCTTCTGGATCCGTTCGATTTCCCTTATTACTTTTATCGTATTCGGGGGGGAATTGATTTATGTATTGTCCTCCCCTGATGATGACCCAAAGTCGGGCAGAAAGTACTAGGAATACATACAACCATGGACAATACATAAATCAATTCCCCCGAATACGATAAAAGTAATACGGGAATTCGAACGGATCCAGAAGAAAATATGTAGACATAAAATGTCTATTATGTTTAATGAAATTTGTATATATATATATATATATATATATATATATATATACACTCAACCCCTTTGCACGAGCAGGATGTGATACAAGGTCAATTTTTAAGTGGAGTTCAAGAGATTTTAATTCAGAGTTTTCCTCCTCCTAGATCAGTTGCCATACCAAGGTTAAAGAGTCAATCTGCCCTACTATTTACCCTTAGCTGGAGTGGGGATAGTTGGGTGCATACATTTCCAAAGAGTATTAGTGCTATGTGAAATACCAACATCCTTGTCCAGGGTTTGAACTCTGGTCACTGTGTCTATTTTCTACAATGGTTACCATTACCTTGAGTGCCTTTTGTGTATTGCCCCTTATTCAGTAGGCCAGCCAAAGAAATCGTAAGAAGTAACTTGAGCTCAAAGTTTTAAAAAGTCCTACTGAATAGGAAGTGGGGAGATCTTTGTAATTGGTTTAGTTTTATGACATATCAACCATTGTTGGTTATTTAATGCCAAATTCAGTTTTTACATATATATATTAAATATATGATTTGTAAACACATTTTGTACATACACACAGTTAAATGATCAAACAGTTCTATTTAGTATAAGCCAACAAAGTTAAATGGTTCCAAGTATTGCTATGTATCACCAACAGTTCAATTGAATATCAGTCATTTGTTTACCCACAGTTAAATGGTCAAACAGTTTTATTTTTAACAATTCAATTTAGCATAAGTCATTTGTTTGCATTCAGTTTAAATATCAAACAGTTCTATTTGACTCCTAGATAGGACTCATGTGCTACCACTCCTGGCCAGGGTGGACCTGGGAGCAATGGTAGTGAAAGGATATTCTGCATTTCCTAAAGCTTCAGGATTAGTGGAGCCTCACCATCAAATTGTTTAGTGTCATATCCAGGACACTTGTTGGCTTTGGCATTAAATAAACCATGAAGGTTTGATATACCATTAAACAAAGAATCTAAATCAAGCCTCATATAATATCACTACTGTTCTTTTACAAGGATGACTTCAGCATTTAATTACCCACAAGGTTTGATATACCATTCAACAAAGAATCTAAACCAAACCTCATATAGTACCACTACTGTTCTTCTACAAGGATGGATTTGACATTAAATAACAGTAAATTAAAAGATACAAACTTTAGAACTGTTAGCACAAATTTTGTCAAACAAAAATCTTTGTTTATAAGTATGTCTGAATGTAACTTATAAAAAAAGAATGAAGCTGTTTTTTCCACTCTGAAGATCGTCCTATTGACAAAGCTTAGAATACACCAACTGCATCCTCAGCAGAGGGGTAAGACCTCTCCCCACACACATATGCACAAAGATGGAGGTGACCGTGGTGAAATGGTTTTGATCATAGGAAATAGACATGGCAATATAAGATCAAATTCTGGATGAGGCTGATTGCATTTCACATATCACTATTACTCTTGGGAAAGGTATGAATTCAATTATTCTCCCTCCTAATATGTGTAAAATCATAAAGCAGATTGGGTTCTTTAGCCTTGGTTAGGCAACCAGTCTCAGAGAAGCCAAACTCTGAATTCAAACCTGTTAAACTCTGCTTAAGAATTGACCTTGTGTTACATTATGCCTGTGCAGAGGGGTTGGTAAATACACACGTGCACAAAGGAGGTGTCCTGGATATGGCATTAAATCTCATACTACTTGTGGTGAGGCTCCAGTTCTTGAACTGGAAAACTCTAAATTTAAACCAGCTGTACTCTGTTTAAAAATTGACCTTGTGTCATATCCTGCTCATGGTGGAAGGGTTAGGTAAATTCATACAAGCTATCTCATTTTGTCACGATATATTTGTGTATTAAAAAATAACCTGTTATGACCTAGAAATTTCACTTATAAGCAACTGAACTAGTTTTTTTATGCATATTTTTCATCCATCTTTATATATGTTAATGAATTCTTTATTGACATATTGAATAATGACGTATTTTTGATATCACTCAAACAAACATAGCTATGACACTTAAATAATTACAATAGAAAGATTCTGAATGATAAATCTGCTACAGTGATGTGTCCATTTTTCTTTGATTGTAAATTTGATTATATTGAATTTTTCAGGGCTCAGATCACAGAAGATTGGTGATCAATGTGAAGCCGTGGTGAGATTTCCCCGCCTTTTTGAGAAATATCCTTTTCCTATTCTTATAAATTCTGCAGTTTTAAAGCTTGCTGAAGTCTTTCGAGCCGGGTAAGATACAATATTTTTAATTTTTATTTTTCTTCTCTTCCCTGCTACTCACTTTAAAAACTGCCTTATCAGCAAGGTTTAGAATACACAGACATACATATCTCCTGTGTAAGATCCCCCCTCCCGGAAAAAAGTGGGTGTCTTTGGTATGGCATTAAACTGCATCTGGCAAGGTTCCAAATCTGTAGTTCTGGAGAGTATGGAGTACCTTTTTATGGTCATTACTCCAAGTTCAATCTGACCAAGAGAGGTAGTACCTATTTGAATAATGTTTAAAACCAATTTCTCACCTCAAAAACAAGGGATTAATTATTGCCTAAAATTGTAGTGAAGGCATAGGCATAACTAGCTAGCAGGGACAGGTATGCCATGTGATCACTCTGACATATGTTGGAGGGTGCAAAGGTCAGCATAGGTAACAACACAAACACTTTAGCATTTTTATTTAGAGTTTATAGTTGGCTTGTCCAATAAGATAAAGACTGATTACTATTTTCTATTTAAAAGGGCATGACTTCTCTTTGGCCAAAACTTAGGCTGACCTCTCTTTTTGTGGGCCACTTGAATTCTGCTGTTCAAACCCCAGTCACCCCCTTACTTCCGGTTGTCATGACAGGCAGAGTAACATATCCATTTCCACACCATTGGCTGACCTACAAAGAGTGCTTTGGCCTAACTCACTCAGGGGGTCTACTGGCTGTTCATTGACTGTCTGCTTTTTCTTACTTTTTTTCCAATTTGTTTCAAGATATGTTTTTGAAACTGTGAAGCTTACCTTGTTTCTAAGCTTAACATTGCCATAACTTTGATCCAAAGTGACCTCCTACATAGGCTATACCTAAACAAAGTTAATTAGTTAAGATAATAAAGTCTTTACTTAACATTGTTTACTATTTAAAACAACTCTTCATATAATATTTACATTTATTATAAATCATAAACAAAGTTATTAAAAACAGTGATTGCAATAAGCTATAATTTGGTAAGGATTATTATTTGTTGCTTGAAACCATAAAACTGTACAAACTTTATTATTAAATAGAAATGATTACTTGAAACTAGAAAATTGTGTATAACTTATTAGTATTAGATAGGAATACTTGAAACCAAACAAATGTGTGTAAATTATTTGTATTAGATAAGAATACTTGATATATAACTGTGTGCAAAAAACTAAGAAACTGCACAAAAATTCCCTAACCTTGAGGCATAAAATAACCCCAGACGAGTTGACATGTCATTAAAATCAATCAGTCAATTAGTCAATCATGTTAAAAAGTTAATTTGCTCAATAGGATTTCTCACCTATTTTAAATAGATTTTATTTGGCTTTTTTCTGTTTTTCTTTGTAAAAATAACTCAAATGCTGGATCTATTATCAATAATTCTCACCATTAAAACTAAAACCCTAAAGAAAATATTCCAGCACTTGTTGTTAGTAAAATACTTCTCTTTTGTCAACAATTTCTTTTAGTTACTCCATCTTCATATTATTTCATTAAAAATTTTTTTTTCTTTTTTTAGGAGCAACTTTATACGATTATGTATTTTACGGGTGACCCAACAAGCAGAGAAACATCTCGACAAAGTTTTGAATGTCGATGATTTCATCCGTCGAATATTTTCTGTTATTCACAGCAATGATCCTATTGCAAGAGCTATCACCTTAAGGTAGATTTTACATTTCTAAACCGATTGAGAGTATCTTAGAAAATTTTTTTTTTTTCTTTTTCATTTATTTTTTATGGCAACTTAAAGCAAATTTGCAATGATCAAACACTATAATTATTTGTGTATAATATGTATTATTTTTCGAGATTTTCATGCTTAAAATCTAAAAGTGTGTATTATACATGAGAAGTAAATAATACTTTTTTTTTTTTTTTTGGCCATAAGCATTGTCAAATTTGGAACAGTGTGACCAAAAGTAAGTTGCCCAGTCGGCTGGGACTGTAGAATACACTGACTGCACCTCTGCAGAGGGGTAAGACCTCCCTAACGAATGTCCTGGATATGACACTAAACAATCTGATGGTGAAGTTCCAGCAGTGCTGGAGCTTTGGGGAATGCAGAGTAGCCCTTCATTGCCATTGATCCCAGGTCCACTCTGGTCCGGAGTGGTAGCACCTGATAGGGCCCTATCTATGGGTTAAATAGAACTAACAGCATACTTAATTGTTTGAGGAAACTGAATAGCTTGAAATAGAAATGTTTTTCATAATTAAATTGTACTAACATTTAAACTGCATACTTATGCTTAACTGAATTATTTGAAATAGAACTGTTTTTCGACATTAAATCTGTATTTACACTTAACTGAATTGTTACATATAACTGCTTGAATAGTTTGAAATAGAAATGTTTTTGACAATTAAACTGTGTACTCTTGCTAAACTGAATTGTTTGAAATAGAACTGATTATTTACATAAAAATGGATTTGGCATTAAATAACCTACAAAGGTTGATATGCCATAAAGCTCAACAAACCAAACCAAAAGTACGTTCTAGCTATGGCCCAAACTAAATAATGTCTAACAAACACTTCTATTTTACACCCCAACAGAGAAATCGCTACTAAAATGCATGATTGTTTATAATTTGTTTCTTCTATTGTGAACTTATTTTTGCCAAAAGTTTGTTACATTTTCATATAAACATATCCTTTGTCTTAAATACTAATTTTGTGCTTTGAAACATTATATAGTAAGTAAGTAAAGTTGGCGACCATAGTCAAGGGTGCCCTGAAGGCTCCCTTTTCAATAGCTACTACACCGAGGTGTAGGGGAGGGTGCTAGTCCTTTCTCTGGATTCCCCCACTTTACCCTTGATCTGTACCTTATAATGCTGAGTGTTAAGCAAGGAGATATCAAGTATCATTTTTAAAGTCTTTGGTATGACTCAACCCGGGATTGAACCCAGGTCTCCTGGGCTATTGGTAAACACTCTAACCAATCATGCCAATGTTTGGTAATCATTATATAAATTATATAAATTTTTATTTTTAGTTAATTCAAACAGGATAAAAAGCTGAACAAATGTTAAATTTAATTTAAATTTAGCTACTACAAATTTCAAAAAGTCAGTGCATATATATATGAGATGTTTCTTTTCCAGAATTTTCTTGCCAAAAGTTAGTGGCATGTATTATACATGACTAATTACAGCAATTATTTTATATTTATATTGAAATTATATTTAAAAAAGAAAAAACATTTTAAAATTCTAGGGTGAGTCATAAGTTTTGCAATATTTTGGTATGTACTAATTTGTGATATGTATATTATACAACTGAAGCAGTTCAAGCTGGGGAGGGTACTCACTGTGGTTGGTCGTATCATGCTACTTGGTGTGCTGACATGTTATGCATTGCTTCAAAGTGTGTGATTTAAAAGCTGTACAGATGAATATGCAATGTAGGGAACTAAATCTGGAAACTTATGCTTTATGAGGTTGAAGTAGGTGATAACACCACAGAAGCAACAAAAAACATTTATTTTATGAAAGGTGAAGTTAAAGGTGCATGTTAATTACAGTATAGTAATCAGACAGTTCAAGAAATTTTGCTCTGGTTGCAAGAAGCCTAACAATCAGGCAAGGTCAGGTAGGCCTAAAACTGAATTCCAAGGCTGTGCTCCAAGTAATAGAGGCAAATTTGCTGAGGGGCACCTTGCAGGCCAGTATGGTTTGTTTCCTTCACAACCTTAGCAAAAGCATCCGCAACTGCTTAATTATGCTTCACATTACCAAAATATTGCAAAACTTGAGTCACCCTAGTGTAATATTACGGACGGGCACTGTCGTCAATTAGTGAAGGTGTCACGAGACTAGCGCCTGTGGGCAGAATGACCTGCAAAGTTAGACGTGATTTTAAAATAATCTCAAATGAACTATCACGTGTTTCCCTGGTGACATCGAACATTCAGGGATCTTCGATTTGTTCTCCAAAATCTCTATATAAGAAAACAAGTAATGAGATTTTGGCAGAGTTGAAGGCAGTTGTCAAAACAGGTGCATTAAAGGTTCCGAGGCCCCGACCCATTCTACCCCAGTCTGCTATGACAGGCGTGTGTCAATAGCCAGCTCTCATCCACACCCCGTCACCACCAAGAGGAAGGGAGAAGAAGGACGCAACTAAAATGAACTTTTCGAGTTGCAGCGATCATAGCTGAATAATAAACGACTGCTATATTTTCTTCCCTTACCTTCAAGTTTGAGTATTTCTTTTTTTGCGGACTTCTTTCTTTACAGCACAAACCGTTGGTCCTATGGTACACTAGTATTATCCCTGTCCTATAAGAAATGTTACATTTGGTATATGAAAAATAAATGTAATTATTACAATTGTTATCAGAAGTAATATTTTCTTCATTTTTCTTTGTGTAATTGAATAATTTTTTTTTAATCACAGCAACATTTTTTGCTTTTGATATTTATTAAGTTTAGTTTTGTCTGTTAGGAAGAAATATTGGTAGAAACGTTGTGTTATGACAATCTAAAAAAAATCATCCTCCACATATTGAAATAATTTAGTTCTCATTTTGAAGCGTGAAAATTGGTGGTGTTTTAGATTGGGGTTAAATAATTGAAATGATACTTCTGTATGATTGTTATCGAGAGGCGAGAAGGATGTCATTTAATTTAATTACAGATACCATAGAAAAGAAAAAGAAAATGGGGAGGATTTGAACAAGAAAATATTAAGGCACTTTAAATAGTTATTTTTAGACCATTCCTGTTTTCTGCATTTTAAAAATCTTTATAAATATTTTGCAGGACTTTGGGTAGTATTGCATCCATCATTGCAGAAAAAAAAAATGTCCATCATAGCATTGTTGTAAGCTTAGATTCCCATGATGCAATTGAAGTCGATGCTGCTGTTTATGCTGCTGAGCGTTTTGCTGCTCGTTCCAAGTAAGTTCCAATAGTTTTTTTTCTTCATTGTTTTTTTTTTTTTGTGTCTTGGGTAGTACACAAAACTGCATCCAGTGGTGAGTCACTTGTTCTGGAGCTATGGGAAATATAGAGTTACCTCTTTGTTACCATTACTCCCAGTCCCACTCTTATCCAGAGCAGTTGCACCTGTTGGGGTTTGATCTATGGAGTAAATAGATCTGTTTGAAAATTATTAGTATTAGATAGGAATACTTGAAGTCATATAACTGTAGAATTTTATTTCTTTGAGATAATGTTTAAAATGATTTTAAACTACATTGATATATTGTCTCATAAAACATTGACTATGAAGAAAAGATTTGGGATACATTTTTGATTTTTTGTTCTCTCTCTTTCTCTTTTTTCTGTCCTGGGTATGACATTAAATTGCATCTGGTGGGGGTTCTTATCTATTACATAAATTCAATAGGAAGATGATCTCTGAATTTCTGTAAATTTCACAATATATGCACATGAGTTATCTGTCCTTCGTTTTGATTATTTTTGAGTTGATACCATAAGAAAGTCGCTGCTCATTTTACTCTTATATTTATCTTGTAGACAAGACCCCCGCCCCTTCTAATTCCATAAAAATATCAATTAATCTTGAATTTGACAAATTTCTTGTGTAGAGGAAGTTCTTCTGAATGGAAAAAAATAAAAATTATTTATAAAAAATTTTTACAAGCAGGACTGCTACCCCAACCAGTTTGGAGTGCACAAACAAATGTTATGATTTATTGTGATTTTATAACTTTGAATATGTTGCATCTCAGTGTGTAATATAATATATATCTTGCCTTTGGGTTTAGTTAGGCTGAGAACCTTTCGGCTCAGTGCATGGGTTAGTTAGGTGCAAACATGAGTGCAGGTGTTCACACATGCGCGCGGAGCGGACGTGTCATTCAGAGATGTCACAATAAAAATTCCAGATAGAGGATGTGACCAGGGATGTGAGTGACATCATGCACTGGAAGCATGGGCTGAGATTTGAGAAAATTCAGTTAGTTGAGATTGAGACCTGGGCGAGGCCAGACGAATTTGTGCGCTACGGGTGCCGCACATGATGGGGGGCAGATGGAAAAGTCAGCATAGAAAGATTGTGCCTCTCTCCTTATGTCGAAAAACCTTTTAACTCAAAGGTAATAAAAAGTTTCGTACCTGAACTAAGAAGTCGTAAGTGTTTTTGTGTTTCGGGATTCCTATGTACGTTATGAACATTCTATGTATGTTTCACATATTCATATATGGGTATGTTACAAGTGCACAACTATACAGCCTATTTAGAATCTGATAGAGTGTCTCTATTTACATATCAAAATGTTACAATTTGATGATGATCAAGTCTGAGCAGTGCTCTGTCAACACAGATAAGATGTTAGAAAACCAAAGCCAGGAAGCAAACCACAGTGCTGAGGATATCCAAGCTGTTGGATCGAAGGATGAGACACAACCCAAATTGCCAAGAATCAAATTTCCGCCAGCGTGCGACTCAGAAGCTTGGAGGATGCTTGATTATGCCATAAGCAAGACACTTGATAAAAAGCTGGGAAAGAAGTATAACCAGCGGCTAAACGAAAGCGGTCTTGTCATCTACGAGGTCTGTAAGGAAATCTTTGGTGTGAAAGAAACAATTAATAGTGCACATTCTCTCCTGATGACCCCAAAACAAGCATTGAGTTAAAACTGTTTGGTGGAAATAAGAATGGCTAAAGGAGCGTTTTCTATCCGCTCATTTTTTGGTGAGAGTTTCTGTTACTTGGTAAGTAGCTTCCTCCCTCCTGTTATGTGTACCATCACCAAATTTTCTTTATTGTACCCATTTTTTTATTTGCAGAACATTTTCTGCTAGCATCTGTGATCGAATTGCTGAGATGATTGAGAGAGTTGAATCTCCTGTAGACCTCAAACTAAAATTGATTCCCATTTTACAGCATATGCACCATGACACTGCAACAGCAAAAAAGGTAGACATTTTTTTTATTTTAATGTGTTTATTTAGCATTTGAGTCAATCCTTACCTAAATTGAATCTCCTGTAGACTTCAGACTATAATCCCATATTACAGTGTGTATCCATTTTTATTATTATCAATGTGAACAAGAGTGAAAACACCCATTTAACATCCTAAATTCTTTTTTGAGGTAAAACTAAAAAAAAAAAGCCTCTTTTCAAGTACTCAAGTATTGAGTACTCTAATAATTCTAATGGTTTTACTACTGTAAATAAGACACTTACAGTTACTAAGTGCTGTTTATTCTATCTACACGAAGGTTGATATTCTATCAAACAAAGAGGTGCTCGTGGTGTAATGGTTATCATTGTAGGAAATGGACACTGTGAACTCAGTTCAAATTCTGAAAAGGCTGACTGCATTTCACATAACATTAATACCCTTGGTAAAGGTTTGAATCTGATTATTCTTCCTACAGCTATATGTAAAATAATAGTGCAGACTTAGTTCTTTAGCCTTGGTTAGGCAACCAGTCTAGGAGAAGGAAAACTCTGAATTCAAACCTGTTAAACTCCTCTTAAAAATTGACCTTGTGTTGCATCCTGCACATGCAGAGGGATTGGTAAATACATATATGTGGACTGTTACATATTTTTATTATTTGTTAAAATATCAACCTTGTATTGCATCCTACCTGTGCAGAGGGGTTGGGTAAAATACATACTAGTAAACAAAGAAATTAAAATCAAAAAACACCCTCCCTAAAAAAAAACAACACTTGACACTAAACCGTATTCAGTTGTGTGGCTCCAGTTTTGGAACATGTGTTGTATAACATGATGAAGAAATAATCATAACACTTCTTTATAAAAATATAAGTAAGTAAAGTTAGTGATTGTAGTCAAGGGCGACCAGAAGGCTCCCTTTTCAATAGCTACTACACCGAATTGTTGGGGAGGGCGCTACTCCTTTCCCAGGATTGCTCCACTTTACCCTTGATACATACCTTATATTGCTGAGTGTTAAGCAAGTAGGTATCAAGTACCGTTTTTAAAGTTTTGGTATGACGCGACCTGGAATTGAACTCCGGTCTCCCAGACAATTGGCAAACACTCTACCCGCAGCTAATTAGTCGGTCTTATAAGACTATACATCTCTTTATTATTCTTGAAAGGTTATGAATCTGACATAAATGGGAGAGAGAGAGAGACAGATGGAGACAGGGAGATGAAGACACACGGAGAACTTGAAGGACTTGGACACTGCTATATTGACCCATTTCTTCTTCTCTTGACCATACCATGCTGTGTTATCTTCAGAGCCTTACATCTTTGCCTCTTTAGCTTCCAAGCCAAGGGCTACTGCAGGCTGTTGCCTCACTGGGTGCCTGGCGGCCAGTCTCCCTGACTAACTATATCTTGACCCAAGACTCCAGATTGAAGCCTGACCCCTGCACGACTCCCTGTATCTGCTGTGGGCCATGTATATATAATTTCACAACACCCATATATTATAGTTGTCACTCATTTATACAGGTGCATCCTGCAATCACATTGTTTACACAGCTGGAACATCTGGCTCTGTCAAAGATTAATATGCAACACATGGATTACTCCTTCATTGCCACTACTCTTAAGTCTACTCTAACCCAAAACGGTAGCAACTGTTAGGGTCTCATTTACGGGTCAAACAGATCTTTTTAGGAAATTATTAGCATGAGATAGGAGTGCTTGAAGCTATAAAGCTCTCTCCAAAATATTTGTATTATCATGTACTTCAAAAATTATGCTGTTTAAATCTTCATGCATAGGTATGAACTTAACAAACATGCAAGTCTTGTTAGCTCATTGTCCTGTTAGTGAGGCATAGAACACACTGATTGTATATTTCTTTGTTTAATGGCATATCAACCTCCATGGGTTATTTAATGCCAAAGCCAACCTTGTAGAAGAACAATACTAGTATTATTTAACTCATAGCTCGGGTGGGAGATAACAGATTCATACCTTTCTTATGGACTGAAAATGAATGTAATAGCATGACTGGAGTTCAAACTCACTCACTATTATGTTGCAGTTTGTTGGATTTAGTTTGGTATAAGTTGTATACAAAATTGTTATTTCTATTTATGAATTATCTTGCCAACAGTAGGCACTTTTGGAAAAAATTGGCCAATCAGAGACAGGGACTGAAAGCATTTAAGATAGTTTGCAACTGTCCTCAAATGCATTTGCTAGTTGAACTTTCTGTCAGGAAGATGTTTCTTTTTGGGTTTTAACACCAGAGGAAATCTACAGACTCTGATTACCAACACTGGATTCTGTGAACAACAGAACAACTGAACTCCTACAATTGAGACAAAGATTTTAAAAGGTTATGGCCTCAGAACTGCAAAATTATTTTTTGATGGCAATGAATCTAAAAATGAATTATGGGAGGTAAAATTTCTCAGGAGTCAACAGCTACACCAAATTATACTGTCATCAACAGATCAAAGTGACAACATGAATTTTGCAGAAAAAATGCTAAAGTATTTGCTGAGTTAATCCAATGCTTGGATGACAGAAGTTTATTGTTAGTAATGAGACACCAAAGATAATGAGTGAAAAGCATTAATGATATTAAGGGAACATTATTTATCAAAAAGAAAATCGGAGGTCATTTTCCTGTACACAGAGCTAATGTCTTTGAAAAATTCCTATCAGAATCCATCACTGACTATATTATAAAAGAAAATATTTCAAATTCTTTAAAGGAAGCCAGTGAAGTGATTAGTAGTGGATGGACAGCTATCAATAGGCTATTGATTATATGGAAATCAGACCTAACCGATAAAATGAAACGCAGTTTCTTCCAGGCAGCGGTCACATCGATACTGCTATATGGGTGCACTACATGGACGCTAACAAAACGGCTGGAGAAGAAGCTAGACGGCAATTACACAAGAATGCTGTGTGCAATCTTGAACAAGTCCTGGCGGCAACACCCCACAAGACACCAACTGTACGGCCACCTACCTCCTATCACGAAAACGATTCAAGTTAGACGAACCAGACATGCAGGACACTGCTGGAGAAGCATGGACGAACTCATAAGAGATGTACTCTTATAGACCCCCACACATGGCCATGCAAAAGCAGGACGACCAACACGAACATACATTCAGCAGCTTTGTGAGGATACGGGGTGTTGTCCTGAAGACCTGCCTAGGGCGATGAACGATAGGGAGGAGTGGCGAGAGAGGGTCAGGGATATCCGTGCTACCAGCGCGACATGATGATGATGATGACTAATTGCCATGGAGATTGCCCTCTAATTTTAAACCTTTTGCAATAGCTATAATCCCCACAAAAAAAACTTAACTTTTTCTGAATTTAAAGTATGCTTAAGAAGTTATGAAGCTGCAGATAGGATGTGTTACCCCTCAAATGAATCCAACACAGTCTAGTACATTAGCCACTGTGCCATGCCCTCTCCCCACCTTTGGTAGAAAAGGGATAGCCTCAGATAAATAGATAATGAAACACTTTACTTTTCAGAAATTCATAAAATATCACTATAGATTTTAGAATGCATTATATAAAAATCCAACAAAGGTTAAAATGCCATTAAACAAAGAAACTAAATGTAAAAGTCCAAGTCATTTTGTTTTGTAGGAACAGACAGTCATTAGATGATTCGGAGTGACCTGAATATGTTTTATATATAATGTTTTATTAAACCTTCATCAGGACTTTATGATGGAGAAAAATTGTTGCTTGAACATACTTGAACATTTCTTTATACTGTCGGATTTCCATAATTTATTTCCAAGGTATTAATATATAAATAACTCATCCTATCAAACTTCCTACTGTTCTTCTCTTATTATTAGAAGTAGCCAAAATTGCATAAAGGTTTGATTTTGTTAAAAAGAACTGATGCTTATCTTATGTGTTAATGTGCTTAATTTTTCAGGCACGAGAAGTCTGTCTTCTCCTACTTCAGAGCTACCCTGCAAGAAATTTTATCATGCTGACATTGCACAGTATGTCCAAATTAGCTGCCCATGCTTTGTTAGATATTCCACACCAAGTTTCTTTGTTACTGAATTATTTGGAAAAGGATCCACGTCAAGCTGTGAAGAAAACCATTTTGATGGATCTCCAAATGCTTGCTATCAAGGCCCCTCATTTATGGACAGCTGAAAATATTGAGGTATTTCTTGAACAGTCCTTTTTGTTAAATGGTATTTTATATAGAAAGAGATATATATAAATGCATTGCTTTTAAATGCATATATATATATATATATATTGCATACATGGACCCTTCACACCTAATATATATATATATATATATATATATATATATATATATAAGGAGTGAAGGGTCTATGTATGTAATGCATAGTGAAGGGTCTATGTATGTAATGCATATATATTGCATACATGGACCCTTCACACCTAATATATATATATATATGTATATATATATATATAAGGAGTGAAAGGTCTATGTATGTAATGCATGCACTGCATGCCTTACATTTTTTCCAGGATAAATGATTTTTTGTAATGTAAAATTGATTATTGATAATTTCAATATCCTCTTTGTGCTTGTGTTATTTGTATTTTCCACTTCTCCATTTCTTGAATAATTGTTACAAGTGATATTATTTAATGAGTGTAAGTAGAGAAAACATCTGTTAGTTTAGCAAGAGAAGATGTAAGTTAAAGCAATGAATTTGGTAGCTTTCCTGTTGCTTTTGAATAGAGAGCATGAGAAAAAGAACTTAAATCTAGGTTGGTGAAAGAGAGACAGTTACAGAAAAGCAAAAATATTTTTACTTGCATTCTTGTTATGGTAAAAATAAAGCCATGGCGTTAATGTTCATGTCTTATTATTCTCTTTAAGATGGGTGCATGAAAAAGAGAGACTGAATAATAAAGTAGAGGTCATAAAGAGAAAGTCATTGAAATGCAAAAATTCTTTTGCTTGCTTTTGAGTCATTAAGCCAGCAGACACTCTCTACTTAAGTGATGATATTTTTATTACTCCATGTGACTGAAATCAAAGACTCACCTATTCAAAGGATTTATAATCAGATTTAGACAAAAAAAATTGTATTATTTGGTTCTGAACAATATTATGGATGATGCTCATGTTGAGCAAAGATTTAAAATAATGAGCAAGTTCAGATTTGTTGAATTGTTAAATCTGAAGCTTTTTCATGCTTACAAAAAAAATTTCCAATCAAAGTGTTTTCAACTTTGGATGTATATAAAAATGTATTGGATTTGGATGGAAATCAAGCTGAAATCAGTTGATGCTGCAGATTTTGCAAAGCAGGCATCCAGCATCCAGGAAGTTGCAGAAGTAATATGGGAACTTAAACTAAACCAAGCTCTGGCAGAGGTAACCAGATTACTATGTCTGATTCTGACCAGACCTGTCACGTTTGCTTTTTGTGAGAGATCGTCTTCTTCACTAAAGCATGTAAATGATTATATGAGCTGTTCCCAAAGTGAAGTGCGATTAAATAATTTGGTTTATATTTTCCTGAATAAAGACCTTTTAAAGAAGATGAAGGTAGAGCATGGTGCTGTTATTTTTTACAACTAAGTAATCAGTGAATTTTCCAAAAAGAAACAAAGAATTTAATTCATTTCCTAATAAATTTTAATAACTTATTATTTGTAGATTTTATTATTTTCTTTATTAACCAGTAGCAGTCATCATCATCACAAGGGTATTACAAAGGGTAGAGACAGCAAGTTAAGAGGGGAGGTGTATCAAGTCTGAAGTGAGGCCTGTTGGTAGAAGTGTATTTTCTCACATTAGAATTAGTTCACATCACATTCCCAGATGGCAATGGAGGCAAATAATTAAAACTATTCAACTGTGTACAAACAATAAATAGCAATACTTAAAACCATTTAACTGTGTAAAACAAATGATTAGTCTTAAATTAGATAGGAATACTTGATGAATAGAATTACTAATGTCAGCAATTCTTGAAACCATTTAACTATGTGCAAATAAATGATTAATATTAAATAGAATTATTAGTATTCGATAGCAATACTAGAAACCATTTAACTGTGTGCAAACAAATGAGCTCTAACTCATTTAAAATGAAGTTACCTCCAAACTATTCGCTTGAAAATTATATATATAATATATATATGAACCAGATTTGGTATTAAATAACTGTCAAGGGTTTATATGCCATTAAACCAAATGACTTAATGTAACCAAAACTCGTAGTCCTCTCTGTCTCTTGCCTGAAAAATAGTTGAAAATTTGAAATGCTGTAATTTAACAGGCTTATAAATTGTTAAATAAGAGATTACAACATTTCATAGGCAATAACAATGTAGAAATGTGAATTCACTTTCCAGATTTCAGGCTGCCTTCTGGGTGCTCAATTACTAAGGGCTAATAACTATTTTATCTATGTTCATTTTTTTTTTTCTCCCCAGGTTTTATGTCGTTTTGTATTGGCCACTCCATTTGTCAGTTTAAAAGAAGGTGTTCTTTATGTCCTCACTGCTCTGTCATCATCTATTAGTATGTACTTACTACCAATTGCTTCTAAAGGTGAGAACAGCTTTTCTTCTTTCTCCATTACTAAGTAACAATTATACATTTTTTGGTAGAACTCAATAAGAAGGCATTAAACTAAGGCTCATATAGTTTGATGTCCCATTCTCTTTCCAAAGGAAGAGGAGGCACCTTGCTTACTAAACTCATCTATTAAACCATTACCTAGTGAAGTAAGTTTATGCTCATATATGAGGGTCAGTTGAAAAGTTCATAGGCTGACCAAGATAATCTCTTGGAATGTGACCAAGTGAGGTTTATTTTTCAATATAATACACCTTGCAGTTCACACACTTCTTCTGTCAGTGTTGTAGTACTTATATCCCATTGGTAAAAAAAGTCATCATCCACAGATATGACGTTGTTGTATAAACTTTTCAGCCTAATCTTGTTGGTGCCCCATTAATTTGGCTTTTTCTCAAATCAAGTTTAGTTTAATATATATATAAGTAAGTAAAGTTAGCGACCATAGTCGAGGGTGACCCGAAGGCTCCCTTTTCGATAGCTACTACACCAAGGTGTAGGGGAGGGCACTACTCCATTCCCTGGATTGCTCCACTTTACCCTTGAACCGTACCTTATAATGCTGAGTGTTAAGCAAGGTGGTATCAAGTTCCATTTTTAAAGTCTTTGGTATGACTCGACCTGGGATTGAACCTAGGTCTCCCGGGCCATAATAAAGAAAACTCCATGAAACCCAGGGGTTGCAGTCTAAATTCCATGAATTAAATATATATATCTAATATATATTTATTATCATTATATAATAGCTCTATCCTAGATATTAAGTACACTCCATATTATATTGCACTTGGTTTGACACAAACCCACAAAGTGATTTAGTGACAACCAACACTGTTAAAATATAATATTATATATATATATATATATATATATATATATATATATAATTCATATAAATTAAATCCAAAATTTGACTTATATGGAATAATTCATATATAGAATATATGAGAAGTTTTATATAATTCTAACAAAGTGCTCAATGTATGGTTATTGATATATACAAATATATAGGAAAACTTGCATACAGAGCAATTATATCAGTAATATGAAGGACAACTCAACAGATATTATGCCATTATAAATTTATTTCAATAATTCAAAATGAAATTATTTGCCATCTGAGGAGGCATTTTGTACTGAACAAATTGTCAAAATAAATTTATAATGGCATAATATCTGTTGAGTTTTCCTTGATATTACTGATATATATATAAACACACACACATACACTTTGGCATTAAATAATCTAGCAAGATTTGACAATTTCAATTCTTCTTTTTCAGATTCACTGCTTGTCAAAGTGTGTAAAGAATATTGTTACCATGAAGACCTTTCCCTAGCTTCAAAGACTGTTGAGCTGCTTACCCATCTGACCGTCCACCCTCTTCAAAGTAACTACTTTTTTGATATCAACATCTTATATTTATCTATTCATTAGTAAGCTTTTTTGATATTTTATTTTCCTATATGTGAACTTTTAGCCATATGTCTTATTGAGTCCAGATGAAAGTAGAAGTAATTGACACAGATTTTTCTTTTATACCTCACTTTTTCTATTTGGTCATTTAATTGATGTGTAAGTGGCAAACCCAAGGCAGATAAAAAGCATCATAATGACACTTACTAAAAGAAGTTGCTTGCAGTGATCTGGGGAAAATTGCCTTCAATAATTTTTTTTTATACTTGCCTAATATTATTTAAGGAAATAACTTCTTTTTTTTTTAAAGGAGTATTTTTCAAATTTGCCTTCCTATATTTTGCCATAGCAAAACAATAAATAAATGTGAATGAGTATTAAGACTTCCCTCCTTTTTTTTTTTTAGAAAAGCGAAGATTATGTTCCTCAAACTGAATCTAATTACTTACTGTATTGGACAGCATATAAAATCCTTTTTTTTTATGAAAGAAAATGACTCTAACATTCACTCCACATCTTATATGCAAAGATGAGGCCTCTGGTAGGCTAATGTTATTCCTAACGCTCACTACCTTAGGTTATAATTTTATCTTAGATCACCACTTCTTTCTAGCCTGACACCATAATAATATTATTTATTCAAATGACATTATTATTATTATCTTTTATAAAATGTTTTCTTTTGCAATGTTTTATTACTGTAATCATGTAGGATATATATTCATTGAGATTTCTTGCTTTATGTTCAGCTAAACTTCTAGTTTGCTTTTTATATACAGTAACATTCTTTGCTACGAGTAAAGTGTTTTTGTAATATTTTGTTATGTACAACTAGCTTTCTTTAAAATATTACATGTTTAGACAGCCTCAAATCTTTTTTCCTCAATATGCCCTACTAAAATAAGGGTGCTTATAATGTGCCTGTGAGTTTTTTATGCTGTCAGATATGGTAAATAGGGGTGTGTTTGACTGTCATTACTGATATACTTTAATCCTTTTGCTGTAATTACTGATATATATATATATATATATATATATATATATATATGTATATATTTATCTTTATTTAATCCTTAGAGGGTCAGAACAATGATGAACTTGTTAATGACACAAAAGGAGCCATTCAGACTGTCATTCTGCTTTCAGTACTAGACAATACCCACCGTGCAAAAGCAGCACTCAAGGTAATGCAGTTTTTTTGCCTTTCTATGCTTTCAAATTTGTTGATCTTTATAGGATTTATTTCAAATTTATCCTTATACATTGATGTACCCAGACTAATATCCTCATCTTTGTTGTTATAGTTATAATATTTCAGTCATTGTATCCTCTGTTCTTTCAGTGTTAGTTGTAGTTGGTAACCTTTTTGTAATTTTAAACCTTGTGGTGTTGCTTGTCACTTTGACTAAAGATGAAATTTATATCTGTATGACTTTTTACACAATCAGACCCAGTGATTCAACCCACAACTGCAAACAGCCCATTTGGTTGGGGCTGTAGAATACACTAACTGCATCTCGGCAGAGAGCTAAGATCCCTCCCCAACTGAATGATTGTCCTAGCTATGTCACTAAACTATCTGATGGTGAGGCTCCAGTTTTGGGGCTTTGCGAAATGTGGAGTACCCTTTTATTGCCATTACTCCCAGGTCCATTCTGATCTGGAGTGATAATACCTGTTAGGGTCCCATCTGTGGGTCAAAAAAAATTTTTAATTATTTTCTAAAATTAAAACCATTTATCTGTGTGCAAACAAATTACTGATGTTAAATTGAATTATTAGTATTACATAGCAAATCTTGGAACCATTTAACTGTGTGCAAATAAATCAGCTCTAGCTCATTTAAAAATGTTATCTACAAGTTATTTATTTACAAATCATATATTTAATATGTATATATATATATATATAAGTAAAGTTGGCGACCATAGTCGAGGGTGACCCAAAGGCTCCCTTTTCGATAGCTTACTACACCAAGGTGTAGGGGAGGGCGCTACTCCTTTCCCTGGATTGCTCCACTTTACCCTTGATCCGTACCTTATAATGCTGAGTGTTAAGCAAGGAGGTATCAAGTACCATTTTTTGAGTCTTTGGTATGACTCGACCTGGGATTGAACCCAGGTCTCCCGGGCCATTGGCGAACACTCTAACCGCTAGGCCAAACCTACAAGGGTTGATATGTCATAAAACACAACCAACCAACACTGCCTAGTAACTAGATACACTTTAGTCTATATTTTTAGCCACTAGACCATTTGTTATATATTTCCTTCTGGTGGTGTAGAAAGAATTGACTAAGACAAATTTATAAAAATTAGTTGTCTTATTATTCTGTTTTATATAAAATAAAGTGTTTTCTTACCTACTCATGTCAGTCTCATAACTATAAGTTTCATCTGAAGAATGTATTGACATTGACAGCCACAAGTAATGTACACAACTAATAACTAAAACATATTTTTCATCCTTATTCACCATTTATTTTCATATACAAACCTACAGTTTTTATGTCATTACATAAATAGTCACTAAACTCAGAATTGTAATGGAATTGAGTTTTCAGATTAAATCTTTGCTCACTTACATGCAGATACTGAATTAATTTCTTAAAATTGGCTGAAATTGTCATCCACAGTTTTTTACATAAATAATAACTAAAACATGTTTTTTGATTTATGCTAACTATTTATTGTATCCAGGATTTGTTCAAAACAGCATACAGCATCCTTGTGTAGTTTCCATGTAGCTTTTTCTTCAGACATTTCATTAAAGTCCAAGTGGTGCAACTGTACAATAGTACTGACATGGCTACAGCTTGGAGGAATACCCATTTTATTTCATCAGAGAGATCAGATTTCCATATGCTGTTTTGACCAAATTCTGGAAGCATTACTTTCAAAACAACTATACAGCCACTTACCACCTATCTCTCAAACCATCCAAGTTAGATGAGCAAGAAGTGCTGGCCACTACTGGGGAAATAAGGACAAAGTCATAAGCAACATTTTTCTATGAATTCCTATACATAGACACACCAGTGTTGGCTGACCAGCAAAAACGTACATTCATCAGCTCTGTGTGGACATTGGATGCTGTCCCGAAGACTTATCATGAGTAATGGCTGATAGGGGTGGATGGCAAAAGAGAACCAAGGGAATTTGTGCTATCTGTATGCCTTGGTGATGATGATTGTATTCAGATATACCTTAGAACATATACAATCAAAAATGTCATTACACAAATAGTCACTAAATTTAATATCATAATAGAACTATGTTTTCAGGGTCAAAATCTTTAAATTTTCCATTGGAATCAGAATTACTGAAGTACAAATTGAAGAAATTGCCTTCTGCCATTTTACTTTATTGTTGAAGTTGACATTTCACTTTTGTTCTAAATTTAGAAATACACACCCACATGCTGGTACTATAACATGCTAATCCTATACAAATCAGTTCTTGCAATTTTTTTCTATTGATTAGTAAAAATGGAATGTGTATACTATGTCATAAGAAATGTGGAGAATTCCCACTGTCAAAAATGAGTTAACTCTCTTCCCATGTCTTAAGTGCATATGCATGAACTTGAGTATTTCCTGCACAGTAAGGGTTATATATATATATATATATATATATATATATATAATGATAATAAATAAATATATAATATATTATATATATATTTAATCCATGGAAAATATTGTTCTGCAACCTAAGGTTTCTTGAAGTTTATAACAACATTTGTCAGGCAGTTAAGAAGATGGAATGAAATTGAAAATCAAAAATGTGACTATATATATATATATATATGTATATATATATATATATATATATTTTCCAATTCACAATATAATTCCTCTACTTAAAAAAGAAAATGTATATCTATATTCTTGTCCTTGAGGTCATAATAATTACGCTGATGCATATTTCTAATCCTCTTGGGAAGACATGGCCCTGGAAGTGACTCTGTCCACCGTAAAGAGTATGGATGTAACTTGCAAGACACATTCAGGTTAATTGGCCACACAATTACCATGACTAGTTAATTTGGCATCACTTGTGTGCGATATGGACTGATGGCTCAGTTGTAGAGTTTCAGCTCTGCGATCTGTGGTTGCTGGTTCTATTTTCAGTGGTGGAGATCACTGTATACACTGCTGATGAGTCCTAATAAGGTTGAAACAGCTGTCCAGTGTTTCAGTATGTCATGCGTAAGTGTTCGCCGGATTTTCTAGTCATGGTAATTCAATTCATTATAAATATATATATATAGCTTTTCTTTTTTTTTTTTTTTATATATATATATTTATTCTTTTGAGATGTATTTTACAAAGTAGATTTTGTTTAATAAATGATTTAAACATGAGAAGTTTGATGATTTTGATTAACAAAGAGTAAGTGAAACTAAAGTTGTCAGTCCCATAGATGGTGAAAGGTCCATCTGTATGGCTGTATATTGTTTAAGAATTCTTTTTTTTCTATATATGTATTAACAATCAATTTTTTAATATGTATTATTTCTTCTTATATAGCTGAGCTTGATGTGTGCAGTAAAGATGTGTCAGAATTTTCCTGCTCTCTGTGTTGACTTTGTTGATACCATTGCTAATCTATTACAATCAAATGCAGGTAAGCTAGCTGCTGCTATTTTTGGAGGATCCCAAATGATTGACCAGTTTGTTTATCATTTTAATTATTTCAAATCATTAGATGTATAATTGCTAGCACAGTTCCTCTCAGAAAAGACAGAATTATTTATATAGAGGTATGATCCAAAAATATCAAGACTAAAATGAACAATAAATAAAATGTGGATTTTCTTCAAAATACTTTCCTTGACATTCAACATACTTATTCCAATGAGTTTTCAATTGGTCAAAGCACCTTTGAAATTCCTCTTTTGACGAGGTGTGAAGCTGCACTATCTTATTATTTATGTGCTTTTTGTACTTAGATTTTATCCTTGTGATTTAATTCTACTTTCTTAACCTTAGGGTTCATTAAAATGGGTTCTGATAGTGCTTGGTTTGTTTGACCTATTCAATTTTCCAATGTTTGGCTTAATTATGATAAATGGTTGGTGCTTCAATAGAATAGCCCACTGATGCTGTTATATACCTTTTTAGTTTAGTCTTAACCTTAACCTATGGAACAGCATTTTTAAAATATAAATCATCTTTGATATAATAATAGTATGGAAGTCTTTCAAAACAAAGAATGCTCCTTCCTTCAAATAGATATGCAGCATCATTCACATGTTGGGCAGGGAAATCTGTTATCGGTTAGTGAGTGGATGCTTGCTGTTTGGCTGCCTCTTCTTCAAAAAGAATCTGAAGATATTTCTAAGCTATTGTAAAACACTATTTTGATGAATGTATCACTTCTATTTATAGAGTTGAGGCTATTCTTTAGAAATGCCCATAAGTTTTTTTTACATTGAGAGTTTAGCTCCTACTCACACACATCAGATATGCTTTGATTTTCTTTTATTATAGGTATGCACCAGTCATTGATATGTGACACCCTAACTGCAATTGGTGCTACTAACTGCACTGATCTGGAATCCATTCTTCCTCTTATACTCGACACCCTCAAATCTAGCACTGATCAAGCAGATTCCATCGGCAATGCAACAAGGGTAATTATTCTTTACAGATCATTTTAGAAAAACAAAGCTTTACATTTATTGTTACTAGACTTTTTTAGATGCTTCTTCTGTTAGATATAAACAAACTTTTGTTAAACGCTGCTATGCTCAAACTAATGTTCTTATCTTGTTTGTTATAGTCGCAATGTTTTAGCCATTACATCCTCTGGCCTTCTGAAGAAGTGCACATAGTTGTCATAGAAAATGGAATCATTGATCAGAGTTCAAATCCTAGACAAGGCTGTTTGTATATCACTTTGCACTTATGCCCTTGAGAAAAGCATTGTGAGAATAGAATTGAGTGGGCTTAGGTATTGACGACTTGAAGGTTTGTATTTGTCGTATCTGAGTACTAAAACTCTCACCAGAAGTGGAGGAGCAGAGCAAAGCATGTCCTTCAAATCTTGTCTTTGTTCTTTTCTTTTTGTGACTGTTCTGCTTGGTCCAAAAACCTGCACTTTAACAATGTTGGGGTCCCAGAATAGTTGAACAATTGTGCAGGTAAGTTATGTTGAAAGCAGCAGGTAATTGTGTCGCAGCAGTTAAATTGAAAACTTAGCCTCTTCCGCTGAAATCTAAAGCTACCAGATTTCCAAAGTATACATAACCTTTGTTTTTTGGGATGTCCATGTGGTGTAGTGGCTAATGAACTGGACTACAACATCGTAGTAAGCGAGGTATGGGTTTAATAATGACACTGCTGTTTTTTTACAAGTATGGTGTTGGCATTAAATAACCCATGAAGGTTGATATGCCATAAAAGAAAGAAATCAACTAAACCATAAACCTTGTTGATTAAAAGCAACAATAAATACTTGAGAAAAAAATTCATAAGAAAACAGCAAACTTGCCCAAACTGAAGTTTGAATATATTTAATTTTGTTTTACAGTCAAATAGGAATAAACCCAGTAATATCTGATTAATAAATCATGTGGATGTTAATTATTTGTTTTTCTAATTTTTAGGCTCGACTCTGCACTCTGGTTTTCCAAATGGCCTGTGGGAAAATTCTTCCATCTTCTATCCAGGAAACAGTTATTACTGCTGCCAAACAGGCTGGAGCCTGGGAAGCCTATCGGGTGATGAGGCAGGCCATGAGATACCGTCAGTACCACATAGCAGTCAACATACTTGCTTCTATTAAAAACAAGGTAAGCAGAAGAAATAGATGCCATTACAGTCATACCCAACTAATTCACTATGAAAACTCTTGAGATAATTTTTGATACCTTTTTTTATTAAGTACTTAAAGGGTACAAAAAATGAGTCGATTTTGCAATCATTTATGTTTATATCACTGTTGAAATAGCTTGTATCTGTATCTGTTATCACAGTTTCTCTGTATTTCTTTCTCAGTCTAAGTCAGTTTATATCTATCTCAGTTTCTTATATCTTGCTATATATGTATATCTATCTATATATCTATCTCAGTCTGTTCTTTACATTATTTACATTTTTCAGACTATTGTCCTCATCTTTGTCGCCATGTCTATCACAGTGTTTCGGCCATTGTATGCTCCTGCCTTCTTCAGGTGGTTGGAATGTCGAACTTAGCCCTTTATTTCGCTCACCAGGGTAGACTGTTCTAGTTCCACGAGCCATGTTTAATGGATGTCAGTTATCAGTTATCTCCTGTTAATTTCCCCTTTGAAAGTTTTCCACTGCCTTACACTCTTTTTGGGTATGTAATTGGATCTAACCAACGCCTTTATCCACTGTGCCATGTGTCCTTGAGGACATCTGTGTATGAATTTCTGGGTATTATAAACCTAATGGTTTCAGCAACCATTTTTTACCAGTGCTCATATTGCAATTTTGCTGTTATCATTGCATTTTTTTTTTTTTTTTTTTTTTTCCACCAGAGCTCATATTGCAACTTTGTTATTATTATTGCTTTTCTCTGGTACTCCTTATTACTGGTTCCCATATTGTATTAATTTCTATGCTTGGTCGGCTCTGGAGATTTTTGTGGCCTAGCATATATGCTGCTTCCTTAAGTTTACGAATTTTCCAGTGGTATTCCTTGTCTATGATCTCAACCTGGTCCCACAGAGGGCGGTGATCTCCTTTCTCTCTTCATATGTGGTCAGCCACGCCTGATTTTTCCACTTCCCCTCGTGTTACAGTCTTCTGGTGTTCTTGAAGCTTCACCTGAAGGGGGCGGCCTGTTTCTCCTTTATATTTCCTTCCGCAGCTGGATGGGATAGTGTACACACAGTCTTTCGTCATGTTCTCCTCTATGGAGATATCTACGAAGTGTTGTCAAGCTTTTGAAGGTTGTCCTGATGTTCCTTTGTATTTTCTCTGATAACCCCTTCATGTAAGGCAGGCAAACTGTTTTCTGAGTGTTGTTCTCCTCCTCCTCCTCCTCTTGTATCCGCCTATCCCAATCTGTTCTTATCCATTTATCTATCTTTGTGCAGAGCCTTGCTCATACTGCTTGGCATTTGCACTAGGTGGATGATATAAAATGAAACTGCTGGTTCCAGGGGGCTGTCCTTCCAGGCAGTACTTGCTATGCAGGGCTAAGTTCAAAAGGGGAATGCTGATGGGATCAAACATTTTTGCACCTGCCATGCTTATCTTGATTCGTGCATGGCTTCCCACATTAAAATGATCTTGTGTCAAATCCTACCTGGTGGGGGTGTGTGTGTGTGTGAATAAATAAATATCTATCTATCTATCTATATATATATATATATATATATATATATTGTTACAGACAGTATAACACAATAAAAAAATATAATAAAAGAGTGAAAAGAGAGATTTTAATTAATTACAGCATATAATACAATTATCCAAACGCCAGGGCCAAATTGTTTAACCTAAATGTCAGATCTAAAGACAGAGAAGGACGAAAAAAAGTCTATTGTAAAATTGTCTAAAGGCGACAAATGAGCCTTAAGTTGTAATTTCTAAGTTACAATGAGTTTGTCAAGAAAAATGGAAATATCTAAACATAAAAATTAAGGAATTGTTCAATTAAGTCAGAAAATGGTATTTTACCGAATTTATCCTCTTAACAGCTTTTGTTCTCGAGTTTGGATTCTTTTGGCCAGATTCTTTTGTCCATGAATCAATGGATAAGCTGAAGTTGAGGTTGCCGTAGGAGAAGTTCTGAAACAACTGACTTCTATTATATCGCAATGCTAAGACTGTTATGAGAATCTCTTAGCTTCCTGAGAGTTCCTTAAAACAGTTATTTTCTATTTTTTTATTATTTAGATTATTTGTGTACTTGATTTTCAGTGAGATATTAACCTAAGATGTAGGAGAAATGAGGCCTTGTAAAAATGTATATATGTATATATATATATATGTTCATATCTCTTACTCTCTCAGTGTGATCTTATCTGTGTGCCTTTCTATCACATCTTTTTTTATATTTATCTAAAGACTGGGCTTTATTTATACCTATTGGAATTTGAGTAACCATCTTGTTTTTAGTTGAGTGATACAAGATACTCCTTATAAGTAACAAGGTTGCATTAAATCTCGACTCTGTTATTTTGCCATTGTTTATATGTGACTTAATCGCCTTTGATTAGCTAATCTACTGCTTCTACAGATAGGAAAGTCTGTGAATATTTACTGACAATTTGTAGATGGCTGACACCTATAGGAATCTCCCCCACTAAATAATCTAACAATACCCGTGGGAAAAGTATAAACCCCTGGTGCCTGTGGTGTAATGGTTATCGTCGTAGGAAATGGATACGGCGACACGAGTTCAAATCCTGGACGAGACTGATTGCATTTCACATAGCACTTATACCCTTGGGAAAGGTATGAATCCAATTATTTTCCCTCCAGCTATGGGTAAATAGTAGGGCAGATTAGGTTCTTCAGTCTTGGTGAGGCAACTAGTCTAGGAGAAGGAAAACTCTGAATTCAAACCTGTTAAACTCCACTTAAAAATTGACCTTGTGTCATATCCTGCCTGAGCGGAGGGGTTGGGTAAATATGATAAACCCCTTTATCACTTCCAGCTATTGGTTGAATAGTTTCACTGCTATTCTCCCACAATGATGACTGGTATTAAATAACCCACAAAAGTTGATATGCCATTAAACAAAGAAATCAAACCAAATCTAAGTATAAATGAAAAGTATATTTTTCATTTTGTGTGTCCTCCTGTGTGTAATGCTTAATACTACTGAATTTTGTTTTAATCTTTATTATATAAATGTTTTGCTATTTTCAGTCTGACTCTCTCTCTCTCTAGGTTGCTTCAGAACATTTCCATTTTTGGTTGTCTGGTTTGCATGATTTATGTTTGGGTGAGAGTCAACTGTTGGGTGACCCGGACCATTCTCCAAAAACAAATACTGCAGAAAAAGTTGGTGAAGCTCTCACACACTATCTACGAGGAATTTCTCAACTCAAAGTTAGTAACATTCTCTTCAGTCTTTTTTTTTTTTTTTTTCTTTAACTTTTCTGTATCATCTACGAAAAGAAGTTTTGCAGCTTCAATTAATACGAAGGAAATTCAAATTTTCTGTAAAATGAATAATGTTTCTTTGATTAGCAAATACATTATTTAATGTATAGCATTGACTTCTGTCACAAAAATTGAATTAAGTAATAATCTACTCCAGGAAAAAAAATTGGATATCTGTATTATATATATAATATGGAACTTGCTACGTGTGATTGCAGCAGCAGATTTAACGGTTTGCGAGGTTTACATATCCATAAAGCATGCTGGTGTAAACAATGTAATTCTCCTCTTAGAGAATGTAAATTGAATGATGGGATTATGAAACTGTACTACACCCACAGCATTCAGGATCCCATTGCTGAGCAATAGCACCCTGGAGAAATTCTAAGCAAGCCAAGATTTCATTGACCCAAAGGTAATCAGAAAGCTATTTTGACAAATCTTGACCAAGAACTTTCATATATCCTTACAACCTATTTTAAGGGTCCCATTAGACAGCAGATCAGTTTTTTTTTTTGTAAAATTATCTATGATATTTACTTGGAGTGGTTTGACCCAGTAATGGAAAAGAAAAAATGAAAAACAACCAAATTAAGGAAAATAAAGTGCACGTGACACCATGGCCTAACGTGTGCAAGTGAAATGTGAATACGATATGAAGGATTGTTAATAACAATTTAACATCTGAAAGCAAACACCATTAAGAACTTAAGCTACAAAAAGGAACTTTTGTTCTATTTGTCTTCATAGCCTGTCTGGTAACAAAAGCTGCTAGTGGCGCCAGGGGTAGCAATACTACCTTACCCACCGAAATTGTGGCATCTCCCTGGCTGGTGGCTGATGAGGGCAGGGTATTGCATGTGCTTTCACATTTTGTATGATAGAATATAAAAATATATACTTATATATATATATATATGGGTCATTCAGTTATTAAGATTAATTTATCTACAAGGGTCATTTAATAAATAAGGGAAAAAAATTGTTTTTCCATAAATGTAAACTCTGGATTGTTTAGAATTGATTTATAGCAAAAATTATTTTGAGGATATTCAAAATGGCTGCAAATCAGAGTGATCCAAGGTTGAAATCAAGTCTTTTCATTAAATTTTTGGTGGCTGAGAAGTGCAAACCGTGTGAAATTTGCAGAAGAATGTGTAATGTAAACAGAGAAGCAAGTTTTAGTCAAAAAGATATTTACAAATGGATTGAACATTGGTTTGACACTATGATCTTGGGTTGAAAAGACAAGTTCATGGAGAGAGAACACAGTCTGATTCAACATGCCATTGAAAAGTAGTTTGTGGGCCACATGTTTGAGACCACTGGTCTAAATATTAAATTTCTTGAAAATTTCTGATATTGTTAGATCATGCTAAAAAATTTTTCTAAGTAAATACAATGTTGATAAAAATTAAAAGTGAAATTCTTTTCATTTTTTAAAATTTTAACTGAATATAAAGTTAATTTCAACCCGGGTTTCAAGAAGGAAAATATTATCAACTTTTAAAAAATGTATTTCTTAAGTCTTAATATTAAATTTTATGAAAATTTCTGATATTGTTACCTCAGGCTAGAAATGCTCCTTTTTTTTTTATTTTTTAGATCATTTTTCTTAAGTAACTGCAATGTTGGTAAAACATTAGGAGTTAACCAGTCTTCTCTTCTTTTTCTAGGCAGCCACCACGCCAAATTTTCGGTTGCAGTTTCAGAATGAATACAGCAATTTGCGTTGTCAACTTGCACAACAACACCGCCAGCTGTGTCAAACTTGTGGCACATTTCAGACATGTCCACCTCCAGCAATCGCATCAGCTCTGGCCCTGAACAATTCCCGTGACATCAGCAGATGTGGTCCTGTCATTTCTCAGGTAATTTCACCCATGGTTAACATATAAAGTTCTCTTTTAAAAGTTAAGTACTTGTTCCTGTATATTCATTCTTTTGCTTTGCCAATTAATTTTGAGACGTTTTAAATGAAATCATCCAATTAGTTCTTGTCTGGTGAATTTCGATTGATGGAGTTTATTGTTACTCTTAGTGTAATATGTCAGGTAGAGTCAAAAGTTTTCACTTGATCCCAGACAATGGAAGAAACAGACAAATATGCATTTACAGTTTGGTTCTAACATTTATTAATGTTTTGATAATTCAGGCTGGCCATTTCAGTGAGTTTCCAAACTGTTTTTCATCAGGAGAATGAAACTCTCTGCATCTTGTAAAAGTCTCTATGGAATCCCCTGTTAGAGGCTTCTAACTAATGTTGAACCCAAAAAACACATATACACTCTGTGTGACTGTCAAACACTTCAACTGGTGGGAAGATATTACATTAACACTAAGCCACCTTGTTTATCTCTGAATTTCAAAAAATGAAAATCGAATTTCTTGACGTAATTGTCATGGAAACAAATGCTTAATGTTAGTTGCTTGGGAGCTTTTGAAATTTGAAAATGCATTTTTTTATATTGTATTTGTAATAATAATTGAAAAATATAACTAAAGATTTATACAAATTGGTCTTTCTTAAGCCTGTTTAAGTCAAAGTGACTAACCTCTCATTAGTCTATCAACCACATCCACAGGTAGAGGAGGACATTACACATAATACTAGTCCTTTTTGTAATGTCTGAATTTCAACTTTATGAAATTATTATCCATATACTAGCTGATCACTCCTGGCTCATTGGCTTAGTGAGTAGAATGTTCGCCAATGATCCGGGAGACCTGGGTTCGATCCCAGGTCGCATCATACCAAAGACTTTAAAAATGATACTTGATACCTCCTTGCTTAACACTCAGCAATATAAGGTACGTATCAAGGGTAAAGTGGAGCAATCCAGAAAAAGAAGTAGCGCCCTCCGCTACACCTCGATGTAGCAGCTATTGAAAAGGGAGCCTTCTGGTTGCCCTTGACTACAGTCGCTAACTTTACTTTTACTTTATTAGCTGATGCCAATTTTTCCCCTAAAAATTGAGTTTTCAAAATCCAACTTATATATTATCATATAAGGTAATCACAAAATTGGTGTTTCTACATCCTACCACCATTGCTATTTTGTTTTTGTTTTTTAAAATCAAATATAAAATAATAACATTGGGACAATATTTCTTTGATTACTGATTGTACATGTAATTTTAATTATCCAGTTGACAAAGTGTCAGAATGCTTATGGTAACTTGAGTCAGAAATTGATGGATCTCTACCAATCATCATTTGATGCAGATCCAGCTTCATTGACCAACATTCAACTGTATCCTTTGCTCTCAATTCAATTTCTACTGTTTTAGCTTCCAGTTTAATTAAGAGGAGTCTTCATGGTGTAGTTGTTAACATGCTGGATTGTGACATCATAGTAAGCAAGTTCAAACTCCAGTTATGCTATTATCTTCACTTTATACTAATACTCTTGGGAAAGTTATGAATGCCCTTATTCTCCCCCTCACAGCTATAAGTTAAATAGTACCACTATAAGGATGGTTAAAATAACCCACAAAAGTTGATATGCCATTAAACAAAGAAATCAAACTAAACCAATTTAGTTATTTCTTAGTTCTTTAAGACTAAAAATATTATATATTCCAACCACCATTTTTATCTAAAATCTCATTGCTGCTTTTCTCACAGTATTTCAGTAGATGCTCACTCTTCATTATTCATTGTTTACCCAGCTGATAAATATCCATTCCTCTATTGGAAATTATTGGAACATGGCCATCACTATCTTTCTGGTAATTTGTATGGGAGTGGCCATCACCACCCCAAAACTTTTATTGTAAATTATAGAAATATAGCCATCATCTTCCCAACATCTATATTTTATAGAACTATGGCCATCACCTCCCCAATCCTTTATTTTATGAAATTCTCCATCTCCAACCGTTTATTATAATTTATATGAGTCTGACATTCCCCACCCCATCCATTTATCATAATTTATAGGATCATGGCATTTACCATTCCAAACCTTCATTAAATTTTATGGGAACCTGACATTCACCATCCCTAACCTTTTATTGTATTTTATAGGATCATGGCATTCACCACCCAACCCTTCATTATATAGGAGGGTGGCCTTGTGGTGTAATGGTTAAAGCGATGGACTGCAGAATCGTAAAAAGTGAGTTCGAACTCCAGGTGTGCTATTACGTTCACTTTCGTACAAATACCCTTGGGAAAGGTATGAACCCCCTTATTCTCCCAGCTATGGGTTGAATAGTACCACTACTGTTCTTCTAGGAGAATGGCTTTGGCATTAAATAACCCACAAAGGTTGATATGCCATTAAACAAAGAAACCAAACCAACCTTCATTATATTTGATGGGAACCTGACGTTCACCATCTCCAATTCTTTATTGTATTTTATAGGTATCATGGCATTCACTCCAAAAGAAACCATCCTTTATATTAATTTGATAAGAGAATAGGAATCATTACCCCTACTCTTTTATTGTAATTAATGTGGGTGTGGCATTCCCCTCCCCCCATAATTTTTTGTTTTAATTAATGGGATCATTAGCTTAATGAGTAGAGTATTTGCCAATGGTCTGGAAGACCGGGGTTCAATCCCAGGTCCAGTCATACCAATAACTCAAAAAATGGTACTTGATGCTACCTTGCTTAACACATAGCATTATAAGTTAAGGATCAAGGGTAAAGTGGGGCAATCTGGGGAATGGAGTAGCGCCCCCACTTACACCTTGGGGGTGTCCTCGTGGTGTAATGGTGAAAGCGATGAGCTGTGGAATCGTAGTACGCGAGTTCGTACTCCAGTCGCGCTATTACGTTCACTTTCGGGCAAATACCCTTGGGAAAGGTATGAACCCCCTTATTCTCCCTCCAGCTATGGGTAAATAGTAGGACAGACTAGGTTCTTCAGCCTTGGGGAGGCAACTAGTCTAGGAGAAGGAAAACTCTGAATTCAAAACCTGTTAAACTCCGCTTAAAAATTGACCTTGTGTCATATCCTGCCCGAGCAGAGGGGTTGGTAAATAGTACCTTGGAGTAGTAGCTAATGAAAAGGGTGCCTTTGGTCACCTTCAATTACGGTCGCCAACTTTACTTATTCCTGGGGTGTCCTCGTGGTGTAATGGTTAAAGCGATGGACATCGGAATCGTAGTATGCGAGTTCGTACTCCAGTCGCGCTATTACGCTCACTTTCGGGCAAATACCTTTGGGAAAGGTATGAACCCCCTTATCCTCCCAGCTATGGGTTAAATAGCACCACTAATGTTCTTCTAGGAGAATGGCTTTGGCATTAAATAACCTACAAAGGTTAATATGCCATTAAACAAAGAAACCAAACCAAACCATTTACTTAGTCCTTTATTGCAATTGATGAGAGCATGGTGTCTGTTCTCCCCCTGTAGTCCTTTGTTCTAATTAATTGGAATCTTCTTTTGATCTCTCCACCACCATATCCTTTATCATAATCAGTGGGAGCCTAATGTTCGAAGTTTAATATTGGCTCTTTTCTCCTACTACAAATTAGTGATGACGTTCAGAATTGGTTTGGTTTGGTTTCTTATCAACTTTGTTAGTTATTTAATGTGAAAACCATCCATAGCAGTGATACTATTTTACCCATATCTGGGGGATAAAGAGGTTTAATATTTTTCTCAAGTGTATTCGTCTGAAAATGAATGTAATAGTGTGACTGGAGTTCAAACTTGCTTACTTTGAGGCTACACTCCAGCGCTTTAGTAATTATGCTACAGTAGCTCTCCCTCAGAAGTGGAATTACCTCTGTCAGAAATATTAAGAACAATACATTCCAGACTTGTGTTTTGCTGCCCCCACTTGATTTCATTATTCATGTTATCCTTGGAAATATTACTTTAATTATTATCTTTAACTTTTTAAAATCAGTTTGCATTTGAGCAGTGAATTGATGAAAACTGCCATTAGCACCATTTTACAAGCAGGACAGACATGGTAAAACATTTTTCTCTTTATTTGTTTTTGTTTCTCACTCATATTTCAAAAATGCTCTACACTTACATATATATATATATATATACACACACTAATGAATGCTGAATTGTTTACTAGCTGAGATGTTCTAAGTAATATAAAGATACTGGTTTATATAAAATTATCAGATTGCAACAGAGTCTCATCTCAGAATCACAAGCATGAATTAGTGAATATGATTCACGTATATAAAATACAATGTGTTGTATACATATCAAACATATTCACTTATATTCACCTGATCTGTTTTCATCATCTTGTTTAATTAAAATCTTTCAGTACAGCCCATAAATAAGTATGCCCTTTCAAATGTTTTGTAGAACAAAGATACCAGGATTTCATTATTTCTATTAGTGCATTATACAATTAAAACATATATTACTAAGGTATTATTTATTGCCAAATTCTATGGTATTATGCAATTTTATTTTTGGTTGTAGGTTTTCAACATGGCTCAATTTTATTACAAAAAAAATGATCATTCTTTAATATTAGAATATTTTGTTAAAAATATATTTATAGTGGTTATAAAACAGTTTAATCATAAAGATACATTTAGACAATTTTTTTTATCTTTTATTCTTACTTTAAGGACTCTCATTTATAAATACTACATATATGGTGTAATGATTATCGTCATAGGAAATAGACATGGCAATCTGAGTTCAAATCCTGGATGAAGCTCTTTGCATTTCGCATAGTGCTAATACTTTTGGGAAAGGTATGCAACCAACTATTCTCCCTCCACCTATGGGTAAAGAGTAGCGTAGATAGAATGGTATGGCAACTGGTCTTGGAGAAGGAAAACTCTGAATTCAAACCTGTTAAAACTTTACCTAAAAAATTGACTTTGTGTATCACCCTGCTTGTGCAGAGGGGTTGGTAAACACACACGCACACACACACATATATATATATATATATATATATATAGAATACACATATATATTAGTTTTATTTCAAAATTAGATATAATTCATTAGATACAACATTACATATTAATATTTCACTGATGATATAAAAATTGAAACATTTTCAATTGGGAAATAATTCAACTTTAAATAAAATCATCCTCTGAATATCTTGTTTTTTCATCGTTGTGTTTGTATATATATATATATATATATATATATGTGCAATAAAAATGATAGTAGCATGAGATAATGTTTAAAAAGTTTGTCACTGATAAAAATTTTCCTGTATATAAACTATTCAGATTTCTAAAATCAATAAATTTTATATATATATATATATATATAAAATCTCATGTGACTAAACACCATGCTATGTAACAAATTCCTCACACCATGAACACAGTTGTTCAGCCACTTTTTCTCATTTTTTCATCTGACAATTGTGTGAGCCATGTGAACCAGCCCAGTCAGTTGGGGCTGTAAACTACATCTCTGCAGAGGAGTAAGACCCCACCTCCCAACGAGTGTCCTTGATATGACATTAAACCATCTGATTGTGAGGTTCTAACTCTAGAGCTTTGGGGAATGTGGAGTACCCCTTAATTGCCGTTACTTCCAGGTTCACTCTGGGTCAGAATTGACCTGATAGGGTCTTAACTATGGGTCGAATAGAACTGTTTAACATTCAAACTGTGTGCAAACAAATGACTTACGCTAAATTAAATTAGAAATAGAACTCTTTGACTATTTATTTGTATGTAAACAAAAATTTGTTTAATTGAATTGTTAGTGATACATAGCAATACTTGGAACAATTTAACAGTGTGCTAATGAATAAGTATTGTGGAATAGAATTATTAGTGTTGATTAGCAATAGTTGCAACTCTTTAACTGTGTGCCTAAATTGAATTGTTACTGCTACATAGCAATGCTTGAAACTATTTAACTGTGTGCAAATAAAGCTATTTATGTTAGATAGCAGTATTTAAAACCATTCAAGTAAGTGCAAACAAATGATTAATACTAAATAGAATTATTCATGTTTGAATGCTTGAAACTATTTAACTGTGTGCAAATAAAGCTATTTATGTTAGATAGCAGTATTTAAAACCATTCAAGTAAGTGCAAACAAATGATTAATACTAAATAGAATTATTCATGTTTGAATGCTTGGAACCATTTAACTGTGGGCAAATGATAGTAATATTTGCATGCAAACAAATTAGCTTCGACTCATTTAAAAATAAGATTACTTACAAACTATTGACTTACAAATCATATGTATAACCATTTAACAGTATGCAAACAAATGAGCTCTGGTTCATTTATAAATCTAATGTACAAACTATGTGTTTACAAATCAGGTATAATATGTATAAAGAAGATATGGCATTGAATAACTCACATGGGTTGATATATCATAAACCCAACCAAACCATATGAAACATTCAGTAACAGAATTTAAGAGTTTATAATACAGAAATTTTAGGTTTTAAATTTGCACATTTTTTATCCATTTTTCTTATTTCTATTTTATCTTTTTTTTTTTTTTTTTTATAAATCTCTCTCTCTTTATATATATATATATATATATATATATATATATAAGATTTTACCACTCATCTCTGCACACAATCTTTGCTAACGCCCCATATTCTTTCCTTTATTTATTGTTAATAAAGTTGTTATGAAATATATTAACCTCTTTGCCCAATAATTTGGTTTATGCTATGTATAAGGTTTTAAGGAATAATTGTCTTTATCTGGTCCATGAGATCTAGTTTATGCTTCAATTCAGCCCACAAAGCCAAAAATACAAATTGTTTTTTAACAGATTTATTTGATCCATAGATAGGACCCTAATAGGCACTACCACCCCGGGTCAAAGTAGACCTGGGAGTAATAGCAGTGAAGGAGTACTTCACAGTCCCCAGATCTCCAGCCTCACCATCAGATGTAGTTTAGTGTCACACCAAGGTTTTTTTGGGTGGAGGTAGGGGTCTTATCTCTCTACAGGTGATACAATCAGTGTATTCTAAGATGCGCTGATATGGCAGATCATTTTCTCACCCTGTATAAGTTGGTATATATTCATAAATACTTTTTTTTGGTGTGTTTCTCTTGTTGTTTATTAGTTCAATATCTGAAGTAAATTGGCACCTAACATAATCAGTATGGCATTGTTCTCTTGCTTGAACAATCTGGTAAAATTAAGTAGACTACAACAGATACAAACACTGATCATCAGTAGAAATGTCAATCCGTTTATGATAAATACTACACTAGTATGGAAATAAATTTTTCCAACTGCTCTTTTGGCTCTGACTGTAGAATATGCCAACAGCACCTCTGCAGAGAAGTAAGACGGGATCCCGGTGGTTGAGCAGTCCGTGATCTGGCAACTGAAGTGGTCATGTGACCTGCAAAATTCCACTTTGATCTTTACTGGGCTTGATGGGCAGTCAAAGAGATCCAATCCACTCAATTGATTGGTCATGTCAAGCCCTAGCACCTGTATGATTGTTCTAACCATATTCTTCAAATTACTCTTGTAGCAAACAAGTACCCAACCTTATTTTTAGCTTAAAGTTGCTAGAAATCAGTAGCTGCGGGTCAATTGTGCTGTGATTATAATACTTGAAATCATTTGACTGTGAGCAAATTAATGATTGATATTAAGAATTATTAGTGTTAAATAGCAATACTTGAAACCATTTAACTGTATGCAAACAAATGATTAATATTAAAAATAATTATTTGTATTAGATAAAAATACTTAAAACCATTCAACTGTGTGCAAACAAATGAGCTCTAAATCATTTAAGAATAAAGTTACCTACAAACTCTTCACTTACAAATTATGTATAAAACTGGATTTGGCATTTGATATGCCATTAAACCCAATGACCTTACCTAAACTCCTCCAACCTGTTACCCCTTAACATTTTCACATTCTACCTGTTATTTTATCATCATGTTTAAAATATCAATGTTATCTTTTCACAGTGAAGCATTGGCTTTTGACAGGGCCACTGGCTTTAAAGAAATCCCTGACCAGAAATGTCCAGTCAACCAACAATTCTGTAATACACTTCATGCCATTGCTGACCGACTTTTCAAAATCACTCACCTCTCGAATGGATCCATATTGACTCACAAGGTAATGTCTAATTTTTGTGTGTGTATGTGTGTGTGTATATATATATATATATATATATATATATTGATTATCATCATAGGAAATGGAATCAGCATCCCACTTAATATTCTTGGGAAAGGCATGAATATATCTGTTATTGGTATATAGTAGGGTAGACTGGTTTCTTTAGCTTTGTTTAGGCAACCAGTCTAGGAGAAGAAAAATTCTGACTTCAAACCAGCTGTACTTTACTTAAAAATTGACCTTGTGTCACATCCTGCCCATGGCAGAAAGATTAGTATGGTATCTTTGTTTAATGGCATATTAACCTTTTTAGCAAGAGAAATCATGCATGCGGCAACTCAAAGCATGCATGAATATGTCTGGCATGTAAAATGAGATTGAACTTACATCCTCCTGATCATGAATTGTGTTTGACGTCAGGACTACCTACACGCTGGCACGCATGTACATTACCACATTGTGCGATTGACCTGGATGTGGCGTTTTGTTATTATTTAAGTCCTGCCTGAATGCACCAGGAAGAAGGCGTTTTGAGTCTTGGTGGTGCACGACAAGAGACGAGATTGGGTTTAGGACTGCTAAAGAAGATTGTTGCAGGCAAAAAGGAATTCATAGGAAGAAGCTAAGGGAATTGTCATTTTCAGCATAGAAATTTGACTGTCCACCTTTTATTAAGAAGAAGACAACACAGCAACAGCACTTGAAATTGATTCTACGTGTTCAGTTACAAGAGACTCTTTTCTTTCTGTTACTGGACGAGATTGATTGCATTTCACATAGCCCTAATACCCTTGGGAAAGGTATGAATCCAATTATTCTCCCTCCGGCTATGGGTAAATAGTAGGGCAGACTTGGTTCTTCAGCCTTGGTGAGGCAACTAGTCTAGGAGAAGGAAAACTCTGAATTCAAACCTGTTAAACTCTGCTTAGAAATTGACGTTGTGTCATATCCTGCCTGAGGCATACTATCCACTCCCACTTTTCTTTCAACCGTAGTGGGTTATTTAATATCAATGCCAAACAGATTCTTGTAGAAGAACACTAGTGGTACTATTTAACCCTTAGTTGGTGAGGGAGTAAGAGATTTTTCACCTTTTCCAAAGGTTTCTGTCTGAAAGTGACTACAATTGCATGAGTGGAGCTTAAACTCACTCACTATGATGTCACAGTCAATTGTGTTAGCCATTATGCTATGTTGGATTACCTCTGGAGGGATTGGATAAATATATATATATATATATATATATCTATTGATATATAAAAGATTAAAAAGATTGATAAAATAAATATATTTCTTTATGTTATTTTATATATATATATATATATGACTGAAAAATGAAAATCTGCTCTTAATATAAAGTTTCATCTATAACCTTCATCAAATAGTTGAAACGCCATACAATAAAATTGTTAATTTCAACCAATCAGTTTTCATTTTCCTGCCATATCACATACTCATATGAATTTTCATATCACGTGCTCATATATATAAATTGTCATTCACATACTCATATAAATATGATAAATAATTTGTATCAGGTGTTTGTGATGTAATGGTTTTCATCATAGCAAATGGACATGGCGAACTGAGTTCAAATCCTGGAGAAGGCTGTTTGCATTTCACATAATGCTAATACTCTTGGGAAATTTTTGAATCCAACTATTCTCCTCTCAGCTGTGAGTAAATAGTAGAAGTCACAACTCTAATGTGTAGAATAACACCAATAATAATGATAACACTTACTCACCCAGGAATTCTAACTAGCATCCAGTTGATAGACAAAAATAAAATGGGCTGTAACTCAATACAGATCCCGTGCTACTACTAAACAAGCTGGTATATTTACACTAATATATCTCCTCCTAGGCTAGCAACCAATCGCCATCCAAGGAATGGACTTGCCCACATGTGCACAATGGAATGCCCAATGTGCCATAAATAACTCTCCTTCTTCATAGTTCAGGCAGATCACACTTCAGATCTAACTCATCTTATTACATGTCAAAGTGCTGACTTTGATAAACTACCAAACTCAACTATTCAACAATGAATACATATAATTTGTGACTCTGTGTGTTTCCCTTTTCAGTTGTGTTTTTTTCTTTGTTTTTAGCATATGGCGTTTCTCTGTGAATCTGCTGAGTTTTTGATCCAGACATCTCTTGGATATCCACGATATTTCTTCCAAAGTTTGCAAATGACTGAAGTTAAGGTGAGTTTTTCTTTTTTTTTTATTCTTTAATTAAAAGTGCAGATGACTTAACAGTTACCAAAATGAAAAATGGAACCAGTAACCTATATTCAAATTCTGGCCAAGACTGTTAAAACTGTTCTCTTTAGGAAAAAGGCATGAACTCATTTTTCCCTTTCAGTTATAAGATGCTTACGAATTTGAATCAGCAACTCAAGTTCAAATCCTTGGCGAGTTTGTTTGCATTTCACTTTGCACGAGTACTTTTTAGAATACATCTCTTCTTTCCCCTAGCTCTTGGGAAATAGTAGAGCAGACTGTATTTTCTAGCCTGGATAAGGCAACCAGTCTCTGAGAAGGAAAACTTAATTCAAACCAGCTTTACTCTGCTTAAAAATTGACTTTGTGTCACCAGAGTTGGATAAATATATTCAAGTAAAAAAAAAATGGTTGATTGGAATCTCTTGCAGTGGTGATGGGCACCTCGTCTAGGAGAAGAGGAAACTCTAAGTTCAAACTATTGAAGGCAACAGGAAACCATGTCTCCCGAGAGAAGTTGTGGTGATTCAGAGTGTACTGATTAAAGAAGCTGTGATTGCCTAAGTCCTAAGATGAATATAGCACTTTCTATTCCATTCTTTTACTAGATATTGGGGGAGTTCCCATGGCATAATGGCTAACTTGCTGGACTGCGGCATGGTAGTGAGTTTGAATTCTAGTTGTACTACTACGTTCAGATTAAGAAAGGTGTGAACCCTCTTATTCTCTGCAGATATGGGTTAAATAGTACCAGTTCTGTTCTTCTACAGGAATAGTTTTGCCAATGAATAACCTCCAAAGGTTGATGTACGAGGATCATTAAATAAGTTTCCATATTTTTTTCGTACGGGCACTTTTATTGATAGTACACACATGAAACTCTAGTCCCCTTCGAAGTAATCTCCTCCGGTTGCAATGCACTTGTTGTACTGTTCCAACAAATTCTGGAAGGCCCCATGGAAGTCCTCTTGTGTGAGTGTGTCAGTGACCTTCGTCACAGCCTCTTTCATTTCCTCAATTGTCTCATTGCCCAGTCGGCTGAGGCTGTAGAATACACCGACTGCTTGTCCTGGATATGACACTAAACAATCTGATGGTGAGGTTCCAGCAATGCTGGAGCTTTGGGGAATGCGGAGTACCTCTTCATTTCCATCGCTCCCAGGTCCACTCTGGCCCGGAGTGGTAGCACCTGATAAGGGTCCTATCTATGGGTTAAATAGAACTACGTGCTTCTTTCACTATACTGATTTTTGCATTTAAACTGCATATTTATGCTAAACTGAATTGTTTAAAATAGAACTATTTTGACATTGGAAATGCGTACTAGTGCTGAACTGAATTGCTCGAAATAGAACTGTTTTTGACGTCTAAACTGTGTCCTATCTATGGGTTGAATAGAATTAACAGCATACTTATGCTAAAATGAATTGTTTGAGTAAAACTGAATAGTTTGAAAAAGAAATGACTTTTACAATTAAACCGTACTTAGATTTAAACTGCGTGCTTATGCTTAACTGAATTATTTGAAATAGAACTGTTTTTCGACATTAAAACTGTATTTACACTTAACCGAATTGTTACATACAACTGCTTGAATAGTTAGAAATGGAAATGTTTTTGACCATTAAACTGTGTACTTATGCTAAACTGAATTGTTTGAAATAGAACTGATTATTTGGATAAAAATGGATTTGGCATTAAATAACCTACAAAGGTTGATATGCCATAAAAATCAACCAACTGAACCAACTCAGTTGTCTCATAACGACAGCCTCTGAGCTTAGGGAATAACCAAAAGTCACAGGGAGCAAGGTCTGGACTATAGGGAGGGTGAGGAACGGTCTTGATGCCCATCTTGGTCAAATAGTCTGTGACAAGGATGGAGTTGTGGACTGGTGCATTGTCCTGGTGGAAATGCCACTGAGCCGATTTGAAGAGTGCTGGCCTCTTCTGATGGAATCTCTTCCTGAACTTCCTTAAAACCTCAACATAGTAACCCTAACCATTTGGCCAATCAGCTGTGGTGTATTGATTTCTTTACTCCTCCTACACCTCTCATCATCCCTCACAGACTCCGTGCCTTCCTTGAATCTCTTATGCCACTCAAAAACTGATGCTCGATTCATGCTAGATGGTCGAAAAGCAGTCTGAAGCATTCCATACATTTCTGTGGCATTTTTTCCAAGTTTAAAACAGAATTTTATTGCATATCGTTCTTCTAAACTGTCCTCATGTCCAGATTGCCTTTTTTAAATTCACCAACTGTGACAATCAGTCTTTAGTAGGGTGTATTCCAATTCCTGCTGTAGCTGTTCATTTGAACTTGAAATAATAAAAATTGGTCAGTCATCTCATAAGATGTATAGCAATAACATACTGAATTTCCAAGAGTCTGCGACAATTTTAGATGCCTGTACAAAAAAAGTCTGGAAACTTATTGAAGGCCCCACGTACTATGAAACAAAGAGACATAACCAAACCTTCTAATAAGCTATGTATTATCTATATTGAAATGAAATTATTCTATTATAAAAATAATGACTGCTTTGACAAACACTTAGTTGTATAATTGTGTGCTAAAAACTCTAAAGAAACAATTACATAAAAAAAATAAATGTAATTATTTTATTGTATTGTATTCACATTTTTTAATTAATATTTTGTATTTTGAATTGTTTTGAGTTTCTTTCATTATTAATTTTTATGTATTTCATTTATTTCAAATCTATTTTCAGGGAAAAATTAATTTATTTCACATTCTTTCATTATGACATAGGTCACTCAACAGTGTTTGTTGAGTGATGTATAACACTATGGTTTGGTCTGGTTATTGGTACCAAACAATATGCTTAATATGTTTGCATGGTACCAAATGTAACACTATGGTTTGCATTGTCTGGGCTCTTATCTTAGGCACAGTACCTATTATAACTCTATGATTTGATCCGGCACTAGTTATAACCCTATTGCTTTGGTCTGGCACCTACTATGTTCTGCGGTCAGTTACCATTTGTAATGCTATTGTTTGTGTATGGTACTAAATGTAACAATATCTTGGCACAGAACCATTGTAACAATATTGCAGTCTCAACTACAAACACCGATACCGATGCCAAATATAATACTGTTGTCCATGATAATATTTGTGGTACCAAATGTAATAATAGTGATTGGTCTTATCCCGGTAACAGTGCCAAATGTGGTACTATAATTGTCACGTTACTTTTACTTTGGTCTTATCTTGGTAACAGAACCAAATGCATTTCTAGATAGTTTGTTTATCAATCTTCTCTGTACCCACGTTGTGTTTGAAAGATACACAGATAGGGAATAACACAATTCATCTGGAACTTCTTCCAAAGGTTGGAGTGATTCGTTAGAACAAAGTTGCCTGGGTGTTGTCAACAAGTAACAATCATTCATTGGAATGTATGGGCGTAACAGTAATATATCCAATATTTTCATAAAAAATTGTTGCTTTATTATCTATATATATTATTCGATGTCCAGACTGCATACAGTAGCATGAGAGAGATAAAATCTGTAAGGGTCTATGAACAGAGACAAAAAGAGACATCCCACTCACACCGACCGATGTCTAACCTCAGCTGCTTCCAACTGACAACTTTTTCAAAATTCGCTAATTTTTATATATCTGAATTCAGGATATTAGTAGTGTGATGTTATCTCACTAAGTTATTGCATCATCTCACATATGTCCCCAAATGTTTTCTATGTTTTTCATTTACTCAATCAAACTTGTGACAATACATGAATCTGTTTTGTTTACATTTGGTCTTCCTGTGTAGAATTGACTGGTCACTGGTCAGGGTGCACTTGCTTGAACTTTCCAATTTGACTTAAATTTCCGCTCAAAGATTTTACCTAACTTAACAGCCAACTGAAAAACTTGCGGCCCAACCAAACCAGATAATAAAATGATTAATACAATCAACCATCATGGCAATTGAGTTATAGATGTAAAGTCAGACACAATGATGATTGCTGAACTGAAATTTAATCCATAAATGTGGTGTGAAAGTGAATTTGACATAGGCCAAAATGACATAAAATGGGGCAAACTGTACTGTTTTCGTTCTTCAATTCTGAAGATGGATAAATTCTGTAAATGGAATCAAATTTCTCTCCACTTCTTATATTCTTCTTGCTCTTCTTCAATTGAATTTACTGTTTATATCTCTTTCAGTTGGCCATCTCTCCTCAGCCACACAATGCTGTGGATCCAGTTTCTGTTCAGCTTGACACACATTTAGCCCTGAAGGTAGAAGGAGTTATCCAGCATGGAAACCAGCCAAATCTCTATCGAAGGGCTCAGGCAGTCAGCGTCAATGTCATCTCAGTTCTTCACAGTCACAGTCACACGACGGCTGCAGTTATGGCAGCCAGTGGAATCAAGGTGAGGGGTATACTAAGGGCCAGATTAAAGCAACTAGGAGGCCCCAGGCTAGAGAACATTTGGGGCCCCTTCTACCCAGGCTTTTGTTATTCTTATAGCTTTCATTTACTATCACCCCTTTCACATCACTTATTCATTTTTGCTAAAACATATGTTTAAAAAAAATCAAGATATTTCTTCTAAAAAAAGTAAAGTTGAGAGTGATCTGAAGGCTCCCTTTTCAATAGCTACTACACTGAGGTGTAAGGGAGGGCGCTACTCCATTCCCTGGATTGCTCCACTTTACCCTTGATCTGTACATTATTGAATAATGAAGAGAGAAAGAAAAAAACAAAACAAAACAAAACAAAAACCAACAGAGCAACACCAAAGAGAATAGCTATCCGTGACTGGAACTCAGTTACTCGCTGAACCCTTCTCTGGGCGACACTGTATTCAATTGTCTTTCGTATTATTCACTGACAACAACGTCTTCGATATTACTCTCTGTACCTCGAGTGCAAAGAGTTCTTCTTTGCCAACCCTCACTATGCCCTTTTATAGTTGGCAAAGCATGCTAGTCACACATGGTCAATATGCATAAATATTGCGGTTCCAGCACGTACTTGTTTTCTCCTTACATTAATGCAGAGATGTAAGATGCTCCCAAAAAGGAGCACCTGATAGTTGGATTTCAGTTCTAGTGATTTGGGGAATCTGGAGTTCTCCTTTATTGCCATTACTCCCAGGTTCACTCTCATCCAGAATATCTGTTAGGGTCAAATAAATCTGTTTAAAAATCATTCATATTTGATCGGATCTTGTGCAAAAAAATCTTTAAGGAAACTACACAAAAAATGTATGTATGAGCATACAATAAGTGTAATTCTTTTCTTTCGGAATAAAATAACCCCAGATGAGTTAACCTACCATTAAAATCAATCAATCAATCAATCTTGTACTTAAAATGTATCAAAATGAATAGAATAATGATCTCATTCATACATACCAGTCGACCAAAATTAAGGAATGCAGTGTTTTACATCTTACACTGATTAACTTAAGAATGGTATACAAAATATCAAAACAATTTTGTATTTTTTATTACATACACATATTTCGTATTTGTATATTCATTTTTATATTTGTTCACTGGTTTTAATGTTGGTTATCTTCAGGCAAATATGATTAAAAGAAAAATAGCTGTTTGGTTAAGTACAATTTATCACACTGTTCACATCTATCTCAATCTTTATCTACCAATCTTCACCTTTTCCTTTATATATATATATATATATATATATATATAAGCTATGAAGATGGCATTTTCATAAAAATATAACATATCAATTGCAATGTATCATCGTAGGAAATGGACACGGCGACACGAGTTCAAATCCTCGACGAGACTGATTGCATTTCACATAGCACTAATACCCTTGGGAAAGGTATGAATCCAATTATTCTCCCTCCAGCTATGGGTAAATAGTAGGACAGACTAGGTTCTTCAGCCTTGATGAAGCAACTAGTCTAGGAGAAGGAAAACTCTGAATTCAAACCTGTTAAACTCCGCTTAAAAATTGACCTTGTGTCATATCCTGCCTGAGCGGAGGGGTTGGTAAATAGTATCAATTGCAATGTATGTACATGAATTGTAATGTTTTTATATGACCTTAAACTGATTTACTTAAAATTGGAATGTGAAATATCTAAACACTTTGGTCATTATTATTACATGTGCATGCTATTTCAAGTTTGTACATTCATTTATTTATATATTTATTTACTTGTTTTAATGTTAGTACAGGAACTCTAGGACTATGAGGTTGCAGCCCACAGAGCCCAGATGTAAATTTGTCACTGGGCATCATCTATCCTCATCTCGTCTTTTATAAATTTCATTGTATACAGTATCACCCATAAATAAGTGACTATGAGCCAGACTAATATAAATATATACAGTGTTTCCGATAAATATGTACACCACTATTAATTTAAAAAAATAAAAATTGATTTTCTTCTCAACCAAAGATATAAAATATATATATGTATTATTTATGAAGATATAGAATATTTTTTTAGCTACAAAGTTTTTTATTATTAAAACAAAATATACATTATATAAGATAAAATATTTTTAGCTCAGATTATACAATATATATATATATATACAAAATATACATTATATAAGATAAAATATTTTTAGCTCAGATTATACAATATATATATATATATATATATATATATAAGAATATAAAATTTATATATTTATATAAGTTAGAATGTTTTTTAGCTCAGATTATACCAAATATATATATATATTCATCTATATAAGAATATAAAATTTGTATATTTATTTATATAAGATAAAATATTTTTTAGCTCAGATTATACAATATATATATATATATATATATAAGAATATAAAATTTATATATTTATAAATATAAGATAAAATATTTTTTAGCTCAGATTATACAATATATATATATTCATCTATATTAGAATATAAAATTCATATATTTATTCATATAAGATAAAATGTTTTTTAACTACAAATGATTGGGTTGCATTATATTTGGGATTGCATTGTACTAAACTAAATACAATACCACAATATTACAATTCCTGTTCTACAAGTAAGACATTATTTTTTAAATGTATTTAATAAATAAAAAAAATGTTATACTACTATTAAAAGTATACAAGGATCTAATTGAGATGTTATTTTTTAATAAGTTAAAAAAATATTATTCTAGCTCATTTACCAAAATTTTTCTTAATCTTCAATGATGTTACGTTCCGCTCTCTGGTCAAACAAACGACAACATGGAATATATATAACAATATATATTTATTTTCTTGACGGATGCTTGTGTGAAGTAGGAGCAGATAGGAGAGGAATTAGAATTGTTCGTCTATGAGGCTTGAACTCTTCGATGTAAGTAGACGATGGCCAAGACAACGCACACAGGGCAACGACGGGACCAGCTTTCGTGAACAGCGGAATTTTTTCACTGCCTTCTGTTCAATTCGTCGGCCTTATATTACCTTCAAACTCCCATGCGGAGATATGGACACGCCTCCACGCCCCCACAATTTCTTCCGATATCTGGCGATCGGGATGTGTCACTTCCGCCATCTTTGGAATGGCATGTGTGATCGTCATCGAGCGGAAATAACTGTCATGCAGTTCACAGGTCACTCTCTTCCGGTGCATCACTTTGTAGCAGCACGGTGGGACCTTCATCTTGTCCCATTTTGTCAGCCAAGCTCACCTGCGCGATTTCTTTCGATTACTGGCCATTGGGATGTGTCACTTCCGCCATCTTTGGAATGACATGTGTGATCGTCATTGAACAGATATAACTGTCATGCAGTTCACAGGTCACTCTCTTCCGGTGCATCACTTTGCGACGGCACAGTGAGAATTTTTTTTACCTTGTCTCATATTGTCAGCCAAGCTGTATTTTACGATGATACTTGCATTGGAAAGATGCATTTAAAAACATTTGTCTTCAGGTTACCCTTATTGCACTTTTAATCTGCATAAATTATACAACTGTTAAAAGTATACAAAAGCTTTGTCCTTTGCTATAAAAATATATGTTTACTACACTTGACAACCTAAATTTAAAATCTCAAACATCACAAGATATTTTAGAAAAACTACAAATATTTCAAATATTTCTACATTCTGCTCATAAAAGGATCTCAGGTATTGAAAACAAAAATTTTTACTGCATTTTAAGTAAAAAAAAGAAACAAACAAAAAACATCTCAATTATAGTGTTGAAAATCATCACTGATAGTGGAAATCACTATATATATATATATATATAGTATTATTCGGTCCAGTTAAACCAGAGTTGGGAGTAATTCCTTCAGGACAAGAAAATCATTCAGGAGCTGAACATTTAAATTTTCCTGGTAGAGAGCTTAATGTAATTGATTTTACAGAGCAATATTTCTTTAAAGAAAAAACCAAAGACAGGTTATTTTAGGATTATAAATTTATTTCCATCCTGTTTTTCGTTTCTGGTGTGAACCAAAAACACGAAGAAAAATATAACAGGACTTCTTCAGATCTAATGGATAAATAAAACAGAATAGACACGGGGTGGGGGAAAGAGAGTTGAAGAATTACCTCCTCGTTTTATTGAGTTTCCGTTTTTTTATTTACCTATTTATTTTATTTTCAAAATTCTTCCGTCAGTTATAATTATGGTAATTTAACTTTTTTATTTCTTTTATTTTATTTCTTTTCTTTTCTTGTTAAGTTCGATAATTAACTTTTAAGGGAAATATTAATACTTATATTAATTTCGATAGCATTTATTTAGCAACCTATTTTTTCCTTGTGTGTATATTGGATACGTTTTTTGTCTGGCTTCACTATTTATATCTATGTTTTTAAAATTTATAGTCTATAGTTTAAATTTTGTCCTATGTCTACATCTAGCTATTAATTCACTTCTCTTATTTAATAACTTATCAGGCAATTTATATGTCAATATATGTATTTTCTCTTCTAAGAACAAATTGCATCTACTGTCAAAACTATTTGGAGTATTTGATTTTTTCAAAATAGACCATTCAATCTTCAGGGTTAACCCTTTGTTTTTCAAACACCAGAATTGTTTCAATAGTGCTGTATGGTGTTTAAGGTGTTCGTGGGAGAAGGTAAATTTGTGGTTTGAATACCTCTCCTTCCATTTCGTGGAAGTCAACCCGATATAAATTTTTTTTATCTGTAATATTCTCTTTTGGGTAAATTATAGCTTGATATATTACATTATTTAAATTACATAGTCCATTCATAGGACAATTGTCTCGGGATTTACAATTACATTCTTTTTTTACACAGTTATTATTATTATTTCTATTATTTATTTGATCCTGAAAATCTTTAGTTATATTTTTATTATGGCTATTAATTATTTGAAAAATATTTTTCGTGCAAGAGTAACTTATTTTTAACGTTTTTCTATTAAATATTTTATGTAGTTTATTTCCATGTTTAAAATGCTTATCTACTAGTTTCAAAAAATATTTTCCTATACTTATATTAGCTAGCCTGCAGAACGGGGGGTTGAACCATATTATTTTCCTTTTTCTATTTTTACGTCTATTTTCCTTATTTATTTCTTTGTTATTATCATTAGGCATCTTCTCTTGTTTATAAGTAAAGTTTTCTTTATACCCACTACTTTTTAGTGCATCAATATACATTTTACTACCCTTTTGGAATATAAGGATTGGCTGAAAAGTTTATAGGATGACTAAGATACTCTCAGAGAATGTGATCAAATGAAGTTTATTTTTCAACATAGTCCCCTTTGTGGTTCACACACTTCTTCCATCACTTGTAGTGCTTAAATCCTATTGGTCAAAAAGTCATCAACATCATATAAAGTTTTCAGACCACCCTTTATATATATATATATATATATATATATATATATATATATATGTATATATATATGAGGATCATTAAATAAGTTTCCAGACTTTTTTTGTAAGAGCACTTTTATTGATAGTACACACATGGAACTCTAGTCCCCTTCGAAATAATCTCCTCCGGCTGCAATGCACTTGTTGTACCATTCTAATAACTTCTGGAAGGCCCCATGGAAGTCCTCTTGTGTGAACGTGTCAATGACCTTTGTCACAGCCTCTTTCATCTCCTCATTTGTCTCATAACGAACTTAGGGAATAACCAAAAGTCACAGGGAGCAAGGTCAGGACGATAGGGAGGGTAAGGAACTGTCTTGATGCCCATCTTGGTCAAATAGTCTGTGACAAGGATGGAGTTGTGGACTGGGGCATTGTCCTGGTGGAAATGCCACTGAGCCAGCTTGAAGAGTGCTGGCCTCTTCCGACGGAATCTCTTCCTGAACTCCCTTAAAACCTCAACATAGTAACCCTAACCCTAACTGTTTGGCCAATCAACTGTGGTGTATTGACTTCCTTACTCCTCCCACACCTCTCATTATCCCATCATGCTCGATTCATGCAAGATGCTCCAAAAGCAATCTGAAGCATTCCATACATTTCTGTAGCATTTTTTCCAAGTTTAAAACAGAATTTTATTGCATATCGTTCTTCTAAAGTGTCAGATTGCATTTTTGAGATTCACCAGCTGTGACAATCAGGCTTTAATAGGGTGTATTCCAATTGCTTCTGTAGCTGTTCATTTGAACTTGAAATCATAAAAATTAGTCAGTCATCTCATAAGATATATAGCAATAACATAGTGAATTTTCAAGAGTCTACGACAATTTTAAATTCCTGTGCAAAAAAAGTCTGGAAACTTATTGAAGGCACCACGTATATAAAATCTGTTGCCTAAAGTTGAAAAAGCTATTTTGCATATATTTATTTTTCAACATAATCCTGGTCCTTATCAGTTCCCTTTGAACTTTAATTGCATTAGTCAAACATTATACAATGAGAATTTCTGATCAAATTTTAGCTAACTAATGTATAAGGTTACAGATATGCATGTGTGTGTATATATATATATATATATATATATATACGCACACACATAAGAGTCGGGTGAAAAGTTCATAGGCTGATCAAGATACTCTCATTGAATGACCAAATGAGGTTTATTTTTCAACAGTTCTTGTGGTTGACACGCTTTTTCCATTTGTGTTGCTGTGCTTGTATCCCATTGGTCAGAAAAATCATTATCATCATCAGCAGCAGCTAATATGGCATCATCAAATGAACTTTTCAGCCCACCCTTGTATATATGGATATTGATATATTAAATAAAGTGGATCTTACATGCAAGAGATATGGGGAAAGTGCATCTTTCTAAGTCAAGACTAGTTTGTTATTTAAGATTATATAAATGCACCTATCCTTCCCATTAAAAAATAATTCAAGAGTTAAAGGTGTGTTTGCATTTATAGTTTACTGATTCTTTTCTCATGTAAATTGTACTAAACACTGGTAAATCATATTTTATAATTTGATATTCAATTAATTTATTTGTGGGTGAATAGAAATTAAATTTGTTGACAAAGAGTGCAACAAGTAAAAAGTTTAAGAAGCCCTGATATCAGTTACTTTTGGCAAAAAAGCATTTTTACTCATTCTTTATTTTTTTTAATTTTCAGAATTCTGAACTCCCTCCAGTGAAACTGAGCAAAACACTTGAACCCCAAAACGATTATTTCAGCTCAAGTTTCTTGCTGGCTCTTCCTGTGCCTGGTGTTTATTCTGTCACCATCGAAGCCTACTTGGTTGATGAAAATGGCTTTGTCTGGAAAACTGGGCCACGCACATCTCTCATGGTCAAATGTTTTGATGGCTTCCTACAACAACGACAGCAGAATATGAGGAACATACCTTGGAATGCCAGCTGAGATGATTCTCTACTCGGCTTACATTGTTCTTGCTTCTATGACTTCTTGTACAGATTTTCAATTAGAGAATTTTGTATACTATAAAAACTTCATTCAAAATTCATTCTTCTCATCAAAGTCAAACTTGAATCTCAGTCTTGCCATTAGTTTCATAGCTATTTGTGTTGATCAATCAAGATATAAAAGAACTGACATACAAATTTCATTCATCTGAGTTTCATATATTTGTATCAGAAATTTCAGATTTTAATAAAAATAAAAAAGATTGTTTTGCTATTTGTTTTTTGTTTTTTTTTGTAAGTTTAATTCTAATGAAAAATCTTTAAATACAATATCCTTTTTCTGAGAATTTTTTTTTTCTATTGCGGTCTTTTTGTCCTCATTTTGGTAGTTTTTTTTGTTGTTTCTTCTCACTATATTTCTGCCAAATTTGACATCTGACCTTCTTTCGGTGATTAACCACAACCTCAGATAGGAATGCAGATTAAGAGGCCTCATCTCAAAAGGATTCCCAATAAAGACAATATCCTTTTTATTATGATCACACACCACTCATATATATATATATGTATGTATACTGCAATTATTTGTGTATAAGATGCACTATTTTTCCAGATTTTTCAGCCCAGAAGTTAGGGTTGCATATTATGCCTGAGAACTATATAATTAACTTTTTTCTAGCCACTTATTCAAGACTGGATGACTGAATGTAAGTTATATCTAGGGTCCAAAGTAATCAGTTTTATGCTGTTTTGGAGAAATCCACTGGAATGTGTGTTTGTTTATAAATTTGTTTCTCCTAATGTGAGCTTAATTTTGCAGCAAGTTTGTTACATTTTTGAACATGACTATGTCCATGTGTTTCTCTAAATACTGTGTAAATTTTGTGTTTTAACACATAATGTAAACTAGATAAATTCTTATTTTCATTTTTTACAAACTGATAAAAAGTTGCTAAGGAGGTGTCCGTAGTGTAATGGTTATCGTCGTAGGAAATGGACACAGCGAAACGAGTTCAAATCCTGGACGAGACTGATTGCATTTCACATAGCACTAATACCCTTGGGAAAGGTATGAATCCAATTATTCTCCTTCCAGCTATGGGTAAACTCTGAATTCAAACCTGTTAAACTCTGCTTAAAAACTGACCCTGTGTCATATCCTGCCTGAGCGGAGGGGTTGGTAAATATGGATAAAAAGTTGCTAATGTTAAATTCAGTTGCTACAAATTCTAAAAAGTCAATGTGTATTATACATGGGATTTTTTTTCAGAATTTTTATCGACAGAAGTACATGTTATACATAAACGATTATGAGATTTCTCGTTAAACAACGTACATAAATTCTGTACAATATTCATAATAAGTCAAATGACGTAATTTAAACATCAAACGCTGATTTGCCAGTTAAACGGCTAACTTTTTCTTACGATACATATTTTCCCCTAGGTTTTTGTATTACACATTTCTAATCATCCATCGTTAACTTAAAATTATTAATATCACCCCTCATGGTCTGATGATGGTTCAGTAGAACCGAAACGCTATAGTGTCGACCCATTAATAAATCATTCCTTACACTTGGATCGTTATCAGTTTTTCTACATATATATATATATATATATATATATATATATATATAATTTAATTGATTGTGAATTTTACCTAAGGAGTTGGCAATAGGAAAAACTGTTTATAGTTGCACCTTTTTTAAGGAAATCAATAGTGATGGGTCCTTCCATGTCCTAAAACACTGTTAGCATTACCTTCTGCTGTGTCATGAACTTTTTTTTTGTTGAAAAGTCAGTGTGTTTCACTTCATGGACTGTATTTTTGATTTGGGCTCCTAGTGGTAAATCCATTAGTAAAGATTTTTTTGCCTAAAACCTGCTTTTTCATACACATCACACATTTTTCTATAAATTTCACATGGTTTTCACTTCTCAGTTACTAAAATTTGATGACAGACCTGTTTTAACCTGATTTGCCATCATTTTGAATAGCCTCAAAAGAAATATTTTTTTCAAGATTGATATGATTTTTGCTATAATCCACTTCAAACAATGCAGCTTTTACATTTATGGAAAAAAATTGTGCTTTTTTTAAAAAAATTTCCCTACATATATATATGTGTATATGTATATATATATATATATATATATATATATATATATATATATACACGCACACACATATACACTAGTTGTAGTATTCATCTACACCAAATAATTAATAAAGACTTGGATTATGGAAATGGTAAGACTAACTGACCGATGACAAAAATTCCATTTGTTTAATTTTTCTAAACAATATCTTTTTTACATTGGTTTCTTTGTTTAATAGCATAATAATCTTTGTAGGTTATTTTACATTGGTTTCTTTGTTTATTAGCATATCAACCTTTGTGGGTTATTTAATGCCAAAGCCATCCTTGTAGAAAAACAATGTTATATTTTGACCCTTGCCCCGGCCCAAAAATGCTATTCCAAGGTGATACATCGGAAGGAAGTGACACATTCCAATGGCCAGTAATCGAAAGAGATCGCGTAGGCGAATTAAGGCTTATGATATGGGAGAAGGTGAAGGTCCCATTGTGCCACTACAGTGATGCACCGGAAGAAAGTAACCTCTGAACTGCATGACAGTTATTTCCGCTTGATGACGATTAAACATTCGATTTCAAAGATCCAGTGGGCGATCGTGTGGGCGTTGAATTATTATATAATTGAGTTGAGTTGGGTGCCAAAGCAGTTGCCAGAAGAATTCCAGACAGCTAGAGACCAGATGTGGTAGGGAAGGCCACACCCGACCGTGGGGGCTCTCGGAAGCCCCCGATAGAGTGAGCCCTAGGCCTCCGGTTGAACATCAAGAGAACAAGAAAGACACAACGTGACGGTCATAACAGTGGGGTCAAAATATGAAATTTATGTTCGGTCTCCACCAGCACCCTCTCACATGCAACCCTTTAACAACCCTTTCGAACCCTTGCAATAAAGTGAGAAGTAAAATATTGTTAAAGAAGTCTTGCGTCGTTTCTTTCTGTGTCTTCCTTCTTGCGTCTTTATCGTTGTGTTGTTGTGTTGCTGCATGAATCAGAAGATGACTATCCAACAACAACACTGTTACTATTTAACCCATAGCTGGAGGAACAAGAGAGCTCACACCTTTTCCAAGGATATTTGTCCACAAGTGAACATAATAACAATACTTGAGGTGCCAGTGGGGAAATGGTTATCATCGCAGGAATTGGACACGGCGACACGAGTTCAAATCCTGGACTGATTGCATTTCACATAGCACTAATACCCTTGGGAAAGGTATGAATCCAATTATTCTCCCTCCAGCTATGGGTAAATAGTAGGACAGACTGGGTTCTTCAACCTTGGTGAAGCAACTAGTCTAGGAGAAGGAAAACTCTGAATTCAAACCTGTTAAACTCCGCTTAAGAAATTGACCTTGTGTCGTATCCTGCCCGAGCGGAGGGGTTGGGTAAATAGGATAATAACAATACTTGAGTCTACACTCACTCTCTACCGTGTCGCAGTTCAGTATATTAACCACGGGACTTCCCACTTATATGAAATGGCTGCAAACAGTAATTATTATTATAAAAGATTAATCCACACCGCAGAAAAGAAATATGCCAATTGTATTTTTTTTATGAAGAACTTACATCAGGTTAGAATGAATGTAATGTCTGATTTTCTAGATGAATGTTTTAGTCCACACTTATTGAAGTATTGCATCTTGATATTTAGGATACAATAAGTAATTTCTTTCTTTTACATTCAGATTATATTCTTCATAATCTTCTCTAGTATTCACCCCTTATGTTAGTCCCATCTAAAGAATACATTTAACATACTCTATGAGCAAAATATGTCCTCAGAGAATCTGCAACAGCATTTTGTTTATTATAAGTCATTGCTTACATGATATTGTAAAATACCTTTCTTTTCTTTTTTTTAAATAGACTTGTTTCTGGTAATGAGAAATGTACCCTTTATCATAACATTAAATGCCATTGTCATTGGATCAGTCAAGGAGACAGACCTGCTCAGCAACCAAGAGGTAGACTTCATCTAAAGAAGATCATATGAGTATATGATAAGATATTCAAAGAATTGTCCTTTACGAGCTGTTAGATGATAATCAAACAATGACCCCTAATCTCTTCTGCAATTAACTTCATCATTTTAAAAAAAGCTTTGAACAAAAAAAAAAGTACCTCCTTTGTCATTACAATAATGGCCGTCATCACACAGCTCAATCAACTAAAGATCTCTTAGTGGAGCTCAGTGAGGAAAAATTGTTTCATCCTCCATATTCTCCTTCTGATTATCACTTGTTTAAGGAGTTACACAATCATTTGGATGGTCATGAAGTGAAAAGGTTAAACACAAGTTGGACTCATATTTTGTATCAAAACTCAAAGTATTGTTCAATATGAGTTATTGGTTATATGACTCTATCGAGTACCTTGTTTCTGGTGATGAGAAATGTATCTTTTATCGAAAAACGTACCTCCTTCGTCAACAGAAAGGGAGTCATCTTCAATCACAATAGTGACCATCCTCACACAGCTCAATCGACTTAAGATCTCTTAGTGGAGGTCAGTGAAGAAAAATTGTTTCATCCTCCATATTCTCCTTCTGATTATCACTTGTTTAAGGAATTACTTAATCATTTGGATGGTCTTTGGTTGATATGAAGAGAAGAGGTCTAATAAAAGTTGGTCTCATATTTTGCATCAAAACCCAAAGAATTTTACAAACATGGTATCTGTAAGTTTGATAGATGGAATGAGGTTCGAGCAAGTAATGGAGGTTATGTTAATGATTAGATATTTCTATAGGCATAAGTCTTATCATTTATAATATATAATAGATTTTAAAAAAATCACAAACTGCATTCAGAAAATGAAGATTAATGTCCAATGTAGTCTCTGCATTTAATTGATCTGGTATATATATATATATATATATATATATATATGATTCTCTTAATACCTTGTCTGGTGGCAAAAGCTGCTTGGTAGTGCCAGGGGTGGCAATACCGCCTTGAGCTACCGAAACTGTGTTATCACCCCTGGATGGCGGCTGATGAGGACATGGTATCGCACGTGCTTTCACACGTTGTATGATGAAAAATATACTCTAAAATGGGACATTTCAATAATTCCAACTTTAGATTACTCTAGGGAAAATTTCCTAAAATTTTGTAAAGAAATATTTTTAAAATTTTAGTATCAAATACTTAGAGATTTATTGGTTTAAACATTTTTATTTTTGATCCTAACAAAGCAATAATGCTATGCAATTTCCATCTCCAGCTTCAATAACTACTAATAAATCTTATTAGTTATGTTAAATTGAATGTGAATAATTATCTTAAAAAGATTTGTGGAGGTGCCTGTGGTGTAATGGTTATTGTCGTAGGAAATGGACACAGCAACACGAGTTCAAATCCTGGACGAGGCTGATTGCATTTCACATAGCACTAATACCCTTGGGAAAGGTATGAATCCAATTATTCTCCCTCCAGCTATGGGTAAATAGTAGGACAAACTGGGTTCTTCAGCCTTGGTGAGGCAACTAGTCTAGGAGAAGGAAAACTCTGAATTCAAACCTGTTAAACTCCGCTTAAAAATTGACCTTGTGTCATATCCTACCCGAGCGGAGGGGTCGGTAGATATGAATAATGGCAATGAAAGGGTACTCCACATTCCCTAAAGCTCCAGGACTGGAACCTCACCATCAAGTGGCTTAATATCATTTCCAGAACATTCATTGGGTGAGGGTCTTATCCTTTTTTTTCACCAAGGCTGAGGCAACTAGTCTAGGAGAAGGAAAGCTCTGAATTCAAACCTGTTAAACTCCACTTAAAAATTGACCTTGTGTCATATCCTGCCCAAGCGGAGGGGTTGTGTAAATACGATCTTAAAAAGATTCATTAATTTTTGTTTTTTTTTCTTTAGAAGTTTGGAAATTTAAATTCTGTACTATTACGTATATTTTGTATCAACATGGCTTCTCCTTGTTTATTGTTAGAGACCCTCTTCTTTCCTCATGAAGAATGAAAATGTTTTTGTTAAAACATTTCCCAGGGACCAATAAAGGAGGTGTCCCTGTGGTGTAATGGTTAAAGCGATGGACTGCGGAATCGTAGTACACGAGTTCGTACTCCAGTCGCGCTATTACGTTCACTTTCGGGCAAATACCCTTGGGAAAGGTATGAACCCCCTGATCCTCCCAGCTATGGGTTAAATAGTACCACTATTGTTCTTCTAGGAGAATAGATTTGGCATTAAATAACCTATAAAGGTTGATATGCCATTAAACAGAAACCAAACCAGGGACCAATAAATATTTATCCAACCCTTCCTCCATAAGCAGAAAGTGATACAGGGTCAGTTTTAAGCAGAGTAAAGCTGGTTTTAATTCAGAGTTTTCTTTCTCCTTGATTGATTGCTATACCAAAGCTAAATGGCCCAGTCTGCCCTACGATTTACCCATAGCTTAGACGAGAACAGATGGATTCATGCCTTTCTCAACAGTATTAGTACAAAGTGAAATGCAAACAGCTTTGCTCAGGATTTGAACCTGCATCATCAATTCAATTTTCTAAGATAATAGCTGTTATGCCTGCACCAAAATATAGAAAATTTAGTAGCTTTACACTAAATCATTTAGTCATCTATAAGAGAATAGACAAACAAACACTATCCAATTATTGATATAGATTAAAAATAAATAAAATGTTGTAATAATCCAAGTCAGTGAGTTTTACTAGACTGAGTCAAAAGTTTTGCAATATTTTAGTAATGTGAAACTCAATTCTGCAACTGCTTTTGCTGAGGTTGTGAAGGTGACGAACACAAATGGACTGAGATGAAAAGCTCTCCTGATACTCTCCGAGTGCTACTCACCAGTCTTGCCTCTATGGCTTGGAGCATGGCCTCAGAATCTAAGGTTTTAGGCTTACCCTATCTTGCCTGATTATCACGGTTCTTGCAATCTGAGCCAAATTTCTTGAATCATCTAGTTACAGTATTGTGATCAACTGCACTTTCACCTTTTGCACAACAAATGTTTTTAGTTGGTTTGACGGTGTTATGGCCCAGTTCAAACATATAAAGCTTAAATTCCCATCTCATCTACTGAAAAGGACATCAATATGCGCCTCACAAAGGCATGAACTGCTATTGATAAGTTATATTTACCCAACCCCTCCGCTCAGGCAGGATATGACACAAGGTCAATTTTTAGGCGGAGTTTAACAGGTTTGAATTCAGAGTTTTCCTTCTCCTAGACTAGTTGCCTTACCAAGGCTGAAGAACCTAGTCTGCCCTACAATTTACTCATAGCTGCAGGGAGAATACTTGGATTCATGCCTTTCCCTAGGGTATTAGTGCTATGTGAAATGCAATCAGTCTCGTCCAGAATTTGAACTCGTGTCGCCGTGTCCATTTTCTACGATGATAACTATTACACTACTGGCACCTGCTATTGATAAGTTATTAATCATATGGAATCTGACCTATCCGATAAAATACAATTTCTTTCAAGCAGGGTTTGTGTCCATTCTACTATATGGATGCACCACATGGACGCTGACAAAGCATATAGAGAAAAAGCTAGACAGGAACTGCACAAAAATACTATGAGTTATACTGAACAAATCCTGCAAGACACATACCACGAAACAGCTGTTGTACGGCCACCTACCTCCCATCTTGAAAACCATCCAAATAAGATGAACAAGGCATGCAGGATACTGCTGGAGAAGCAAGGATGAACTCAAAAGTGACATTCTCACATGGACATGCCAGTGTTGGCTGACCAACAAGAACTTACCTAGAACAGCTTTGTACAGACACAGGATGTCGTCTAGAAGACCTGTTGGGAGCAATTGATGATAGGGATAAATGCCAAGAGAGTGTCAGGGAAATCCATGCGAGCAATGCAATTTGATAATGAAGTTGCATGTTCCTGGCTTTCAAATCATACACAAAGTGAAGCAATGCACCAACTATCACAATACCATCAACCATAGCTGAAAAGTTTCAGTCACCTGAAATAAATGCCTCAAAATAGCACATACAAAATATTGCAAAACTTTTGACTCACCCTAGTATTTTTGAAAAAAGAACAATGTTACATAGCCATGATATGGCTACGTGAAACGTACATAGAATGTTCATAACATATATACATAGAACATAAGAATCTCGAAACACGAAAAACACTTACGACTTCTTAGTTCAGGTACGAAACTTTTTATTACCTTTAAGTCTAAAGGTTCTTTGACATAAGGAGAGAGATACACATTCTTTCTATTCTGGCTTTTCCATCTGCCCCCCATCTCGTGTGCACCTGTCACAAGGCCTTCGCGAGCAAGCAAAAGTCAACTGTCTTCTCCCGAGGCAGGACTCAACTCAACTAAAATCACCAGTGCGCTTCCAGTGCATGACGTCATTCGCACTCCCTAGCCTCATTTCCCATCTTAAGTTTCTATTGTGACACCTCCACGCGCGTGTGCGTGAACACTTGTGTTAATGTTGCACCTAAGTAACCCATGCACTGAGCCTAAAGGTTCTCAGCCTAAGCCCAAAGGCATAAAACGAAATCCCTTGGCCATTATATTACAACAAAAAGGAAAAAAAGAAGACAATCGTGCACAGATGACGAATGAACAAGATCTCAGACTGAGTAATATGAAAATAGTAAATTTTTATTTCTTTAGAGATCTTGAAATATCAAATTTTCATGAAAAATTATACAGTGAAATGTATGAAGAATCTGAGACATTAGTGTAATTTTAATTTAAAACAGGCTCCGCCATATTATTGAACTTTGGTTTTACTTTGAATTTCAAATCCCAGTGTCAATATTTTATGAACCAGATTGAATACAATAGACAACTTTCAAAATTATTAAATGAAATAAGACCATTTAAGAATTACAAAAATGAATGTCGCATCTTCGTATAACACTAAGTTGCATCCAGTGGTGAGGCTCCAGTTCTGGAGTTTTGTGGAGTGTGAAGTCACCTCTTCATTTCCATTACTCCCAGGTCCACTCTGACCTGAAGCATTAGTACTTGTTAGGGTCCTATCCATGGATCAAATAGATATGGTTGAAATTATTGTATTATTAATAGGTTTTTGGTTGGTTGATTGGCTTTGTGGTATGTCAAACCTTGTTATGTTATTTAATATCAAGACAGTCTTTTTTTTTGCCAGTAATTATGGTTTCAATAAACTAATGATAATGATATGTAAACAATTATAGCTTCAAGTAACTATTCTTTGTTCAAATAATTTACAGTTATATGGTTTTAAGTATTTTTATCAAATACAAATAATACATAATTTTATGGTTTCAAGCATTCCTAATAATTTTCAAACAGATTTATTTGACTCATCAATTGAACCCTCTGGATCAGAGTGGATCTGGGAGTAATGGCAATGAAGAGGTACTCCACACTCCCTCAGATCTCCAAAACTGGGGCCTTGCCATCATATGCAAGCTAGCATCATACCCAGGATACTTGAAACCATATAACAGAGCAAATAAATTATTATCTTTATCATTATTATTTTTACTCTTTGCAGATTTAACTGGTGGTTTTTCACTGAAGTCTGAGTAACAACAAGTCTCCTTTGGTCTCCAGAACTCTACTAAGTATTCTAGCTGATTTTAATTGCTTTGTAGTCTGGAGGGTTTTAATTCTTCCTCTGATTTCCAGTTCTCTCAGGCTCTTTTCCAGGCAGGTCTCCAGAACTCTACTAAGTATTCTAGCTGATTTTAATTGCTTTGTAGTCTGGAGGGTCTTAATTCTTCCTCTGATTTCCAGTTACCTCAGGCTCTTTTCCAGACCTTTTGCAGAATATTCCAAGGGCACTAATTATAATTGGTGTCACTATCCGCTTTATGTTCTACAGCTTTTTCAGCTCTCTGATCAATTTCAAATGCAATCAAAGTAATAGTTTCCTTCATTTTTGTTGATAAAATCTCATCAAGAAAGAAAGTCATTAATTCTTAGAGCATAAAATTCTTTCCCCTCACCTTTCATAACTGGTCTATTGTTTCCTGTCCAGGATATGATTTAAAGATCTGAAATGGAGAAATCTACGGAGAGCAGGGTGAATCAAGTAAAAATTCTGTCTTCACAGTCAAAATCTGTTCTCGTGAATTTTGAAATACCTGGTCTTCCATTGTAATATCTTTCTGATGGTCTGATGGATCAGTGAAATTCGTTTTTTAACACAAGACAGATAAAGTGCATGAAATTAACTTCAATACAATTCAACACTTAATGATAGATGATACCCTTTGCATCTCACCAAACACAGAATATTACCTTCTTGAGGTGTAACCTGGTGTTTGTATAGACAAATTGGCTTTTCTTTGCATCATAGCTATTATCTGTTTTACTGATTTTGATTATAAAGGATTCACTTTTCTTCACTGGTGATGAATCTTTCAAAAAAGGTTAAGTATTATATCATTTTCTTGAATAATCAACATATGTTGACTCTCTATTTAAGTTTGGAATCGGTTATATGTAACCCATTGACTAGATTTGTTTGTTATTAAAGCCTCAGGCATAAAATTCTTTGGGTTTCAAGCCAAAAAAAAAAACACCTTTTGAACTTTTTATTTCTACATAATGGGTCTACTGTTTCTTGTGTGCAAACAAATTATTATTCTATTCTTGGTGAATTTTTCACACCAGTTTTAACTGGAGGTCTTTCACTGGGGTCTGAGTGACAACAAGTCTCCTCAGGACTCTCCGAAGTATTCCAGCTGATCTCAACAGTGCCGTGGTCTAGATTGTTTTCTTTCTTTCTTTGATTTCCAGTTCACCCAGTCTCTTTTCCAGGCCTTTGGGGATCATTCCAAGGTTACCAGCTACAATTGGTATTACCATCACCTTCTGCAGATTTTTCAGCTCTCTGGCAAGGTCCAGGTATTTATCACTTTCTTTTATTTTTACTCTATCGTCTTCTGGTCAGGATTGAGTGATCTGTTTGTATCTCAAAGTCCCAGAGAATTTTATGTGCCTCATTTTTAGAATATTGAATTGGTTTATATTGAGCTAGATGAGCTAATCCTGTAATATTATCTTAGAAAGAAACAAATATGATTACAAAAAGCTCATATTTCATCCCTGGTAACAATCTTCTCCAGGGATGATTCAGTAATATTTCTTTTCATCTTAATGACAGATGAAGAAGGTGAAAACTTGTCAGATCATGTGGAACCAACTGGTTAAGTTTTGACCCTTTACTGAGTTCAAAAAGATGAGTTATATTTGTTATATAGATTATACTTAACTGTCGTACCATTTCACATGTTGTCAGCTTAGGATTTTCTTCAATTACAGTGAGGAGAGATTGAAACCAGTCATTCAGAATGAAGAAAATCTCTGAGGGTAAGATTCCCTGATCAAAATTGAATAAATCATCACCAGCATTTCATAACACTTGAGGCTTTATTTTTATTAGAAAAAGCAAATATTCTTTGCCACTTTTGAAGCTGATGAACCCTTTTTGAACTTGTAAAACAGTGTCTTAAATGAACTTCATCTACATGCATTCTGTATGCATCTAGGTATTGAATGTATAGTATCACACAGGTAACAGCTTTTCTTTGCTTCAAAGTTATTATCTGTTTTGCCGAATATGAATATAAAGGACTCACTTTTTATCACTGGTGACAATCCTTTAAAAAATATCATATGTACTGAGTACTAAACTATCTATCTAAGTTGAGAACCAGTTATATTATATGTGACCCATTGGCCAAGTTTTGACACTTTACCAATTTCATGGAGGTGGGTTATGATTGTTGTATGGGTTGTATTTAACTGTTGTGCTATTTCTCGTGTTGTCAGCTTTGGATTTTCTTCAATCACATTTAAGAGAGCTTGATTGCTGATTGAAGCTGGTCGTCCAGAACGAGGAGAATCTCTGAGGTTAAGATTCCCTGACCGAAACTGAGTAAACCATCGTTGACATTTCCTGACACTTAAAGCTTTATTTCCATAGACATTGCAAATATTCCTTGCTGCTTCTGAAGCTGATGAACCCTTTTTAAACTCGTAAAGCATACAGTGTCTCAAATGAGCCTCATCTACACTCATTCTGAATATTTCTGAAATGAAAGAGGAAAGATCAGAACACGATGTTGAGGATTCTCAAATTTCTGCTTGTACCAAAAATATCAATAATGGTTTAGGAAAAATATATAAAGCAAGTGAACAAGAAAAAAAAGAATGAGTGAAAAACAAAAACTATTTGATTTTTTTTTTGCATTTTATATCAGTTGACAATTTTAATTTTATTCATCAATAACTGTAATGAGTATAATGATGGGTGATCTTTTTGGTTGGTTTGGTTTGGTTTGGTTTGTTCATTTAATTGCATATCAACTTTTATGGGTTATTTAATGCCAAAGCCATCCTTATAGAATAGACCCATAGTGGTACTATTTAATCTGTACCTGGGCAGCCCAGTTGGCTAGGGCTGTAGAATACACTGACTCCATCTCTGCAGAGAAGTAAGACCTCTCCAATGAATGTCCAGGATATGACATAAAACAATCAGATGGTGAGTTTCCATAAATGCTGGAGCTTTGGAGAATGTAGAATACCCATTCATTGCCATTGCTCCCAGGTCCACACAGGCCTGGAGTGATAGCACATGATAGGGTCCTATCTATGGGTCAAATAGAACTGTTTGACATTCAAACTGAGTGAAAACAAATGACTAATGGTAAACTGAATTGTTAGAAATAGAACTGTTTGATCATTTAACTGTGTGTAAACAAATAGCTGATGTTTAATTGAATTGTTAGTAATACATAGCAATATTTGAAATCATTTAACCTTGTTGACTTATGTTTACAAATCATATATATCTTATATATATGGGCAAAGAGGATTTGGCATTAAATAACCTACAATGGTTGATATGCCATAAAACCAAAACAAACTATAGCTGGAAAAATAAGGGGGTTTATACCTTTCTCAAGGGTATTAGTTCAAAATATGAAGGACTCGCTTACTGTGATGTTACAGTCCAGCATTTTAACAACTATGCCACAAGGACTACCCAATCAAAGTCATCCTAGTAGAAAGACAGCGGTGATACTATTTAACCAATAGCTAGAGAGATAAGAGGATTCATACTTTTCCCAAAGGTATGAACTGGAGTTCAAACTCATTTACTATAATGTTGTAGACCAGCAATTTAATCATTATGTATCATACCCAGATACAGCTATGTGAAACGTACATAGAATGTTCATAACATATATACATAGAACATAGGAATCTCAAAACATGAAAAACACTTACGACTTCTTAGTTTAGGTACGAAACTTTTTATTACCTTTGAGTTTAAAGGTTCTTCGATTCGACATAAGGAGAGAGATACACATTCTTTCTATTCTGGCTTTTCCATCTGCACCCCCAACACGTGCGCACCTGTCACAAGGTCTCCACGAGCAAGCGAAAGTCGACCATCTTCTCCCGAGGCAGGACTCAACTCTACTGACTGACTTTTTCAAAATCCCCAAAATCCTCCACGCGCTTCCGGTACATGATGTCACCCGCACTCTGTAGCCCCGTTTCCCATCTGGGCTATTGTGACATCTCTGAGTGACATGTTTGCTCTGCCCGCGCGTGTGTTAACACTTGCATTAATGTTGTACCTAAGTAACCCATGCACTGAGCTGAAAAGTTCTCAGCCTAACTAAACCCAAAGGCATAAAATGAAATCCCTCGGCCATTATATTACAATTATGTCATAAAGACTCCCTTGAATATTTTGGAGATTCATCACTCAAAAAATTTACTTGTAATGTAAAAATTTGTAAAGTGAAGTTGGCTACCTTAGTTGAGGGTGACCCGAAAGGCTCCCTTTTTGATAGCTACTACACCAAATTGTAAGGGAGGGCACTACTCCTTTCCCTGGATTGCTCAATTTACCCTTGATTCGTACCTAATAACGTCGAGCGATAAGCAAGGCAGCATCAAGTACCATTTATTGAGTCTTTGGTATGACTCGACCTGGGATGGAACCCCGGTCTCCTGGACCATTGACGAACACTCTACTGATTAGGCCAGGGTCTGTAGAATAAGCCAACTGCATCTTAACAGAGGGATAAGAACCCTACCCTCAACGAGTGTCCTGGATATGACGCTAAACCATCAGATGGTGAGGCCCTAGTCCTGGAACTTTAGGGAATGTGAAGTGCCCCTTCATTTCCATTACTTCCAAGTCAACTTTAACATGGAGTGGTAGTACCTGTTTGGGTCTCATCTGTAGGTCAAGTAGAAATATTTAATGATTTTCTATACCTGAATCCTTTTAACTGTGAGCAAATGATTGAATAATGATATATAACATTACTAGTGCTAAATGGCAATACTTGAAATCATTTAACTGTGTACAAACAAATGAGCTCTAACTTGTTTAAAGATTTTACAAACAATTTGTTAATGAATCATATATATATCTAATATATATATATATATAAATGGGATTTGGCATTAAATAACCCACAAGGGTTGATATGCCATAAAACATAACCATGTATATGTATGTCATAGTATGTATCTACCCAAATCTTCTGTCATTGGCAGGATATGACATAAGGTCAATTTTTAAGCAGAGTACAGCTGGTTTGAATTCTGTGTTTTCCTTCTCTTAGACCAGGTTCAATCAAAAGTAGAGTTTAATCTGCCCTACTCTGCTAGTATAGATTTGTCTTGTGTAAATCTTTGTGTGTCGCCAAGAGGGTGAATTTGCAAAAAAAGTAAAAGAAGAGAAAAAAATGAATAAAGTTTTCCATAAAAAAGATGGAGAACATTACAGATGCTAAATCTATTATAAATTTGCATAATGTAAATCAGTGTGTGTGTGTGTCCCATCCTTCAATCTTTTATGATTAATTTGCATCATGTAAATCAGTGTGTGTGTGTGTCCCATCCTTCAATCTTTTATGATTAATTTGCATCATGTAAATCAGTGTGTGTGTGTGTCCCATCCTTCAATCTTTTATGATTAATTTGCATCATGTAAATCAGTGTGTGTGTGTGTCCCATCCTTCAAACTTTTATGATTAATTTGCATCATGTAAATCTCTGTGTGTGTGTCCCATCCTTCAATCTTTTATGATTAATTTGCATCATGTAAATCAGTGTGTGTGTGTGTGTCCCATCCTTCAATCTTTTATGATTAATTTGCATCATGTAAATCAGTGTGTGTGTGTGTCCCATCCTTCAAACTTTTATGATTAATTTGCATCATGTAAATCTCTGTGTGTGTGTCCCATCCTTCAATCTTTTATGATTAATTTGCATCATGTAAATCAGTGTGTGTGTGTGTGTCCCATCCTTCAATCTTTTATGATTAATTTGCATCATGTAAATCAGTGTGTGTGTGTGTCCCATCCTTCAATCTTTTATGATTAATTTGCATCATGTAAATCAGTGTGTGTGTGTGTCCCATCCTTCAATCTTTTATGATTAATTTGCATCATGTAAATCAGTGTGTGTGTGTGTCCCATCCTTCAATCTTTTATGATTAATTTGCATCATGTAAATCTTTGTGTGTGTGTCATATCTTTCAATCTTCTATAATAAATTTGCATCATGTAAATCTGTGTGTGTGTGTGTGTGTCCCATCCTTTCATCTTCTATAATAAATTTGCATCATATAAATCTGTGTTTGTGCGTGTGTCCCATCCTTCAATTGTCTATAATAAATTTGCATTATATAAATCTGTGTGTGTGTCCCATCCTTCAATCTTCTATAATAAATTTGCATCATGTATATCTGTGTGTGTGTGTGTATGTCCCATCCTTCAATCTTCTATAATAAATTTGCATTATATAAATCTGTGTGTGTGTCCCATCCTTCCATCTTCTATAATAGATTTGCATCATGTAAATCTGTGTATGTTCCAGCCTTCACTCTTTTTTTAAATTAATTTATATTATGTAATTCTTTGTGTGTCCTCACCTTTTATCTATAATACAATTTGGGTCATATATATATGTGTGTGTATCCCAGTCTTCAATCTTTCTTTTATAAATTGAGTGTTATAAGTGAGTGTTCCCCACCTTTTATCATCTATTATAAATTTGCCTTATATCAATTTATGTGTGTGTCCTACCTATCATCTAGAACAAAACAGTCCATATTTTTTATATATAAAGATACTTTTACACTTTTGATCAATTTTTTAACTTATCAACAGCAAACATCAGAGGAATATTGATATCTCATTCTTAAAATCAGGGTTTAATGAATAATTTGGTTGTGCTATTCATTTTAATTTTACATTATTCTAAATATTCATATTTCTTTTTTTGCGTATCCAATAAGTATTACTTTATATTTTTCTTAATTAAATTTTGATTTCCAAATATCTTCCTGATATGATAATTTATTTAGATCTATTTAGTATTATTTCATTTGATAATGGTCTAATAAGCCGTTTAACATGAGCAGCAAATAGTTTTATTTCTGATTTTATATCGTTAGATAAATCATTTATAAATATCAAAAACAACAAAGATAATTCAATTAATTAAAGAGTGAGACACTTAAAAAAAAATTATGCCTAAAAAATTTCAAATGAAAACTACTTTTAAAAAAATTGTTTTTTTATTAGATAATTATCAAAATCATCTTCAAACTATGAATTTTAATTTTATCATCAAATAGAGCCGAGATAACAGTAATATTATTTAAAAGAAAAATCAATAAAATCACCCAACTCAAAAATTTCACTATTTCTTAATCTTTAGTTATCATAATTTTCATAATCACCACACTTACCTTCAAGAAATTATGAAGCTTATATAACAGTGTTGCTAGGGAACTTACTCCAAGGCTGTTGGCTGTTTGAAGCACAGTACTGATTATAATTCTACAAAAATGAATCTTTACCAATCAAAATCTCCTCTTCTTCCTCCTCCTTGTGTTAAAAGTTTGACTGCAGTTTGACTGTGTTGTGTCTATGATTTTTCTTTAATGCTGAGGGGTGATGTTTAAACTCTATAGTACTGGTCTGCTGAAAGAGTGACAATGAAGCAAAATACTGAGCATAGAATTGAATGATGAACAAACACTCTTAAAAGTTTACAATAGTTTATTCAGTCCAGCAATCTACATCTTCTTTTACATTGACTGGCTGATGCTATAATCTACTGTAGAGCCGTTGATTTTTCACTGTGGCTGCTGCTAAAGACTGCCAAAGATTCCCAAAGACTCTCTGAGTCATCCACAGACTGGTGTCTGTCATCTATGACCCACAAAAATAACCAAGCCCATCCAATCTTACTTCACACACACACACACACATATATATATATATATATATATATATAAAAACACAACCCCACTACACAAGCAGGATGTAATACAAGGTCAATTTTTAAGTGGTATTTAACAGGTTAGAATACAGAATTTTCCTTCTCCGAGATTGGTTGCCATGCTAAGGTTAAAGAGTTTGGTTTGGTCTGCTCTACAATTGAACCATAGCTGGCGGGAGAATAGTTGGATTAATACCTTTCTCAAGTGTATTAGTGCTCAGTGAAATGCAAACAGCCTTGTCCAGGGTTTTTAATTGTTTGCCACGTTCATTTCTTACAACAGTAACCATCACACCACAAGTGCCTTCATATAGACTTGTTTTGCATATTCTAATTCAAGAGCGATTAATTTCAAAGTGCATTTATCTTTTTTTTATCTTCTGCAATAAGCTCCCTCGTTCAGTGTCATATGGTCTTACTCCAATATATGACCACCAACAAGTGTTGGATAGTGACAGGAAAATTCCTTTGACTTGCCACATAAGTTGTATGGGTGGTATGACAAATTTATGGAGGTGCCTGTGGTGTAATGGTTATTGTCGTAGGAAATGGACACAGCAATACGAGTTCAAATCCTGGATGAGGCTGATTGCATTTCACATAGCACTAATACCCTTGGGAAAGGTATGAATCTAATTATTCTCCCTCCAGCTATGGGTAAATAGTAGGGCAGACTGGGTTCTTCAGCCTTGGTTAGGCAACTAGTCTAGGAGAAGGAAAACTCTGCATTCAAAACCTGTTAAACTCCGCTTAAAAGTTGACCTTGTGTCATATCCTGCCCGAGCGGAGGGGTTGGTAAATATGGGTATGACAAGATGTGTGCCAGTAACCTAGGGTAAACAGGATGATGATGCTCTAGTGGAAATGCCTAGTATGTTGCATAACTTATTTCCTCAGGTAAACAGGACGCAGGTGTTCCTCAGCAGAAGTGCCACATAGGTGGCATGCTAGACAGGAGGCAGGTTCATGCATAGTATGGAGGTGGGAGGTGCAGCCATGGGGATTGCGTGGGTTTCTGGAAAATTATATAAGCCAAGAAAGATTTCAACCAAGGCAGAGAAGTTTCGCAGAAAACTACACCATCATCCCTATGTGTGTGCATTTCAGTCATCTCCGATTGGCTCTTACTCTATCCATACATAGATATCAGAAAAATAAAAAAAATAAGAAAAGAAGCTGATTATATTTTAATACATCAGCGCTGTTGTTGTTCTTTCCCTGTATACAACACAAGGACCACTTAGATGATCGACAAAAATCTTCCAATGACATCTTAATATAATAGAGGAATCTAGGTATACAATAAACTTAGATAAATATTATGGCCAATATTCAATTTCAGATCCATTATCCATGTCAACCTCATATCTGTCGGTTGTAAGTGTAGGTGGGCAAAATTCAGTTATAATAAATTTCACTATAATTTACATGATCTATCCTAGATTAATCATTTGTTTGCAAACAGAAAATGGTTTCAAGTATTGCTATCTAACACTAATAATTTTATTTGCCCACAGCTAAATGGTTTCAAGTATTGCTATCTAACACTAATAATTTTATTTGCCCACAGCTAAATGGTTTCAAGTATTGCTATCTAACACTAATAATTTTATTTGCCCACAGCTAAATGGTTTCAAGTATTGCTATCTAACACTAATAATTTTATTTGCCCACAGCTAAATGGTTTCAAGTATTGCTATCTAACACTAATAATTTTATTTGCCCACAGTTAAATGGTTTCCAGTATTGCTATCTAACACTAATAATTTTATTTGGCCACAGTTAAATGGTTTCAAGTATTGCTATCTAACACTAATAATTTTATTTGCCCACAGTTAAATGGTTTCCAGTATTGCTATCTAACACTAATAATTTTATTTGGCCACAGTTAAATGTTTTTAAGTATTGCTATCTAACACTAATTCTAACATGATCAACATTTCTTAGTTGATATTCTTACTGATAAAAAGTCATTCAATGCCTCAAACCACCCAAAAGTGTCTTTATGCACCAACAGGGTGCCACCCTTGTTATATTTAAAGCTATGAGTTGGATAATCTTATTCATTTTTTTTTTTAATAATATATATATATATATATATATATATATATATATATATATATATATATATATATATATATATATATATATATATATATATATATATATATATATAGTACTTGCAATATGGGCACTGGTAAAAATGGTTGCTGAAGACATTAGGTTTATAATACCCAGATGTTCTCAAGGACACATGGCACAGTGGATAAAGGTGTTGGTTAGATCCAGTGACATACCCAAAGAGTGTGAGTTCAATACCCGGTGAAGACAGTGGAGAACTTTCAGATGGGAAATTAACAGGAGATAACTGATATCTATTAAACATGACACATGGAACTAGAACAGTTTACCCCGATAAGCGAAATAAAGGGTCAAGTTTGACATTCCAACCACTTGAAGAAGGCTGAAACGTTGTGATAAACATGGTGACAAAGATGAGGACAATAGTCCAAAAAACGTAAATAATGTATGTGTATATATATATATAAAATTAAATATGTTTAAAAGAAAAAAAAATTCTGCTTATATATATATCAGAATTTTCTCTTTTATATATATATATATAATCCAACATATTTAAAAAAGAAAATTCTGCTTATATATAAGCAAAATTTTCTTTTTTAAATATGTTTGATTATATATATAAAAGAGAAAATTCTGTTATATATATATATATATATATAGAGAGAGAGAGAGATGGAAATAAATCCAATTGTATGTCAATATAAAATATGAATAAACAAGATATTCAAAGGATATATTTATTTACAAATGAATGATATCCCACGTTTGACTTTTTTTTTTTTTTGTTAAACCATCTTTAGGGCAATATCATTACATGATGCTTTGTCTTATAAATAAACAAAATAAAATAAAATGAAATAAAAAACTTTCAAACACAGATTTTTGAACACATAAATTTTGAAACAGAATGTTATTTACAATAATAGAATTTTCTTGTTTTTGTTTCATTTTTCATTTGAAAATTATTCTTGGATACAACATAACATCTCGTACTAACACTGCCTTGAAGATGGTTTAAAAAAAAAACAAACAAAAAAACAAAACATTAAACGTTAATATATCATTCCTTTATAAATAAATACAACATCCTCTGATTATCTTGTTTTTTCATATTTTATATTTACGTACTTAAGTAAGTTGGCCAACCATAGCTAAGGGTGACCCAAAGGCTCCCTTTTCAGTAGCTACTACACCAAGGTGTAGGGGATGGTTCTACTGCTTTCTCTGGATTGCTGCACTTACTCTTGATCCATACCTCATAATGCTGAGTGTTAAGCAAAGAGGCATCAAGTACCATTTTTGAGTTTTTGGTATGACTCAAACTGGGATTGAACCTTGGTCTCCAAGACCATTGGCAAACACTCTAACCACAATACCAATAGGATGGATATATATAAATATATATATATATAATGCTCCCCTACCCCTGTAGGGTTGAGCTCTCTAGTGAAGGAAGTAAATGTGTTGCCATTAGTGTACTGCAAGGCTCTTCATATGAATCGAGCTCTCGGTAGCCGTTAAGCGGATATATGTAAACAAAAAAATCAAATGTGATTCATAAGCGTTTAAATTTCCTTCACTTGAGCTAGTTTCCTCGTGGCAGAGTGGTAGAATCTTGGATTGGCGTTTGAGTCAACCGGGTTTTAATCTCAGCTTTGGGAATCTAGCCTGTCTAGCCACACTGAAGAGTTCTAATACAACGAAACAGATCTGTCTGTGGATGACAATATATATATATATACAAAATTTGTCATCATTTGATTTACGGCTGAAAATTTTAATCTTGGTATTATATTTCCACTGATAAAAATTGCAGCAACAGACTAGAGTTTATTTTGTTGACCATACATTTAACAATTTTTTAAAATAGGTGTTTGAACCGTCTATCAAATCAGAAAAAAAAAAATTTTTAATTTAAAAATGATACATTTACTCAATCTTTTCATCATGGACAGGACTTAACACAAGATCAATTTTTAAGTGAAGTAAAAATGGTTTTAATTCATCTTTCTTTCTTCTAGACCAATTGTCAAACCAAGGTTAAGGAACCCAGTCTGGTCTACTAATTACACATAGTTAGGGTGGGGGGAGAAAAGATAGATTTATGCCTTTCTCAAGAGCATTAGTGAGAAGTGAAATGCAAACAGTCTCATCCAAGATTTGACCTTGGGTCACTGATTCCATTTCCTCAAATTGCTAATTTTTGTCTTAAATACAAAAAAATAACTTCACATTAAAAACACATATTTCTCTTCTAGCATAGAAATTTGTTTTATTTGGAGAGTGGATGATCGGTTCTGGTGTTGTATGGCATATCAACTTTTGTGGGTAATTTAATACCAAATCCATCCTTATAGAAGGACAGCAGTTATACTATTTGACCTATATTGAGGATTACATATTGACCAAGTCTTGAATCAAATATGGAGATCAAGGGAGGATTGAGATTGGATTTTGCCCATTTTGTCCTGGTCATTTTTGTTTAGTGCTTCAGGTACTTGGAACATTTTTGGATTGATTTGATTCAGTTGTGTTTTATAGCATATCAACCACTGTGTTTATTTTTAATGCCGAATCCTATAAAAATTATAGGGTCTGCTGAAATAAATATTATTACAAAAAATATGAGTGATTTTTAAAGGTTTTTCGTATATACACATATTATACTGGACATTGGTATAACGGTTAGAGTGTTCGCCAATGGCATGGGAGACCTGGTTTCAATCCCAGGTTGAGTCATACCAAAGACTTAAAAAATGGTACTTGATGCTACCTTGTTTAACACTCAGCATTATAAAGTAAGGATCAAGGGTAAACTGGAGCAATCCAGGGAAAGGAGTAGTGCCCTCCCCTACATCTTGGTGTAGTAGCTATCAAAAAGGGAGCCATTGGGTCACCCTCAACTATAGTCGCCAACTTTACTTGCAACTTATATATATATATATATATATATATATATATATATATATATATGATTTGTAAGTGAATAGATTGTGCACAACATTTTTAAATCACCAAAGCTCATTTTTTTGCACACAGTTAAATGGTTTCATGTATTGTTAACCAACACTAATAATTCTATTACAATGTTAATCATTTGTTTGCAAACAGTTAAATCGTTTCAAGTATTGCTATATAACACTAATAATTCTATTTGCTCACAGTTAAATGTTTTCAAGTATTGCTATTCAACACCAACAATTCTATTTGATACCAATCACTTGCTTGCACATAGCTTAGGTGGTTTCAAGTACCATTATCTCAGTGCAAGTAACCCTCAGCCACAGTCTTTTAACACCTTTAAGATAAAAAGGGTTGGGCATTTGTTTACCAAAAGAACAATTTGAAGAATATGGTTGGGACAATCATATTAGGTTTTAGGGCTTGATATGAGCAGCTGATTGATCCAATCAGGTTTCTTCAACTGTCCAGTAAAAGGAATGTGGCAAGTCACTTTCAGCACCCAGGATCCAGTTCTGAAGCATGAGGAGTTGCTACCCACAACCAACAGTTGGCCTCATTGAGGTCGGGTGTGTTACTCCTCTGCAGGGGTACGGTCGATATATTCTACACCCCAGCCAACATAGCAAACTTTTTTTGGAATTGTTAGTTGGTTGATGATCAAAAACATCTAATACTCTTATAAAAAGAAAATATATAAATAAAATTTTTAAAAAATCAAAATGATTGAAAATTATTTTTTTAAAGTTTGTATTCACAAAAAAAAAATGAATAAAAGAAAAAAAAACAGCATGATTGAAAATTATTTTCTAAAGTTTGTAGTCACAAAAAGAAAAAGAAAGAGCTTGGTGTTTGTAGAGATGAACCTCCACCTTTGAAATGTGCATTTATTTTATTTTGATTTACCTAAAATGTACACACAAGTATAATCCAGATAAACCACTTATTTTCAGTCATTTGCTTTGTAGGGATTATATCCCTTGTTTACCAAAATAGCTCTTTTAATGGCTGTTAGATGGCATGACCAAAGTAGCGTTATAAAAGTCGAAACTCTCTCTCTTCATTCCTGCCTTGACAATCAGAAAAGCATGCACAAGTGTGAGCATTTTCTGACAGGGAAATTTTGGTCCCCCAACAAACCTCATGTCATTCCACACATGGTACCAGGCTTTGATATAGGTCTTCATACCACAACTTTCATTATATAAAGGACTCTTCACCTACTAGAGAAGACATTCCCTCCATAATGTAATCTTAATATTTCATGTAATTCCTTTATCCTTTATATTAAGTTTGCTTAGGAAATGTTAAACAATAATACATTTCCTTTGCTACTGGTGTCTGAATTGTGTTTCTCATTCTCTAATAATTGAGGCAATGAGTTTTGGTACTCAGATACAACAAGTACATGAAGACAAACCTTCAAGTTGTTGATACCAAAGCCCACTTGATCCTATCCCACAGCTTCATATTTTTTAAGTTACAGTTAAGCTATAATATTACAAATTGGCCATCAGCCATAAATCACAGGTGACCATTCAACACTTTCTTAGTGGTGGTGGGGAGAAAGACTAAAGAAATATGATCGATGGTAGAATTATAGCCACTTGAGAATGTAATTTTAGAGCTTAACAATCCAGTAAAAAAAAACTAAGCAAATGATGGAAAATTTGTTTTATTTGGAGTGTGGATGATTGGTTCTGGTATTGTATGGCATATCAACCTTTGTGGGTAATTTAATACCAAAGCCATCCTTATAGAAGGACTGTAGTAGTACTATTTGACCTAGCGAAGGGGTTTATGCGCGTGGGTGAATTACACTTGTATAAATTACATACTTTTGTTTTTGGTAACTTTGAATAAAATTGATGTAAATTTTAATGGTAAACCAAATGTTAATATATTCTTTAAAAAACTAAAAGATTAAAAAGTAAAGTTTGTCAAGAATGAACATTTTCATTATTTCTGTATAACGAATTACAAAATGTACAAAAAAATGGTAAAGAAATAAAGGTAATATTTACATCCTTCATTCAAACAAGGAATTTCAGTCATTTCCTTTACTTTTTTAATTTTCATTTTAGTGAAAAGTTAAATCCCAAAATCACATCTTCAATTCATCCATGAGCTATACTTCTCTCCAACCACTAAGAAGGTGTCGAGTTATGGCTGATGGTCGATTTTTAATTTTTGGAATCAACAGTAACTGTTCAATAAAATTTTGTAAAAAATTTAAAAAAATTACAGAACAATTAAATTACAAAATCACATCTTCAATTTATCCATCAGTAAGTCTTTCTTTGGCTTCCCCAACCAGTAAGAAGGTGTCGGGTTATGGCTGATAGTCGATTTCTAATTTTTGGAATTAAGTGTAACTGTTCAGTTAAAAAAAAATGAAGCAAATGACTTAATCTTATTTTATTCTATTTTTATATGCTAAAAAGTATGAAATATAACATTTATAATGTTTTGTACTTAACCACAGAAATAACGAAAATTAGAACGTGTGGGCTATTCTGTACAAAATAGAAAAAACGATTACAGTGTTTTTATTTTGTCGTATATACAAAACCAAAAAATAAAAACAAACCATCGTACGACTGATGACACGTGTTTCTGTTTTGTTTATTTAGATTGTTTTTGTTATGGTCAGGGATGTCAGGAGCAGTAAAAAAAAAAGTAATGTTTGATCCCACTCTACCACCTATTTGGCAACGACTGGCCATTTCTAGACAAAATCGGGACCCTGTGAGACGATGGCAAAATCATTAAAAGAATAAAGAAAAGAAAAAAACTGACACAGCTTACAATACCTGCTCTAGTAATCCGAATTTTAAAGGGAGGAAGTTGTATCATGGAAGTGTTCTCAAGTTGTTATCAAGCCAAGATCGCCAACTTGAACTGACGTCAGCTGTCTTGCATCTCGTTGTATCTCGTCATCTCTCGCCACCATCTCGTCAGACCCTCTCTTTCTCTCGGTTGCCTTGCCCCTGCTCTACCAAAAGCCTGGATAGTGCTGCTGAGTGATCAAACCAACATCTCTCTCCATCATCATCTTCATCATGCATCATTTTTTTTTACAAGCGTTAACGAGAAAATAAATTTTCATTTGGCAAAGTAAAAAAAACCCTCAAAACTTGAAAAAAAAAAAAAAAAAAGGAAAATATTAGACTCTGAAAATAGAAATCTATCTATCTATCTATCACATCATCATCATCATGTCGTGCTGGTAGCACGGATATCCCTGACCCTCTCTCGCCACTTTTCCCTATCGTTCATCGCCCTAGGCAGGTCTTCAGGACAACATCCCATATCCTCACATAGTTGCTGAATGTATGTTCGTGCTGGTCGTCCTGCTTTTGCACGGTCACATAAACTTTATAATACAAAGTATATCACTTTATCTGAACAGCTTGTGTTAAAAAAAAAGTGAATAAATGCACATTTTTTTTTTTACATAAACATAGTTTCAGAGCATAATTTAAGTCATCAATTAAATGTCTTTATGATTAATTAAAATTATAACAGTCTATAATCAAACAAAATATTAACCAAAATTAATATATTTTAAGCACAAAAATAATAAGTTTACATTTTTTAATTATGTATTAATTTCATTTGCTGTCTTATTAATCAAATATTAAAAAATGTGTAAGTCTTTCCGAGCCCATTGCGTTTATTTGAGGTTTTAGTAGAATTTTTGTTTTAGAAAAAAATTAGTTGTTTGTAAAAAAATAAGAATAAAAACAAAAAATAAAAACCTCTCTTAACCACCCAAAGTGCATTTGATTGATAACATAATATGCCCAAATTTCTTTTCAATGGTTTTTAATTTTGTAAAACCTTTCTAACAACAAGTGCCTTTCTTAGCTACTTGTATCTCCTAGCCAGGTCAAGCCTTTGCTTTGATCTGGGTCACAATATTTGAAACCTTTAATCTAACTAATCAACTCTGTCTGTCTGTCTGTCAGTCTATCTATCTATGAACTAAAATAAACAAATCATGATAAGTTCTAAAAAAAGGGACCTTTCTTTCGGTCACATCTCGTCAGAGAAACAATGTGACAAGCAAGCAATAAAGAGAAATATATAGGACTTTACACTCCTATAAATTATTTTGGGCGGTATGCCACTTGTTCCCACAAAGATGGCGGACGCTCAATGTTCAGTCTCGGGAAACCATTGGCCAGGAGGACCACGTGATATGCTTAGAACTACGTCGGCGCGCGTAAATTCAAGTCCTGCGTCTTTGAGCCACTTACAAGACGCGTATTTTCTATAAATACGTCGTCTTCAAGGACCCTCTTTCTCTTTGACCAATTTTCTTCGCAGCGGCAACACTCTCTTTTACCAAATTTCTCCACAGCAGCAACACCATGAATGGGCCTCGTAGACATTCATATACAAGGACTATGAGACGCTTTCCCGTCTCTGAGAAACTGCCTGTTTCAAACCATAGAAAAAGGACATTTTAAATTAGCAATTCTTTTTGTAGCTTAGTTGTGTTACACACACACACACACACACACGAGCTCACACATATACACACACTATTATTATGTTAGTAGAGTTAGTAATGTTTTTTATGTATTAATGTAAGTTTTGTTATTATAGTATATAAATTTGTTTTTGTTCGTCGCCTTGTTTTAAATGTTCATTTTGTCCGCGCCGTTTTACAATCATTATTTGTTTCATATCTTTTACTCATTTGTTGCATATCTTCCCTTATTTCATTGATTTCCTTCATTTACCACTTTATCCATGTGCTTATTCTACATTAATTCTAAACTAAAACATAAACCCTTATTTTCAATATACATAAACTTAACGTAAAATTGTCGGGGTCCATAAATAGCAAAAACACAGGTCTCTCCCCCCACAAATAAATCCAGTTCGTTGACGGAAAAAAAGAAAAAAAACCCTTACCAATCTCTCCAGGTAAACGTTTTTTGTTGATGCCTTTTTCGTCTTCTTGGGTTTTTTCTTTTTTTTCTTCTTTTTTCTTTTTCTTTTGTCAAGACTGTAACATTAGTGTCTGCATTCGATAAAGTCTTTGATCACACATGCTTCAATGCATAGTCAAAGACTTTCCAAACCCTCGTTCGAGAGCTGCTCATCCAGTTGACCATGAAGATCTTGTAGCTTAAACCGAACAAAATATGCGAACGGTCATGGATCTCTTCTCAAGAATATGTGCAACTTTTTGGCTTCGGAAGAAAACGAAAGTCATATTCAATTCACCTCTAGACCACCTCTGTGTCGAATCAAACATCTTCGTCCAGGGTATAAGATTGGATACGTTAGATTCTTTTGTATACCGTTGCAGCACACACACACACACACACACACACACCCTCCCTCTCTCTCTGTAAAGATGGATCTCTTGATTCTAAAATAAACCAAATCGTCGAAAAAGTCTTCAAGACTTTTGGAAAACTCGAAAAGCGTGCGGGGTCTGGGGTATATATATATATGTATAGATATGTGTATGTATATATGTGAATGTATATATATGTATGTGTATGCGTATGTATGTATGTATGTATGTGTATATTATATATGTATTTGTGTGTGTGCGTTTATAATTTGTATATATATGTGTGTATATATATGCAGACACAAGTGTGTATATATATGTATACATGTGTGTATGTATATGAAAATATGTGTGTGAGTATATATGTATATACACAGAGTTTTACGGAGCCCTCCAAAAAGGAACGCGCCCCTTTTTGCTTGAGCGAAGAAGAGGGCTCAGTTTATATTCAGCCGGACTGGAGCGTGAGCAACTCTATTTGGGGCTAAAGGGCGTGGTTTTTGCGCATTAAACAATAGAAAAGAAAAGAAAAAAAAGTCTAAGCTAAAGTCTTTGGGTTTTTCATAACTGTGTTAAATGTATGAGAGAGAGAGAGAGAGAGAGAGAGAGAGAGAGAGAGAGAGAGAGAGGGAGAGAGAGTTACACATGAAAATTAGACATTAAAGCAGAGAAATTTGAATTCGTTAGATTTTTGTTTAGAAGCAAGCATGATTTGTCAGCTTGTGCTACATTTCTGATGGGTCATTTTTCTTAGAATAACAGAGATAGTCTGGAAAAAGTCTCTTCAAAGGCATCAGTCACTCTGTAGAAAGGCTTTGAATGATTTGGTTTGTTTGGTTTTATGGCATATCAACCTCTTATGGGTTATTTCATGCCAAATCCTGTTTATGTATAGATATCAAATATATATGAATTGTAAGCGCATAAATTGCAGTTTAACATTTTTCGACAAACCAGAGCTCACTTGTTTGCACACAGTAATATTTGGAGCTATTTAATCGAACACCAGTACTTCTATCTAATGTTTGTTTCCAGTGTTAAGTTATTGCAAAGGCTTTGAAGTCATTTTCTTAAAGATTTGAACTTATGGGATACACATTTTTTCTAGTCTTAAAATAAGCAATTAAAACATACTTAAGAACATTCTAGAAATTTAGGATCAAAACCGTATTAGCATTTAAATTACATTTTTATATTTTTCAACCAATCAGCTAAAAAACATAGAATAGAACATTCTAGAAAAATAGGATCGGAAGTGAACTAACAGAAAATATTTAGGCTTGAAAATAAAATAGTAAAATACAAATCTGATTGGTCAATAAATGTCTACGCGCTAAAATTTTAGGACGATTCTTTGATCCACCTGTAGGATATAAATAACACAGAGTTAGGGAGCCATTCACACTGACTAACACACAGATTAACACACAGACTTACACGAAGACTAAAACACAAGCCACTAAGCCAGTAAAGCAGTAGCCGATACTATGTCCGGCAAATTCCTTTCCTTCCTCAACTAAAGTTCATGACCTCTCTTCAGATGGCTGAGAATCACATTCAAAAGAAAAACCCGACAAACTTTCTTTCATCAACGCGACACGCTGTCGCCACAATCATAAAACCCGCTATGAACTTAATGTAAGTAAGAACGACTTATTTACGGACTCCGTTAACATGAACATACACACATCTTTAAACAAATTTATTTTCTTCTTGTCAAACTTTATTTTCCAAAAGGCCATTTACACATCATGTATTTTGTTTGTTTTCATATTCTGTAATATGCATATTGAATTGTTTGTTGTTTAATGTTCGTTGTGTTCTATTCCATTTCTTTCACGCGGTTGTAAAGTTTTGAGTTGTATTTGTGGTGGGAATAATTAAGAGAGCAATACCCGTAAAGTATGATTGCACATCTACTGAAATAACCAAAATTACATACAACCCCCACAAACTTTTCTCGTATTTATGAATCGTATTTTTATTGCTAAAAATAAATATTTAAGGATAATAACTAAAGAAATATGTTTTTTGTTAAATACATTTTTAAATAAGAATTTTAATTTATTACTAATATCGATGTTTCTCTAAGTTAAGTTCTTGTATCTTTTCAAATTATCATTTTGATAAAAATGGTAAATACGTTTTCTTTGTTTTATTTTACACCAATATTTCAAAATATATAATAGACATTTGGTAAATCACTCAAAGAAAAAAAGAATAGAACGACTTGTTTGTAAAAACAGCAATAAGAAAAGTAAAGTTGACGACCGTAGTCGAGGGTGACCTGAAGGCTCCCTTGTCAATAGCTACTACACCAAGGTGTAGGGGAGGGCGCTACTCCTTTCCCTGGATTGCTCCACTTTGCCCTTGATACGTACCTTATATTGCTGAGTGTTAAGCAAGGAGGTATCAAGTACCTTGAACCCAGGTCTCCCGGACCATTGGCGAACACTCTACCCACTAGGCCAATGTGTTCGCCAATGGCCCGGGAGACCGGATTTCTCTGCAAGGTTGAATCATACCAAAGATGCAAAAAATGGTAGGTGACCTGGAGTTGTGGCTGACCAGAGTGGACAAGTCCGGCCTTCCGGGCCGTTTCAAGGCGTGGATATATCAGCACGCAGTACTCCCCAGGATTCTGTGGCCGTTATTTGTGTATAACTCCCCAATGACAATCGTGGAAGCCATTGAAAGGAAGATTAACAACTACCTCCGAAGATGGCTTGGATTCCCTAGAAGCTTGAGTAGTGCCGCATTATATGGCTCCTCAAACGCACTACAACTCCCCTTTAAAGGCTTGATGGAGGAATTTGTAGTCTCTCGAACGAGAGAAGTAATGTTGTATAGGGATTCGAAAGACCCTAAAGTTGCCACAGCTGGCATTGAAGTTCGCACAGGAAAGAAATGGTGTGCAAAGAAAGAACTGGGGAATGCCGAGGAACGATTAAGGCTGAAGGCTCTCGTTGGGACGGTGGCGATAGGTCGAGCTGGCGTGGGCTACTTCCCCAGTATTCAAATTCATAAAGCCAAGGGGAAGCAGAGACGGAACCTAATTTAAGAAGATGTTCGTGCTAGCGTTGAGGAAAAAAGAAGAAGCAAAATGGTGGGGCTATGTCGGCGAGGAGCATGGACACGATGAGAGACTTTTGTGAAAAGAAAAATAAGCTGGGCAGACATTTGGCACGCCGATGCTAGCCGGTTGAAATTTCTTGTACAATCTGTTTATGATGTACTCCCAAGTCCGGCGAATTTATTTACTTGGGGGAAAAGCGGAATACCATCGTGTCCACTGTGTGTCGGAAAAGGCACATTAAGGCACATTATGAGTGCCTGTCCAAGGGCATTAGGCGATGGGAGGTACCGTTGGAGACACGACCAGGTACTGAGGACATTTGCTGACACGGTGGACACTGCAATCCGTGCGAACAATTACAAGCCTGAAGCGAGGTCGATTTACTTCGTCCAAGCCGGTGAATGCCCCCCTCCCTCGGCGTGTAAAATCAACTCTTGCTTACTATCTACCGCTCAAGACTGGCAGTGGAGGGTAGATATCGGGAATCGTTTGAAAGTTCCAGAGCAAATTGCAACAACAACACTGCGACCGGATTTAATTCTTTGGTCAACTGAAACAAGGCAGGTGCTGCTGATAGAACTGACAATCCCGTGGGAGTAAAACATCGAGGTGGCCTGCGAAAGAAAGCTCGAAAAATATCAGGAGCTTGTGGAGCAATGTCAAGTTAACAAATGGCGGACAGCATGTTATCCAATAGAAGTTGGCTGCCGCGGTTTTGCGGGAAGATCAGTATGCAGAGTTCTAAGTCGTTTAGGGATGATAGGAGAAAAGAGAAAGGCCATCAGAGCGATTTCAGAGTCTGCAGAAAAAGCATCGAGATGGTTATGGATTAAATGAACAAAACCATGGAGTACAACAGACTCACGAGTGTGGAGGTATGCAATAGTAAATAGAACGGTTAGGAAAGGAGGAATAGTATAGGTAGTATAGTTTTCCCTAGTGTACATATGTATATAATCGAACGTAAATTTGTACAAAGAAAAAACAAGAAATAAAAAAAAGGAAAAAGTGGAAAAAAGAGAAAAAAGAAGAGAAAGAAAAAAAAAAGCAAAAGAAAGTAAGGAAAAAAAAAAGAGAAAAAAGGGGAAAAGGACAAATTTCATTGCATACCGTATCAAGAATATGTCCCCTCTAAGATTAATCTACTCGTATTATGACTGACAGCGTCCTACTTCGGAGGTCTGGCAAAGCAATTCCTCAAGTTTTTTTTTTTTTTTTTTTTTCAATAGATTTCCTTTTATTTATATATATGTAATTTTTTTGTTATATATATATGTGTGTGTGCATATATATATATGTAATTATTTAACTTATTTTATTAATATTTTATTTATTTTATATATGTATATGTGTGTATGCATGCCGATAGTTGTGTATATATGTATATGCATATATGTGTGTATGTGTGTATATTTATTTATTTATTATTTAATCTAATTTTTTTTAATTTGCTTATTTATTTATTTATCTAATCATTTATTTATTTTTTATTTTTGATATATATGTGTGTGTGTGTGTATATATGTGTATGTATATATGTGTATATGTGTGTATATATATATATATGTGTGTGTGTTTATGTATGTATGTATATTTTTATCCTAATTTAGGCATTTATTTATTTCTTTCTTTATTTTATTTTATTTTTTTAACCATTGTCATAAAGAAGTTAGGGAGGAAAAGGCTTTATATATATATATATATATATATATATATATATATATATATATATATATATATATTTGTTTCCAAGTCTTGCATGTCAGAAGGATATTACCTGTTACCTTGATCCAAACCTGGCTCAGTGCAAGTGAGTGTACTCATACAAAATATAGAATAAAGTCAGTTTGCAGTATGTTCACCTTTATAATTCGCCGCGACTGGGAGGGAAGTGACGTAAGTCGTTTCTCATTGGCCAATACCATTTTAAAAACTCATTAGCAGTAGCATTTAATTTTTTTCTTTTGTGTGAACTGTGTGTTTTTGCATGCTGGGCGTATTTTTACTGCAGGATCGCCGACTGGAACAAAAGTTTCGGTAGGGTCACTTGGGAGAGCCAGTATGATGTTGGAAGACCCGAAACTTGTAAGGACCCCAAGAACATCACTGACGAGGCGATTCTGTGCACTTTTTTAAGTGTTTGACAACAATTCAGAACAAAACATGCAATGATACATTTAAAATATTGCTATGGTTCTATATTGTTCGACAACAAAAATGTATGCATAATATTATGCTCCCCCCGACATGTTCTCCCTAAGGAGCAAGAAATCCCATCTTCTTAGCAAAATTCAAAATATCAGCGAGATTTTGTCGAATATTATCTTACGGCCTTAGATTTAAAGTGACATCCCCACCCATATTGACGAGATCCTTTGAGGCCCACACCTATACTTTGACCACTTATTGACGAAATAGAACGTTTATGAAAGAAGGTATATTTTCATTATGGAGCGCTGAAAAAGAGCCGATCCCTTTTTTTAAAGGAGTTGGTGCCAGAGCGGATCCATTTTAAAAATGGGGAGCGTGAGGGGAGCTAGCTCCAATTTTGGGTGTGTGAGCAGGAGCTGGAGCAGCTCCATAAGTAATGGAGCGTGTAGAGCCCTGTATATACATATGTATATTGTCACACGCCAAGAGTATTCAAAATCCGTGCATAGGTTTTCCACAAAAATAAAATAATACAGAAACGTATGTACTTTATCTTCGATCCCCTAGAGGTCAGCTGTGCACATAAAAAAAGAAAATATGAGGCAGGAAATCTTTCGAAAATATTATGACACATTAACACAAAATTAATATAGTTGTAGGAATAGTTGAAATGGTTATTATTATTTTAGCGAGAGGTTTAGTTGTGGGTAGCGAGGAAAAGTGTAACGTGTGTGTTTACGTTGAGTTGTTTCCTCGCTTAGTGTTTTTAGTCCCCTCGCTAAGTTTAAGGGTAAATAAAGGTAGAATGATGCCAAAGGTCGAAATATATTTTTATGAATAAGGTTTTTATTTGCAGCATGGAATATTGGGTTTGCTTTTGGTGTTGCAAGACTCGTTGTAAGTAAGAGTAAGGAGACGAAATGGCGTTTTGAGAAGTTGAGAAGGTTGAGATGGCAGCGTGTGTTGTCGGACGTGTGAGGGATTGTGTTCATTGCATTTTGACGAAAGACATGTTGCAGTTATAGGAATTGAACTTTAGAGTCTCCATGGTTTTTGTCCGTCTGGTGGAGAGGCGTGCATTGTCTCCATTAAGGTGGCCCAGAGGTGAAATGGGAGCTAGGTGTCGAGAGCGGGATTACGCGTCGGATCGACATAGCCAATTTTGGGGTGACATAAAGCTGTGCCTGTGCGAGGCATGTTGAATGCATCTAATTTATATTCAACTGGGATTCCTTGCGAGGAATCCATAAATTAGATGGGTTTCCTCGTGTGCCCATGCTGCTGCTAGAAGAGTCCCCAGTGAGACGTCTGCACTGGGCGGCGTTCTCCAGCCAAAGAGGGTGTGTTTGGCAGCTTACCCGATTCGCAGGCCGGAAATGAAGGTCCGGGCTGAATAGAATAGGTCATTCTGATTGGGTGAAATTAAGTGTCGAATTAAATTGCGCGCCAAACCAAAATACGAAAATTTCCCTTCCACTGCATAGTAACAATAATTCCATTCTCCCAAATGCAGAATTAAACTGCAATACTTTCGGAAAGCTCAAAAACCGTGTGGGGTCTGACAGAAGAATCTTCATCAAAACCAAATGTTTTGTCAATGAAACATGCGTTTTATCTGTCCTTTTATAATCTTCGAAGATCTGGACTACATATCGCAGTCTCATCAAAACCTTGAAATTATTCCATCTAGCTTGTCTTAGGAGAATCCAAAACATCAAATAACAGTGTTATATACAGTGTAGGGAACGAGTAAATGAATAAAAAATTGAATTAAAAAAAATAGATAAAAAGAAAACTATTAAATTTGAAGAAACTCCCAGAGGTCTCTAACGGAAAAGGAGATGGCGCATGCGTAAAAAGAAAAAAGGATTTTCCTTTTGAAAAAGGAGACGATATTATCTTTTTCTTTCAGGCAGTGTCCGTCGAACCAACACCATTTTGCTGTCTGGTGTTTTGGGCGCCACGCTACGTCTTGGGACGTAGCGTTGGTTAGTCCCTTCACCCAATAAATAAAAGAAAGTATAGAAGAAATATTTTCGTCTCTTATCTATTTCTATCTTTTCTTTTCGTATATTTCTTTTGGGACTTTCTTTGGGCAAGGCATTGCGCCGGCCAGTCAACGTGGGGTAAAATAGTATAACCAAAATATGGAGTCAGATATCTACGGCAACACATCCTTGCCCTTAGCCCCTGACCTTCAAAAGCCTTCAAATCCCACAACAGAAATCCTTTCTGATTTACTAATACGTTCCAAACTAACTCACAAGCGAAATGAATAAATAAACAATCGAATAAAAACACTACAAGCATACATTTCAGTTGAAAAAGTTACCATTAAGCAGATGTTGTGTAGACGATGTCCGAGACCAAAATGAATAAAACACGTCGCTGTGCAGGTAGGCTCCACGCATCCTTCTGGTTGAAATGTAACTTGATATTTACAATCAAAAATATCCCTTTTTTTTTTTTAACCAATCAGGAACTTTCCCCTCCAAAGCTTTTTGGAGCCGATTCGACCCAAACGCGACTATAAAACAGACAACGAAAGTTTTTAAAAGTCAGTCGGCTCCGAAACATCGAAAGAGATCATCACGCGTTGCATTCGGACAAGAACAAAGAACTTTGACGCCCTACCAATCAAACTTGCATTCCAAAACTATACCAAGACGGCTTATAGCTTACCGACCCACCGTGCCACAATTACAAACCAGCCACTCAAGAACGATTTATACCCGCTCTGCCTCTGATTCGTTATCTGGTGGAAGAAGAAGGTCCGTATCTTTTCTGAAATCCCAACTTTTATTTATTTAAAAATAAACGAAGTTAAATCCATTCCTCTCGTCCGTTGTTTATTGCAACCGCACGCTTATTCAAAACAACAGTATTTAACCCCAGACATCATTGTTCTCCAGTTTAGTTGTTTAATGATCAGTTTTCATAACACTATAAATTAATTGACAATACAAATAAACAACGAAACCTCTTTGAAAACACAACAACGAAAGGTTTATTATTGTTGCAGAGGTAAACGAGCCAGAGTGAGAAAAGGTTCTTTTTGGTGTCGCCGGATAGTATATTGGTCCTTGAGTTTGTTGGAAGTGTGTCACTGTAGCAAGTAGTTCGTGTGACAAGCCGCATGGCTGGTTCTTCTGCGTGTGAAGCTAGTAGCAGCGTGTTCTTCGGTGAAGGTTTTTTATGTGGAATGTCCGTAGCAGAGGACGCGAGAGAGGTCTGTCTAGGCTGCTAACTAGGTGACTTGTCGTGACTTCCAAAAAGGGCTAGAAAAAATAGTTCTAGAGAGGAAGAAGGAATCAATGCACTCTGCCCCTGATTGGTCAGTGTGTGGGCGAATCGCTTGGCGGGGGCATTGATTCGCGAGAGAAAATAGATCTGTGACTGCTACACCAGCAAGCCGATACATCCAGTATTGAGATGTTCCTCACACACAGTCAGATGTATTGGGCTGGGCACCTTGCCAGAATGGAGGACCTAAGGTTACCCCAACACTTGTTCAACGGAGAGTTGCAACACAGTAGATGTCTAAGACATAAACCTAAGAAAGATTTTAAAGATGTTGTCAAATACAACCTCAGGGAGCTCAGTATAGACAATGCAGCATGGGAACAAAAGACAATAAATCGATCAACATGGAAGAAAGTGATCAACAAAACAGTAAAGCACGGAGAATCGAACACGGAGAAATGAACCCTTCGAAAGCAGGACTTAACCTCAATCTCTGATAATTTACAGCCTGAACGTGTTTATAACATCTGTAGTCGGGCCTGTTTGGCTAAAGCTGGACTTATTAGTCATATGAGATCTCGTGATAGCATACTATCAAAGACTCGCTTTACAAAAGACTTTCAGCAGCAACCTTCAGGGAACTCCAGTCAATTCTGTGACAAGGTATGTAGGTCTACAACAGGTTTAAGAAGTCATATGAAGGTGCTTGAAGGCAATATCAATAGAAAAGATTGCTAATTCATTTGTTACTCATGCAATAGGGCTTGCAAGATTATACTTGGTCTGAGGAGTTACACACGCTTTCACGGATACTCTTAGGGATTCGAGGAGATGGATTTCTTCTGCAGAGAAGTGACAGTATCTATCTATCTATCTATCTACACCTGGGTTCAATCCCAGATCGCGTCATACCAAAGACTTTAAAAATGGTACTTAATACCTCCTTGCTTAACACTCAGCAATATAAAGTACGTATCAAGGGTAAAGTGGAGCAATCCAGGGAAAGGAGTAGCGCCCTTCCCTACACCTCAGTGTAGTAGCTATTGAAAAGGGAGCCTTCTTGTCATCCTCGACTACGGTCGCCAACTTTACCTTTTTTTACTATATATAATTAATATTGAATGTTAAAATTCATAGAAATCTTCCTACTACTTGTTATATATAGCGTATAGTAGCAAGGAAAAGACAAACACAGGTTGAAAGTTTTTAAACAAATATATTAAACAAAAAAGAAAAAAAACTAGGCGATAAAGCAAAGAATCAAACTGTACAAATTGGTAGCGTACGACTATCAAGTGAAGGAGTAAATCGTGATGTAGTGTGTGTGAAGCCAGAGTTAGTGGACGGTCATGTATGTTATAAGTTAAGGGACTCACTTGGTGGGTATGGTGGAATAAGGGTGGTAAGGGTATCAGATGATCTTGGTAGGTAGTAGCATTCATGGACAGGGCGGCGTTGTGGCTAAGTCAGTAGTTGTTCACAGCTGGTGGTACGTCATAAACCTGTCAGAGTTCAAGATGAGTTCTGATGGCGGAGCGTTTTCTTCCCTTCGTCCCTTGGTAGGCTAGTGTCACGTGGTCTCCCACTGAGAGAAGAGAAATAAGGAATTTCTACTATCCCTCGTGTTTGAATTTGCGAGCCGTCAAAGAATGACCGTTAAGAGAGATAATGTAGGTCAATCCCGAAGTAACAAATCCAGGTCAGAATGGAACCAAAAGATGTTTGTACTTTGTGACCGGATGGGTAAAGAATGGGGCACAGGGACAGATAGTAGCCCTAACGAATCGCCTGACAGGGGAAGGAAGAAGATAGAAGCCAAATGATTGGCTAGAACCCTAAGTCGGAAGTGGGAGCTTTTTCCGTCAGTGGAAATAGGGAATAAGAAAATCAGTTTTGAAGATGAGGTCGTCGTGAAAGGATGCGAGTCCCATGCCAAGACTCCAGGTAAAGAAAGCGGAAAGGATCTTGGACAAGAGAAGAAGTCATACCTTCAAGCCAGAACTAAAAATAACATAAAGTTCGTTAGCCAGTAAAAAAAGGAAAATATTCTCCAAAGGAAAGTCGTCGTAAAGATAAGTAAACTTTAAGACTGTTTCTCCCTATATCCAATTATATACTCTCTCTCTCTTTCTCTCTCAATTTAAAGAAAGACTAAAGAAGAAAGAAAAGAAAAGAAGAAAGACATTTATGTTTATGTACTATCCGTTAATAATATAACCGACGCGTTGAATATGTGTATCCGCGTGTGTAGCAAAAAGATTGATATATTTTAACGTTCCCACGTGTTGAAGTTGTTCATTTGTATCGTCTACTATCAAAAGTTGCTATTTCATGTTTCTTTTTCAGCTTCTATTCGCCTTATGTTATTCTCGCTTAAGGTGTCCTATATGAATTCCTTTAAAAATAATACACGGGAAACCGGAGTTGTCGACTACTATAATTAATATTATTACATCTAAACCTAGGGGTCCATATCTTCCATTGTTCTAGGGGAGGAAGAACTAGTGGCCTTGGTGGGTGGGTGTGTAGTGTGAAATTCGGAAACCCCCTTGCCAACGGCGGTCAGTCTAGCCATAAATTAACCCCCACATAATATGCTAGTTCCTACATGCCCGAGAAAGGACTCTGAACAAGGACTTATTCTACGAGGGATCAAGTGCCAGACCGCCCCGTCATCACACGTGCGAAAAAAATAAACTCCCCGTTTGGTGATAACAATATTTGAAGGCACCAGTTCCCATACGCTTTTACCTGGTTGCTCATCCGGGGATCTTTTTATTTCAATTTGCCGTCACACTAGTCTGCCGCATTTGAAGATTTTCGCTGCTTAAATTGTTACCCTTTGGATCAAGTCGGTTCTGGGAATTTTTTTAGGGGGAAGATTTATGATTGGCTGAAAAAGGGTATTTGTTAATGTGAATTAATTTTTTGCATTTTTGCCCGGAAGTTCTGCGCGGAGCCTCTTGCGCAAAGACACATTTTATTTATTGTCTCGGCGGCAGCTGTCTGATTAACATCCGGTCGAATGCTACCCTTCTCCAGCCACGTGTATGTTTTTTGATTGATTTTGTTTGGTTTGTTGGGTTTTATGGTATATCAACCTTTGTAGGTTATTTAATGCCAAATCCATTTTTATGTAAATAATCTGTTCTATTTAAAACAATTCAGTTTAGCATAAGTACACAGTTTAATTGTCAAAAACATTTCTATTTCAAACTATTCAAGCAGTTATATGTAACAATTCAGTTAAGTGTAAATACAGTTTTAATGTCGAAAAACAGTTCTATTTCAAATAATTCAGTTAACCATAAGCACGCAGTTTAAATCTAAGTACGGTTTAATTGTCTAAAGCATTTCTATTTCAAGCTATTCAGTTTACTCAAACAATTCAGTTTAGCATAAGTATGCTGTTAGTTCTATTTAACCCATAGATAGGACCCTTATCAGGTGCTACCACTCCGGGCCAGAGTGGACCTAGGAGCGATGGCAATGAAGGGGTACTCCGCATTCCCCAAAGCTCCAGCACTACTGGAACCTCACCATCAGATTGTTTAGTGTCATATATCAGGACACTCGTTGTGGGGGGGGGGTCTTACCCCTCTGTAGAGAAGCAGTCGGTGTATTCTACAGCCCCAGCCGACTGGGCAATATGTTTTTGAGTGAAATTGTAAATCAGGTGAGATCTAAATTTTGGTATATAACATACTTAAGTTTCACGAATCTCAATTCTCAGGTATGTAGCAAAATGAACGGAATGAAATGAATTTCATTCATTTTCCTGCCTACTTGATGTTCCAAATTCGTGAAACTTAAGTAGTAGGAAGATTTCGGTGAAGTTAAAAATTTAATATTAGTTGCATATTGCTCTACTTCTTGAATATCAAGTATATTTTTAGTTTTTACTTTGCAATTCGATTATTTAAACACACACACACACACACACACACACACATATATATATATATTTGCGAAAAGCTGAAAATAAATCCGACAGTATGAAAATGTATAGGGATGAAAAAACACAAGGTCTTTAGAGGATGATTTTATTTATAGAAATAAACCGTGATTTGACTATTTATAAATAAAATCATCATGGAGGTGCCCGTGGTGTAATAGTTGTCGTAGGAAATGGACACGGCGACACGAGTTCAAATCCTGGACAAGACTAATTGCATTTCACATAGCTCTAATACCCTTGGGAATGGTATGAATCCAAATATTCTCCCTCCAGTTATGGGTAAATAGTAGGGCAGACTGGGTTCTTCAGCCTTGGTCAGGCAACTAGTCCAGGAGAAGGAAAACTCTGAATTCAAACCTGTTAAACTCCGTTTAAAAATTGACCTTGTGTCATATCCTGCCCGAGCGGAGGGGTTTGGTAAATATGATAAGTAAAATCATCCTTTCAAGATCAGGTGTTTTTCATCTCTATACATTTTCATATATATATATATATGTATGAATATACTCACACACATACATATATGTAAATATATGTATATAAAAGATGAACAAAAGTAATAAGAGAAATAGGAGTATTTCTTTTATATTGTTTATTTTTTGGTTGTTCTAAATTAGTTTCGACCTTAGGTCATTGTTAGGAGAAAAAAATGACAGAAGAAAGTTTTTAAGGATTTCTTATCTATATTTTTGGGGTTGATTATTTTAAGGCTCATGGTTATCTTTCGATGGCTGTTTTATTCTCTTCTATAGAAGCCACTCTTATAGAGGAGCAGCAGTAGTTCCCCGATCGAACTGGCGATGGCAATTACACAAGAATGCTGCGTGCAATCCTGAACAAGTCCTGGCAGCAACACCCCACAAGACACCAACTGTACGGCCACCTGCCCCCTATCACGAAAACTATTCAAGTTAGACGAACCAGACATGCAGGACATTGCTGGAGAAGCAGAGATGAACTCATAAGAGATGTACTCTTATGGATCCCCACACATGGCCGCGCAAAAGCAGGACGACCAGCACGAACGTACATTCAGCAGCTATGTGAGGATACAGTTTGTTGTCCTGAAGACCTACCTAGGGCGATGAACGATAGGGAGGAGTGGCGAGAGAGGGTCAGGGATATCCGTGCTGCCAGCACGATATGATGATGATGATGATGATTTTAAGGCTAAAAATATGTATTCTATACCCTTCACATCGAAGAACGTGACTATCTTGCTTTCTTCAGCCTCGGCGACGTCGATGACTTCCACTGATTGCTCTTGTATTTGGTTTCTGGATTGTAATCAAAGATCCATGTCTCATCAACTGTGATGACTCTTTTCGAAAATAAAAACACATTTCTGCTTCTTTATTTTATTTGTCTTTTATTAAACCTACAAATGTGTCAGATCATTTTACCTGACCCTGTACGAAGCAAGTCTAGTTCACATTGAAGACGATTGATGATGTCCTCACACGTTTATATGAAGCTCTCCTTCTGATCAAAACTCAGTAATTTGGAGGTGCCCGTGGTGTAATGGTTATCGTCGTAGGAAATGGACACAACGACACGAGTTCAAATCCTGGACGAGATTGATTGCATTTCACATAGGTATGAATCCAATTATTCTCCCTCCAGCTATGGGTAAATAGTAGGATAGACTAGGTTCTTCAGCCTTGGTGAGGCAACTAGTCTAGGAGAAGGAATACTCTGAATTCAAACCTGTTAAACTCCGTTTAAAAATTGACCTTGTGTCACGTCGTTGTCGTCGTCGATTTTGAGTTTAAGTATCTGACTCCTTTGTTCTTCTTCTAAACCCATTAATTTGTCGGCTTGTGGAGGGGTTGGGTAAATATGATAACTCAGTAATTCTGGCACCATTTTTGTGCAGAATTTCCGTATGCCCAAATCTACTAAACACTTGTCTAGTTCAAGTTATGTGTTGGAATTCGAGCCAGACTCACATTGCACTAAGTGAGTCCACGTTTCTACAGAGTTATTTGGCTCACATTGCACAAAGTGAGCCTATGTCCTACATAGTCCAGCTTAAGACCTTGTCTCAAATCCTTTCAGCTGGAAGGTAGAGATAAATATACCTGCTAATTTGTGATTATTCGAACAATCAACCGACGATTGCCACACACCACCTGACTTACACGCTCGATGTTGACTTCAGTCTTGCTTGTTGAAAGCCTCCCGCTCATGGAGTCAACTTTCATCACTTTGCAACCCTCTTTGAACCTGTTGAGCTGCTCAAAAACAAGTGTACATAGCGTTTTGAAACCTCCGTAAACTTTCGGGAGCATTTCAATTGCTCTTGGAGTTTTCTCAAGGCAGACCAAAAATTTCAGGTACATTCGTTGCTCGGCGTTCCTCGTTCGTTTCTCAGTGTTCATAGCTGAACGACCTGAAAAAGAGGCGCAGAAAGCTAAGATTACAGTTATATACTCTTAATGTTAGATGATAATACAATCTTCTTTTCCTTCTTTTGCTCATAGCTCACGCGGCACACCCAATCCCGTTACTTTCCAGATGAAGTAAAAGTAAAGTTAGCGACCATAGTCGAGGGTAACCCGAAGGCTCCCTTTTCGATAGCTACTACACCAATGTGTAGGGGGGGTGCTACTCCTTCCCTGGATTGCTCTACTTTACCCTTGATCCGTACCTTATAATGCTGAGTGTTAAGCAAGGAGGCATCAAGTACCATTTTTTGAGTCTTTGGTATGACTCGACCTGGGATTGAACCCAGGTCTCCCGGCCCATTAGCGAACACTCTAATCCCTCGGCCACTCGAGATGTAATGGCAACCGTTGTACGAAATGGACACGGTGCCTCGAGTTCATTTCCTGGACGAGGCTGTTTACATTTCACATAGTGCTAATAACTTTCGAAAAGCTATAAATCCAGCTGTTCTCTCCCCTAGGATTCAAACCGGTTTTACTCCGCTTGAAATTTGAAAATATTGTTCCAACATTAATGGAAAATTAGTAGGTTTGTTAGTTATCGTTTTGTTTTCGTTAGTAGTCGTAGAGGTCGTTGTCGTCGTCGATTTTGAGTTTAAGTATCTGACTCCTTTGTTCTTCTTCTAAACCCATTAATTTGTCGGCTTCTTTGTCTGTGGAAGGTTGCATGAGAATTTAAGGAGGGAAAGAATGAGACGAAGATACCTTTTAACTCCAACTTTATTTTAAGGTTTTAATGACTACTCTGTGACGTGAAAGTTTTCCTGAACCAACAGAAGTTATCACATTTGCCAGACAAGGTGTTAAAATATATTAGTCATTTACAGTGGGTTTATGAATTTGAACTCTGTGGTTATGTCCGGTTGGTGTTTATTGTAAGGCATGTTAGCAGAGACGGTTGCTAAAAGGAGTGTAGCAGAAAGAATTTCGCATTTTTGTTTGGGGCGTAATTTAATTCGACCGTTAGGGTCGACGCATAATTTCACCCAATCAGGATGACTTATCCTATTCATCCCGGACTATCTTTCCGGGCAGCACAAACTGGGGAAATCTGCCAAACACTTTCTTACGCTGAACAACTTCGTTCAGTACAGACGTCTTACTGTCTGCTCTTCAATAGCAGCAGTAGCATCGACACAATGAGGGAAGCAGTCTAATTTATGGACCCCTTGCGTCTATTTCTCTTAGACCGAGGGTTCCCAGTTGAATATGAATTAGATGAATTTAATACGCCACATACAGGAACAACTTCACGTCACCCCCAAAATTGTCTATATCGACTGCGATGCAATATTCGCTCCGACACCTAGAGATTACTTCACCTCTGGGCAACATTTTCTGGAGACATTCACGCTTCTCCTTGAAACAACCATAACCACAAACTCACGATGACTTCAACTTTTCTCTCCTCAAACAGCAAACACGACTTTTGCTACACTGTGGCAAACATATCTCCCTCACACGTCCAACGACACGCGCTGCTTTCTCCAATCCATAACAACTTCATTTCGTTTCCTTACTTCTTTCCTTCCTACGAGACTTGCAGCATAAACGTGAACCCTTTATTCCATGATGCCATTAAAAACCTTCATATAAAACCTTATGGCATTTTCGTCTGCTTACTTCTTCATCATCCTCCTTTATTTTACAACAACATTTAGCGAGGGAATAACACACGCGCAAGAATACATTTCTTCGCTAAAAATTGTAACAAGCATTCCTATCGCTAAAGGAGATTCATATTTTTCTTTTCTAATCTCCACACACATTCCTGCTTGAAGGGAAAATTTCGCGTTCGTAATACATATATATATATATATATATGTGTGTGTGTGTGTGTGTGTGTGTGTGTATTATTCGATCCAGTTAAACCGGAGTTGGGAGTAATTCCATCAGGACAAAAAACAAAATTATTCCACAGTGAACATTTAAATTTTCCTGGTAAAGAGCTCAATGTAACTATTATATTTATATATAACTGTTATATGTAATATATTTATATATAACTGTTATATGTAAAGTTATATATGCAAATTTATATATAACTGTTATATGTAAAGTTATATTTATCTAAATTAGTATTAAATCTGGAGTTTTAAGTCGAAAAGTATTCAGAATTTAAAAAATAAAAAAATAATTTACAATAATTCCAACCGGCAATAAAATAAAAAAACCGAAAGTGGGCTAAATAAAGAGAAAACTCTTCACTCCACTTCTATCCCCTCCCACCCTTCTTTCCTGTGTCTATTCTGAATTATCTTCTCGAAGTCCTGTTATTTTTTTTTTTTTTGATGTTTTTGATTTATATCGAAAACCCATAACAGGATGGAAATAAATTTATAATCCTAATGTGACCGGTTTTTGTTTTATCTTAAAGATATATATATATATATATATATATATATATATATATATGCAGAAAATAATTCCTACATGGCCAAGAGCGGGGAATTATTTTCAGAATATTAGTTCTATCTCATGTATTGAGGACTTTATTCCGTTTTAGCTTTGGTAATTCTGTCGGAGTTTTTTCTTTTGACGAAATATACGTGTTGCTTGATTATTTTCACGTAACACGCGTATTTTTCGTCTTTTTCGTTTTTTACTAAATTTTTTTCCCTGATATCAGTTTCTAGAATTTGCAAATTGTACAATCTGGATTTTTTTCACACCAACAGAATTACAGATTAGATATAGAGATTAATATATATATATATATATATATATATATATAAGAGAATACTTAGTCCAGTTAAACCGGAGTTAGGAGTAATTCCATCAGGACAAGAAATTATTCGTGAATGAATATTTAAATCTTCCTGGTAAAGAGCTCAATGTACCAATTATACAGAGCAATAATTTCTTTAAGAAAAAATAACGAAACCAATCACAAAGGATTATAAATTTATTTCCATCCTGTTACGCATTTTTGAAATTTTCAAAAACACGAAAAAAAATTAACAGGACTTCATCACCCCAAACTTGATTGTTTTTTCTCAGGTAATAGAAGAATTTCAAAAGTAATAATTTTTCCTTCAACCCCGTTGATAATTTTTATTTTCTCTCTCCTCTCTCTGTTCTCTCCGATTATCTTTCCCTCTTAAGATAAGAAACAACAGAGGAGATAGGTGTCAGTTAGGCTTTGGAAAATAATGGCTTTCAATAACCCTAAATTGGATTGTTATTTCTCTTATGATAGAATATATATATATAATGTCGTGTCTTTGAAAAGTAGAGTGCTTGATTGTTTTTTTGGGGGGGTTTCCTGTGTGTGTCGGCCGTCTATAAATTGTCAGCAAATATCTATAGACTTTCCCATTAGTAGATTAGCCAATGAAAGGTGACTAAAATGGAAACAGTTGATTATCCAATCAGACGCCACTAAGTCACATATAAACAATGGCAAATTAACAGTCCAGACTTAATATAGCCTTGTTACTTAGCAAGAGTATCTTGTATTGCTCAACCAGAAACAAGATGGCTACCCGAATTTCAATAGGTTATGGGCCCACTTTTTCGATGACGATGAATCCAACATAGAATAAATGAAAACGAGCCGTTCATTAAGTCCAGAAATAGAACAGAAATTACAGACAGAGGCAACGATTTTTGAGCGAATATCAAACGTTGTTATAAACAAGGTGATTCCAAAAAACAGCATGTTAGTCTACTAACGGTGGTAAAAGAGACACATTTGACGTAAAAGCTGAGACCATAAATCTAGACATACGGCAGGATTTTCAGTGGATATTCACCCGAGCGGACCTAATAACGCGAATAATTGGTGCAGATTTCTTGGTTGATTTCAACTTCTCAGGTAACATAGCCACTCAATGACAATTTGTCTGAAATCTTAACCCGAGGAATTTGTTCATGATACCAATCAACAAGAATTAACATTACCCGACCACAGAACAAAAGGATCAGAGCACTACTTCAGGTTTGGTCTGTTTTCTTTGTTCAGTGGCATATCATCTTCTGTGGGTTATTTAATGCCTAAACTGTCCTTGTCGAAGAATGGCCGTGGTACTACTTGGCTCGTAATTAGGGAGATAAAAGGGTTCTGGTTACGTTTTTACGAATAAAGAAAAATGTTTAAACAAAATTGAAAAGGAACAGACTCGTGGTGTACAAGAAAATTAAATTTGTTTAACACAAACAGAGACATGCGTCTTTTGATCTGGAAAAGAAGCTGTTTTCACTCTGTGTGCAACCGTCAAATGCACGTTCATGTGTCATGGCCGATTTCAAATCTGTCCTTATTGTCCCTGTCGTGTATCCGTTCTTTTAGTCCCTTCAATCCCACAATGCACTGTCCACGGGAGGCAACTCTCTTTCTATCCTTCCTGGGGAATAACTTATTATTTTTTTCGTTAGGTCTGATCCCTAACACACTGGGGTTTTTCTGTATTTAACTATATCGAGCACGGTTGGGATTAATTTGGAGATGCTTCACTCTTGTGTGATTGCGCTTTGGTGAGACCCTGTGAGGTCTTGCTTCTGTCCCAATTGCATTTGTCTGCACAGGAGGAGACGGAAATGGTACTTCAAATGTGTCCATTAATATGTCAAATGGAATGGCTGGCATGTTGTCAACCTGGTTGTTCTGAGTACATTTAGGCCGTAGTTGGTTTCCATGTCGTACCCAAAATTGTTTACCAACTTTCTCGTCAGAGATAAACAGTCCTTTTTTCTTGTGTATGGTACCTGGAATCCAGTTTTGTAGTCCCGGCCTGAAGTTTCTCGCAAACACTGAGAATGGTTTTGTTTTATTCTGGGGTGCATCTTGCCTTTGTTTTTGTTTTTGTGGGCCTAAAGGCATCAAGTGTGGTCACGAGATTTCGTCCCATGAGTACTACTGGAGACATTCCATTTTTTATTGTAGCATTTGGTGTTGTTCGGTACGAAAGGAGAAATGTATTCAATATCCCCTCGGCTGTTGTTCCCTCTCCCTTTGCTTTGAGCAGGGCACATTTCAAGGTATCCAAAAAACGTTCCCCTTGACCATTAAATTGTGAATGGTAGGGTTGTAATCGAACATGTGTGATGCATGAACCGCAGAAGTGCTGAAATGTCTCTGGTGTAAATTGTGATCAATTGTTTGAAACTAACGTTTCACCCCTTCTAGATAAAATAGAAGCAATTCAAAAGTTATAGACGAGATGTAGTAAGGAAAGCCACACCCGGCAGAGGGGGCCATCGGGAGCCCCGATGGAATTTGGAGACCAGAGAAGTTGCTGATAAGATGCAGTAAAGAAAGCCAGCACCCAGCAGAGTGGACCCCAGGGCCTCCGGTTGAGCATCAGGAGAACGAGATAGACACAAAGTTGACGGCCATAAGAGTGGGGGTCAAAATATTTCAGTTCTGTTCGGTCTCCAGCTCCCTCTCACACGCAAACCTTGAGTAACCCTTTTCGAACCCTTGCAATAAAGTGAGAGGTAAATATTTTGTTAAAGAAGTCTTCCTGCGTCTCTATTATTGTGTCGTTTTGATACGGCATATGAGAATATAACAACAGGAGATTTATATCAAACTCTTCAACAGTACTTTTGCCTATGACAAATCTACTTGAAGCCCAAAACAGAAATATTACATTACAAAGAGAGACATTAAAAGCATTCAACAATGCCAAAAACACATTAGCCAATTTTACTTACATCAAAGATGAAAACAAAATCAATCTCACTCTCACAACAGATGTTTCATCAACTGTAGTACGTACTTCAGTTTCAGAGAGACGAATCACCCCAGTATCTTCTTCTCTGCTAAACCGAACAATGCACTTGCTAAGAATAGTATGCCCTGGAGTGGGCGATGGTATTGAGGACTTGAAGATTTGTCTTTGTTGTACTCCCTAATCGACTCGCCCTCCTCCATAAATACACGTTAACGAGAGCATCAGACGGGATTTACCAATCAGCATGACACAATCACGTGTGATACAATTTGTGTCGTTGGTGGACAGTCACTACTCCACTGGACTCTCAGCTTCCTATCAAGTAACTACTGTTTAACCAGGTTCACTTGTATCTTGTTTCCATTACTTGAATACATTTTAGCGAGAAGAATATTTGTTTATTTTTAGCGAGGAAAAGTGTTGTAACGTGCGTGTGTGTGTTTACGTTGAGTTTTTTCCTCGATAAGTTTGTAAATTAAATAAATGAGAAGGTGGAGAAGTAAGAAGACGAAGATCCCGTTAGCTTTTACATGAAGTTTTTTAATGGCAGCATGGAATATAGAGTTTGCGTTTGTGCTGCAAGCCTCGTGGGAAAGGAAAGAAGTAAAAAGACGAAATGGAGTTATGAGAGAGTTGAGATAGCAGCGTGTGTTATTGGACGTGCGAGGGAGGTATGTTCGCAGTATGTGGCAAAGTCATGTTTGCTATTTGAGGAAATAGACGTTGAAGTCACCGTGATTTTGTGGTTCTGGTTATTCGTGGAGAAGCGTGAATGTCTCCAGAAGTAGTCGCTAGGTGCCGGAGCAGGATTCGGCATCGCAGTCGACATAGACAATTTTGGGGGTGACGTAAAGTTGTTCCTGTGTGTGGCGTATTGAATGTATCTAATCCATATTCAACTTGGAATCCTTGATCTAAGGAAAATAACCAAGGAGTCCATGAATTAGGCTGCTTCCCTCATGGTGCCCTGCTGCTGCTATTGGAGAGCAGACGGTAGACGTCTGTACAGAACGGAGTTGTTCTGCCAAAGAGAGTGTTTGACGGTTTTTCCCAATTACTGCTGCCCAGAAAGGCGATTCAGGGTGAATAGGATAAGTCATCCTGATTGGGTGAAATTATGCGTCGAATTAAATTACGCGCCAGACCAAAATACGAAAATTCCTTCTGCTACAACATATTTTTTTTCTATCGACCCTTTTGTGTTCTCCGTGTCTTTCTTTTGTTAGCATCACAACAGTCTTCCTTTATTTTTCGTATTTGAGTACCATAATTTGCTGCAATAATTATTTATGTGAGGAAGACAATTCGGAAACTTGTAGCAGGGTAAGTGTATTATGGTTTAATGTTTCCTCGTTCTAAACAATGTAAACAATTTACGACGAATTAATGACGACATAATAGAATGACAACTTTACAGAATGAATAGAGAAATTACATGAAATACAAGAAAGAGTTTATAAAGAGTTGTAGGAAGTGATGTGCTAAAGTTCTTTCGGTATAAATTGAGAGTCCTTAATAGAATGGAAGTTGTAGTATGAAGACTTACATCAAAGGATGGTATCGTGTATCATACAATATGAAGTTTGTTGGGGCGAAAGCCCCTGTATTTCGGAGGGAGCAGAATCAGACCATTTTCATAGAATCATCGAGGTCGAAGAGGAATTTTACTTCTTTTAAAGTATAGGATACACATTTTTATAGTCTTAAAATAAGCAATAAAAACATACTTAAGAACATTCTAGAAATTTAGGATCAAAACTGCATTAGCATTTAAGTAACATTTTTCAACCAATCAGCTTTTAGCTGATTGGTTGAAAACAATAACATAGAATAGAATAGAATAACATAGAATAGAACAGAATAGAATAGAATAACATAGAATAGAATAGAATAACATAGAATAGAATAGAATAGAACAGAATAGAATAGAATAGAATAAAATAGAATAACATAGAATAGAATAACATAGAATAACATAGAATAGAATAGAATAGAACAGAATAGAATAGAATAACATAGAATAGAATAGAATAACATAGAATAGAATAGAATAGAACAGAATAGAATAGAATAACATAGAATAGAACATTCTAGAAAAATAGGATCGGAAGTCAACTAACGGAAAATATTTAGGCTCGAAAATAAAATAGTAAAATACAAATCTGATTAGTCAATAAATGTCTACGCGCCAAAATTTTAGGACGATTCTTTGATCCACCTGTAGGATATAAATAACACAGAGTTAGGGAGCCATGAACTTACACGAAGACTAAGACGACACCACAAGCCACTAAGCCAGTAATGCAGTAGCCGATACTGTGTCCGACAAATTCCTTTCCTTCTTCAACTAAAGTTCATGACCTCTCTTCAGATGGCCGCGAATCACATTCAAAAGAAAAACCCGACAAACTTTCTTTCATCAACGCGACACGCTGTCGCCACAATCATAAAACCCGCTATGAACTTAATGTAAGTAAGAACGACTTATTTACGGACTCCGTTAACATACACACATCTTTAAACAAATTTATTTTCTTCTTGCCAAACTTTATTTTCCAAAAGGCCATTTACACATCATGTATTTTATTTGTTTTCATATTCTGTTATATGCATATTAAATTGTTTGTTGTTTCATGTTCGTTGTGTTCTATTCCATTTCTTTTACTCGATTGTAATGTTTTGTGTTGTATTTGTGGTGGAAATAATTTAGAGAGCAATACCCGTAAAGTACGGACGCACATTTACTGAAATAACCAAAATACATACAACCCCCACAAAAGGACTCTGCGAGAAACAGTAATAAATAGACTGGTCGTGGGACCGGTATATGTAAATGCATCGATCTCGCGAACAGCTATTAGTTGTGTGGTTGATTGGACTGGACAAATAACAGAGGCAAGTGGATAAGTTTAAATTCAGGTTTTATTGAGCGAATCTTACACAAAAGGTATATGGGTGTAGAAATCGCGGTTTTTGTATCTCGTCGGTGTAGTCTCGTTGGGTGTTGAAAGTCTGTGTTGTAGAAAGTCTCAGACTCAGCTGTCTATTAGTTTGTGGCGACAGCGCGTCTCGAAGGTGAGGATGATCTCTGTGCTTGGTGCAGATATTAAGTGTTGCTGTATGGTCTGGTTGTAGATGTTGCTGGAGACAGTCGATGATGTGGACGCATTGATTGCAAAGGCTGGATGATCGATGTCCCGGTTGTGCAGTACTTTGGTTAACCGGGTGTGTGTCGATGTGGCCTCAAGTGTTGGTGCTAGTCTAAACACTGCGCTTGTTCGTGGACTACTTGCTGCAGATGCTAGTTGCAGAGGCTGTGTGATCGATGCCCTGGTTTTTTAATCCTTGGTTAACCGAGTGTGTGTCGATGTGGCCTCAAGAGTTGGTGCTAGTCCGAGTGAGTTGCTTGTAGACTAAGTGATGCAAATGTAGCTTGGTTGCGCAGAAACAGCAGCTGGGTTAAGCTGGAGCTTGTCTGCAGTTTGTGGTGGTGTTTGGTTGTGCAGGAATGGCTGCTGGGTTAAACTGGCTTATGCGTCGTCGTCTTGTGGTATCTGCCAGATAGGTGTAGTGAGGAGCCCAGAGGAGGTCTCGGAAGATTTTCTGAAGTTGGCTCTTAGAAGAGGTGTTGAATGGTAGACTTTCTGAGGTTAACTTTTGGAAGAATTGTTTTGAATGAGATGGCAGCTGTGATTGGTCTGGTTGGTTGTGCTGGGTCCACGGCTGTGATTGGTTGGATTCCACGTTTTCTGCTTCAGCTGGTGGTAAGGGTGCAGACCCACGTTCGGCATTTTGGTTTGGTGTTGAGGACGCAGATCCTATGCTACTGGGAGAGGTAACAAATACCTCTCCTCCGGGTTTCGACGAGCACGGTGTTATTTGTCACTGCTCCCCACGAAACAGAACTTGACATAATGTCAATGACCCTATTTACCCAACCCCTCCGCTCGGGCAGGATATGACACAAAGGAGAGGGGAAGGTCGGGCACGAGCCGAGGCTCGAACCCTGCTGGACTATGCTGCTCATCGGCTCACTTAGTGCAATGTGAGCCTGATGAGCCTTGTAGGATATGAACCCAAACATGAGTCCAGGCACAGATACCTGATTATAGCTTAAACTGGACCAAGAGGTCCAGTGCTATACAATTCTGTGAATGACATTATCGCCCACCTGAAGGTAGCTCAGCCAAAGCCGTTTGGCGATGTCGAAGCTCGACGGTATTTGTCACTGCCTCCCACCAGACCGGGCTTGACACAAGTTCAATGACCCGAAGGTCGATTATAGTAGGGGTTGAGGGAAAGGAATGTCGGGCTCGAGCCGAGACTCAAACCATGCTGGACTATGCTGGTCATCGGCTTACTTAGTGCAATGTGAGCCTAATGAACCTTGATGGATATGGACCTAAACATGGGTCAAGGCGCGGATGCCTGGTTATAGCTTAAACTGAACCAAGAGGTCCAGTGCTAAACAATGCTGTTATAACACGAGGGTAGATGATATTACCATTTATACAAAAATGGCAGTGGAGGTTGTAGAGTTCTGTTTTCCTCTAGTTATATTAAAAGGAAGAACAAATGAGTTGATGAAGATATTGATAGTTTTCAATTTGGAAGTTTTATTAACAGCTTGAGACGAAAGGAACCCTTGTGCTGTAAGTTACAGGAAGAAGAAAACAGTTGTACAGTTGAGAAGAAATAAAGACGTTGGCGTCAAGACAAGAATTGAAATGCTGGAGTTCGAGCAGGAGTTGAGATGCTGTCGTCAGGACAGGAATTAAAATGCTGAAGTAAAAGCAGGAGTTGAAATATCCAATTTGTTTCTCCGAGAATCCGTTGGTTTAGAAGGAAAGATGAATGATGAAAGAATGGTTTTCCAGACACCAATGGTCCATAAATTTGATGTGCTCTCCTCATAATGATTAGTGGACTCTCTGTGGTGAGAGAGGAAAAGGATGGTCTGTCCTGCTGCTAGCAAGTGAGGAAGCGAAGGGAGGGTATGTGCTCTGTCATGTTGGCTGGCTTTTCCTGCTGCTGGCCAGTGGGGAAGCGAGAAGAGAGAATGTATTATGTTGACTGGTCTGTCCTGCTGCTAGCAAGTGAGGAAGCGAAGGGAGGGTATGTGCTCTGTCATGTTGGCTGGCTTTTCCTGCTGCTGGCCAGTGGGGAAGCGAGAAGAGAGAATGTATTATGTTGACTGGTCTGTCCTGCTGCTAGCACGACAGGAAGCGAAGAGAAATCGAGGGAGCGATGCACAGCCTTTTATGTTGCCCAGGGAAGTGACCCGGACAGAATGGCATCAGTCTTTCTCATTGGACGAAATATATAAATTCGAAACTCCAATAGCCAAAACAATTCCTGCACTAAATAATAATTTGAAATTCTTTTTTTCTGTATGACAGTGTATGTCAATGACATCATTGCTTTAACTGTGTGTAAAGAAAATCTATACTTATACAAAACTGAATTAGCTGAATTAGAACGGTTTGAATAAATTGAATAGCTTGAAATAGAAATGTTTTTGACAATTAAACTGTGTACTCATGCTAAACTGCATTGTTTGAAATAGAACTGACAATTTGCATAAAAATGGATTTGGTGTTAAATAACCTACAAAAGTTGATATGTCATAAAACCAACCAACCAACAAACAATTTTTTAAATAAAAAGTTAATTTTCTTCTAAACCAAATATAACAGAATTTTATTATTTTCAATGTAACATTATACAATAAAAACAGATATTATTAGGTATTATTTATTTATTTATCAGGAGGTGCCTGTGGTGTAATGGTTATCGTCGCGGGAAATGTACACGGCGACACGAGTTCAAATCCTGGACGAGACTGGTTACATTTCACATAGCACTAATACCCTTGGGAAAGGTATGAATCCGATTATTCTCCCTCCAGCTATGGGTAAATAGTAGGACAGACTAGGTTCGTCAGCCTTGGTGAGGCAACTAGTCTAGGAGAAGGAAAACTCTGAATTGAAACCTGTTAAACTCCGCTTAAAAAATTGACCTTGTGTCATATCCTGCCCGAGCGGAGGGGTTGGTAAATATGATTAAGTATTATTCATTACTAAACTCCACAGTGTATAAACCTTCTGGGGCTTCTGGGGGTTTCTGTATATTTTTGAATTTATTTTTATTTTATTCGCTCACATACAATGCAATTAAAACAGATATTATTTGATATTATTTATTGCTAAACTCTACTAAAAAAAGTTGAATATGTAAATATATATTGAATATGTAATATATTGAATTGAATATGTAATATATTGAATATGTAATATATATTGAATATATATTGAATATATATATTGAATATGTAAATATATATATATAAAAGAAATATAGTCATATTTGGACTACCATATTTTTGTGTTTTTAATTTTTTTAAAGATTTTATTATTTCTAATGTAAACCATAAAAACAAGTATTATTAGGTAGTATTTGTTACTAAAATCTGTACTATTTCAAGTCTGTAACCAAAACGAAATTGCATGAATATATATAAGAGATATGGGTATATTTGGTAAGGCAATTGTGGTATAATGGTTATTGTCATAAGAAGTTGACCCGGCTACTCAAGTTCAAATCCTGAACAGAGCTATTTGTATTTTTTATTGATTTGTAATATAATGGCCGAGGGATTTCGTTTTGTATATCTTGCCTTTGGGTTTAGTTAGGCTGAGAACCTTTTGGCTCAGCACATGCGTTAGTTAGGTGCAAACTTGAGCACAGGTGTTAACGCGTGAGCGGGGAGGATGTGTCATTCACAGATGTCAAAATAAAAATCCCAGATAGAAAATTGTGACTTGGGGATGTGAATGACGTCACACACCGGAAGCGCGCACGGAGAATTTTGGGGATTTTGAAGACTCCGAATGGGAAGGGTCGACTTTCGGGGCTCGCTGAGGCCAGACAAATTTGTACGCTATGGGCGCCACACGTGTTAGGGGGTGCAGATGGAAAAGCCAGCATAGAAAGATTGTGCATCTCTCTTCCTTATGTCGAAACCTTTAACTCAAAGGTAATAAAAGTTTTTGTACCTGAACTAAGAAATCGTTATGTGTTTTTCTTGTTTCGGGATTCCTATGTTCTATGTATATATGTAATGAACATTCTATGTATGTTTCACATATCCGGATATCTGACTATGTTACAGATTTACTACTCTTGGGAAAAGTATATATCCAATTATTCTCCCTCCAGCTATGGGTAAATAGTAGGGCAGACTGTTTTTTTTAATCTTGGTATGGTAACCAGTCTAGGTGAAAGAAAATTAATCTAAACCAGTTTTGGGCCCTACAGAAATAATGGGTTTCACCCAGTTATTCATGTTCAAGACATGCTATATGAGTAGTGCCCCTATAATCAAAATGAGGTTTTGAGACCAGTGAGAGACAGTAAGAGTCATATTTGGATTGCCTTTGTTGCGGGGCCTATAAGTATGTCGACCCCGCAAATGAATTTATGTGAATGAGAACAGCCAAAGCAATATGAAGGAACAAAGGTGAGATAATGATAATTACAAATGACAATTTATTTCGTCGTATTTACAAGCGTGAATGTAAATGTCCGTGGCGGTTGTATGTGTTCGCAGTTGGGCGTTCGACGAGGGTCGCTGGCGTAGGTCGAGTCGTTGAGTACAGCTAGATGTTGGATGCTGGTAAGCTGAGGTCGGTCGAGTCGTTGAGTTCAGCTAGATGGTCGGTGCTGGTCGTTGGGTACAGCTAGATGGTCGATCGAGGTTGGTAGATCGATATCCCTGGTTGTGACGGTATGTTGTGGTTAACCAAGGGTGTGTCGATCGGGTTGTTGACTCGTACGACGGGTCGTACGTGAGTCAGGTGTTGCAGTGGTAGAACCGTCCGTAACAGCGAGTCGTTACGTGGACTGCGTTGTACCTTGCAAGAGCGTCGAGGTCGAGGAAGGGCTAGGGCCTTGCTGGCCCCCCTAGCCGTGCGGACGCATCGGACGGGAGTGAAGGCTTTGTCGGGGCAAAGCCGTGCGGACGAGCGGACGAGAGCGAAGGCTTTGTCGGGTTAAAGCCGTGCGAACGAGCGGACGAGAGCGAAGGCTTTGTCGGGTTAAAGCCGTGCGAATGAGCGAACGAGAACGAAAGCTTTGTCGGGGCAAAGCCGTGCGGACGAGCGGACGAGAGCGAAGGCTTTGTCGGGTTAAAGCCGTGCGAACGAGCGGACGAGAGCGAAGGCTTTGTCGGGTTAAAGCCGTGCGGACGAGCGGACGAGAGCGAAGGCTTTGTCGGGTTAAAGCCGTGCGGACGAGCGGACGAGAGCGAAGGCTTTGTCGGGTTAAAGCCGTGCGAACGAGCGGACGAGAGCGAAAGCTTTGTCGGGTCAAAGCCGTGCGGACGAGCGGACGAGAGCGAAGGCTTTGTCGGGTTAAAGCCGTGCGAGCGAGCTGACGGGAACGAAGGCTTTGTCGGGTCAAAGCCGTGCGGACGAGCGGACAGCAGCGAAGGCTTTGTCGGGTCAAAGCCGAGCTGTCGAGCGGACAGGCCAGAAGGCCGAGGCTAAGATGGGCGTTATCTTAGCGCTGCGCAGATAGCGAAGGAGTAGCTAAAGGCTGGACCGTGCCATTAGCGCTGCGCAGCTTATCGGACTATCGGAACCGACTGAGAGTTAAGACCGGTTGGTCTTAGAATCCGTCTTCGTGTTTGCCGCCTGGCCGTCTACTTCGACTGATCATTACTGACCAGTCAGAGATGCTCTGACCCGCAGACAGAGACCTCTTATGGTCCTAAAAAGGACCTTTGTGCATACCTATGTAGGTGGGAAAAAAAAAAGGGGATCTACCACGAGAAGTGGGATCAACGTCGGAAGTTAAGGTGAATGCGACCGCACAGAATGCAGGATTCCTCCTTAATGAGCTTCGCTAGGAGCGTGCCATTTATTTGTCGCTGCCTCCCACCAGACACGACTTGACACAAGGTCAAAAGCCCGAAGGCCGATTAAAGTGGGGATAAAGGGGAGGGGAGGTCGGGAACGAGCCGAGACTCGAACCCTGCTTGTCTGTGCTGCTCATCAGCTCACTTAGTGCAATGTGAGCCTGATGAGGCAAGCAGTTTCTCGAACCCAAATGTGAGTCCGGGCACGTATGCCAGTTTACGGCTTAAACTAGACGCTTGGTCTAGTGCCGTACAAAGGGGACAAAAGTGCAGCTCGCCCACCCGAAGGTTGCCCAGCCGAAGCTGGGGGCCTATTCGGCCCCGAGTCTGCTCTTGGTTTCGAGCACCCATCCGGCACGAATGCCAGACAGCCCAGCTAAAAAGCCGGGGGCGTGCCATATATTTGTCGCTGCCTCCCACCAGACACGACTTGACACAAGGTCAAAAGCCCGAAGGCCGATTAAAGTGGGGATAAAGGGGAGGGGAAGGTCGGGAAGGAGCCGAGACTCGAACCCTGCTTGTCAGTGCTGCTCATCGGCTCACTTAGTGCAATGTGAGCCTGATGAGGCAAGCAGTTTCACGAACCCAAATGTGGGTCCGGGCACGTATGCCAGTTTACGGCTTAAACTAGACGCTTGGTCTAGTGCCGTACAAAGGGGACAAAAGTGCAGCTCGCCCACCCGAAGGTTGCCCAGCCGAAGCTGGGGGCCTATTCGGCCCCGAGTCTGCTCTTGGTTTCGAGCACCCATCCGGCACGAATGCCAGACAGCCCAGCTAAAAAGCCGGGGGCGTGCCATATATTTGTCGCTGCCTCCCACCAGACACGACTTGACACAAGGTCAAAAGCCCGAAGGCCGATTAAAGTGGGGATAAAGGGGAGGGGAAGGTCGGGAACGAGCCGAGACTCGAACCCTGCTTGTCAGTGCTGCTCATCGGCTCACTTAGTGCAATGTGAGCCTGATGAGGCAAGCAGTTTCACGAACCCAAATGTGGGTCCGGGCACGTATGCCAGTTTACGGCTTAAACTAGACGCTTGGTCTAGTGCCGTACAAGGGGGACAAAAGTGCAGCTCGCCCACCCGAAGGTTGCCCAGCCGAAGCTGGGGGCCTATTCGGCCCCGAGTCTGCTCTTGGTTTCGAGCACCCATCCGGCACGAATGCCAGACGGCCCAGCTAAAAAGCCGGGGGCGTGCCATATATTTGTCGCTGCCTCCCACCAGACACGACTTGACACAAGGTCAAAAGCCCGAAGGCCGATTAAAGTGGGGATAAAGGGGAGGGGAAGGTCGGGAACGAGCCGAGACTCGAACCCTGCTTGTCTGTGCTGCTCATCGGCTCACTTAGTGCAATGTGAGCCTGATGAGGCAAGCAGTTTCACGAACCCAAATGTGGGTCCGGGCACGTATGCCAGTTTACGGCTTAAACTAGACGCTTGGTCTAGTGCCGTACAAGGGGGACAAAAGTGCAGCTCGCCCACCCGAAGGTTGCCCAGCCGAAGCTGGGGGCCTATTCGGCCCCGAGTCTGCTCTTGGTTTCGAGCACCCATCCGGCACGAATGCCAGACGGCCCAGCTAAAAAGCCGGGGGCGTGCCATATATTTGTCGCTGCCTCCCACCAGACACGACTTGACACAAGGTCAAAAGCCCGAAGGCCGATTAAAGTGGGGATAAAGGGGAGGGGAAAGTCGGGAAGGAGCCGAGACTCGAACCCTGCTTGTCAGTGCTGCTCATCGGCTCACTTAGTGCAATGTGAGCCTGATGAGGCAAGCAGTTTCACGAACCCAAATGTGGGTCCGGGCACGTATGCCAGTTTACGGCTTAAACTAGACGCTTGGTCTAGTGCCGTACAAAGGGGACAAAAGTGCAGCTCGCCCACCCGAAGGTTGCCCAGCCGAAGCTGGGGGCCTATTCGGCCCCGAGTCTGCTCTTGGTTTCGAACACCCATCCGGCACGAATGCCAGACGGCCCAGCTAAAAAGCCGGGGGCGTGCCATATATTTGTCGCTGCCTCCCACCAGACACGACTTGACACAAGGTCAAAAGCCCGAAGGCCAATTAAAGTGGGGATAAAGGGGAGGGGAAGGTCGGGAAGGAGCCGAGACTTGAACCCTGCTTGTCAGTGCTGCTCATCGGCTCACTTAGTGCAATGTGAGCCTGTTGAGGCAAGCAGTTTCACGAACCCAAATGTGGGTCCGGGCACGTATGCCAGTTTACGGCTTAAACTAGACGCTTGGTCTAGTGCCGTACAAAGGGGACAAAAGTGCAGCTCGCCCACCCGAAGGTTGCCCAGCCGAAGCTGGGGGCCTATTCGGCCCCGAGTCTGCTCTTGGTTTCGAGCACCCATTCGGCACGAATGCCAGACGGCCCAGCTAAAAAGCCGGGGGCGTGCCATATATTTGTCGCTGCCTCCCACCAGACACGACTTGACACAAGGTCAAAAGCCCGAAGGCCGATTAAAGTGGGGATAAAGGGGAGGGGAAGGTCGGGAAGGAGCCGAGACTCGAACCCTGCTTGTCAGTGCTGCTCATCGGCTCACTTAGTGCAATGTGAGCCTGATGAGGCAAGCAGTTTCACGAACCCAAATGTGGGTCCGGGCACGTATGCCAGTTTACGGCTTAAACTAGACGCTTGGTCTAGTGCCGTACAAAGGGGACAAAAGTGCAGCTCGCCCACCCGAAGGTTGCCCAGCCGAAGCTGGGGGCCTATTCGGCCCCGAGTCTGCTCTTGGTTTCGAGCACCCATTCGGCACGAATGCCAGACGGCCCAGCTAAAAAGCCGGGGGCGTGCCATATATTTGTCGCTGCCTCCCACCAGACACGACTTGACACAAGGTCAAAAGCCCGAAGGCCGATTAAAGTGGGGATAAAGGGGAGGGGAAGGTCGGGAAGGAGCCGAGACTCGAACCCTGCTTGTCAGTGCTGCTCATCGGCTCACTTAGTGCAATGTGAGCCTGATGAGGCAAGCGGTTTCACGAACCCAAATGTGGGTCCGGGCACGTATGCCAGTTTACGGCTTAAACTAGACGCTTGGTCTAGTGCCGTACAAAGGGGACAAAAGTGCAGCTCGCCCACCCGAAGGTTGCCCAGCCGAAGCTGGGGGCCTATTCGGCCCCGAGTCTGCTCTTGGTTTCGAGCACCCATCCGGCACGAATGCCAGACGGCCCAGCTAAAAAGCCGGGGGCGTGCCATATATTTGTCGCTGCCTCCCACCAGACACGACTTGACACAAGGTCAAAAGCCCGAAGGCCGATTAAAGTGGGGATAAAGGGGAGGGGAAGGTCGGGAAGGAGCCGAGACTCGAACCCTGCTTGTCAGTGCTGCTCATCGGCTCACTTAGTGCAATGTGAGCCTGATGAGGCAAGCAGTTTCACGAACCCAAATGTGGGTCCGGGCACGTATGCCAGTTTACGGCTTAAACTAGACGCTTGGTCTAGTGCCGTACAAAGGGGACATAAGTGCAGCTCGCCCACCCGAAGGTTGCCCAGCCGAAGCTGGGGGCCTATTTGGCCCCGAGTCTGCTCTTGTTTTCGAGCACCCATCCGGCACGAATGCCAGACGGCCCAGCTAAAAAGCCGGGGGCGTGCCATATATTTGTCGCTGCCTCCCACCAGACACGACTTGACACAAGGTCAAAAGCCCGAAGGCCGATTAAAGTGGGGATAAAGGGGAGGGGAAGGTCGGGAAGGAGCCGAGACTCGAACCCTGCTTGTCAGTGCTGCTCATCGGCTCACTTAGTGCAATGTGAGCCTGATGAGGCAAGCGGTTTCACGAACCCAAATGTGGGTCCGGGCACGTATGCCAGTTTACGGCTTAAACTAGACGCTTGGTCTAGTGCCGTACAAAGGGGACAAAAGTGCAGCTCGCCCACCCGAAGGTTGCCCAGCCGAAGCTGGGGGCCTATTCGGCCCCGAGTCTGCTCTTGGTTTCGAGCACCCATCCGGCACGAATGCCAGACGGCCCAGCTAAAAAGCCGGGGGCGTGCCATATATTTGTCGCTGCCTCCCACCAGACACGACTTGACACAAGGTCAAAAGCCCGAAGGCCGATTAAAGTGGGGATAAAGGGGAGGGGAAGGTCGGGAAGGAGCCGAGACTTGAACCCTGCTTGTCAGTGCTGCTCATCGGCTCACTTAGTGCAATGTGAGCCTGATGAGGCAAGCAGTTTCACGAACCCAAATGTGGGTCCGGGCACGTATGCCAGTTAACGGCTTAAACTAGACGCTTGGTCTAGTGCCGTACAAAGGGGACAAAAGTGCAGCTCGCCCACCCGAAGGTTGCCCAGCCGAAGCTGGGGGCCTATTCGGCCCCGAGTCTGCTCTTGGTTTCGAGCACCCATCCGGCACGAATGCCAGACGGCCCAGCTAAAAAGCCGGGGGTTTGCCAACGAGGGTTGAAAAGGGCTTGCTGATATTACGAAGGTGCTGTGACACACAGCTCCAGCCGCATGGATATAAAATTCTTTGATAAAAAATGAGTGTAGCCGTAAAGTATTTTCCTAACCTGCTATAGGCTGGCGACGACTATTAGTTCAAGTCTTATCAGGTAATTTTTGGCCGAAGTGTTTTGTGAATGTTATTAATTTTAATTCTCCCTTTTCTTTTAGCTATAACTAGATGTCAAGGTCGTTAGCAAGAAAAAAAGGGCTTAGTCAGTTCCGGTCGTACTCGGATATAATCGTCCTAACTCGGGCGTGTAATTTGATATGTTTTAGGTTTATCGGCAGGTCGCGGCAAGGGTTTGTCGGCCGGTCGCGGCACCTTCTTATAATTCACAGGTTCTTACTATACTGCTATTTCCAACCAATTCAAACATATCACTACTACAAATGATTGTTAATAATCCAAATAACATACAAGTGAACAGTCACACATCAGATCAAAACATCCATGAAATTTAAAAAACAATTTATCAAATCAGTTGAATGAAGAAATATTAAACACAAGGTGTATTCAAAAACAAAAGTATCCTGGGTATAGCCCTAAATAGCATCTGATGGTGAGGCTCCACTTCTGGAGATCTGGGGAGTGTTGGGTGTTTTCTTTACAACTCCATATCAACACAACAAAACACCTGCGTCCACAACAATACATTCATCACAACTCTGTTTATTACTGCAAGACAAGGGACATAACTATGTATTTACAGCTAGTCGGTTAGATAACTCAAACTTCAACATTGGGTACCCAGTCATTATCATTAGAAGTTGAAACCTGTTAGGAGCCCCTCTCTAGGTTAAATAGATCAGTTTAAAGATTATTCATATTCAGTTGGAATATTTGATAACATATAACTATTATAGCCCACTGGCTACTTATGGCGAAAAGGTCTTGGTTTAAAAAAATGCAAAGTCATCCATGATGTCAGGTATGGGAAACAAAACTGATATTAACAAAAATAGCATTGCTGAGTCAACTGCTAGTAGAATTCCTACTACCAGCACAGAGATTATTTTTTAGATGAATTAATTCTGCAGATTATACGGAAAGTAATTCTCAACTTCCAAACAGAATGGACTGTATTTATAAGCTCTTATCACTATTATGATTTATTTCGTTATTAGAGATAAATAAAGAGAAACTCTTTGTTCAAAGTAAACATGAGTTAAACCCGACTAAGTAGTCCACTCTCTTCTACTATATAAACTCAACCATCACTGACTACACCAATTCCCTTGATCACTAGCCAGCCTTAAGGTGAGAGGTATACAAGTCTCTCTGGTCATTGCACACTGACCAAAGCCTTACCCACAGTTTTCAGCAGAGCCTGCAGAAGATGCCCAAGCTCCAGCCAGCTGCTGATGGAGGAACCAACCAATCAACAGCCACAGTCTTAAACAGCTCTTTTCAGAGCTAAAATTCTGAAGGTCAGTCAGTAGCCTTTTTCAAGGCTAAAATTACAAAAGTCAGCACCAGTTCTTTTCAGGACTATTCTGGTTCTCTTCCTTACATCTTTTCCAAAGTAGTAAGACTTACCAGCACCACTGGATACATGGAGCAGCAGCAGATCCAGAATCAAACCCACAGCAGCAGTTCCAGCACTGCAGCACGCCATCATCTCCAGACCTGCAGCAGACCAGTTCCTATGCCTCAGAAAGCCGACCTTTCCAGAGCTGCAAAAACTTGATTCCTGAATCTCAACATGCTGACGCCTACAAATAAGTAACAGCATCCACTCCAGAAGCAGACCAAACATGCATAGCAACTAAGACTGCACTTTGGTTTACAAGTATACCAACCAACAATTCTTGTGTATGATTTGCTGAATAAAAGCTTGGCATTACCCTCTTGTCTTTGTCATTCTTGCCTTGTTTGTTGTCAGTCACATTATTTATAGAAGTCAGTGGGATCAACATATTTATTTATCCCATAACATAACTATGCACAAATTATTTGTATTCAGAATAGTTACTTGAAGCTATAATTCCTCAGTAAGTATTATTACTATTATTAGTTACTTGAACCATTACAACTATGTGCAAACATGTTATATTATAATTAAAAAGAAATAATTACTTGAAACCATATAGTTATTAATGTTAGATAGAAACACTTGAAGCCCTACAACTGTGTACAGTTTTTATCAGATAAGAATACTGGACATCATATAACTGAAAAACCAAACTGAAAAATTTTTCTTAAAGATAAAAAGATATTAGCAGTTTATTCTGTTGTTCATGATAAAAGAACTAGGACTAAGAGTTAAAAAATAACACTGAGTGTTAAAAAATAAAAGAACTAGGATTACATTAAAAGAAAATAAAAGAACTAGGATTACATTAAAAGAAAATAAAAGAACTAGGATTACATTAAAAGAAAATAAAAGAACTAGGATTACATTAAAAGAAAATAAAAGAACTAGGATTACATTAAAAGAAAATAAAAGAACTAGGATTACATTAAAAGAAAGTAAAAGAACTAGGGTTACATTAAAAGAAAATAAAAGAACTAGGATTACATTAAAAGAAAATAAAAGAACTAGGATTACATTAAAAGAAAGTAAAAGAACTAGGATTAAATCAAAAGAAAATGAAAGAATTAGGATTAGATTAAAAGAAAATAAAAGAACTAGGATTAAGTTAAAAGAAAATAAAAGAACTAGGATTACATTAAAAGAAAATAAAAGAAAAGAAATGAACTAGGACTAAATTAACAGAAAATAAAAGAACTAGGAAAACGTTTTAAAAAATAAAAGACCTATGCAAAGTTAAAAGATAAAATAAAAGAACTGGAACAAAATGGAAATAAAATAAAATAACTAGGACTAAATTATTTTTGGGACTATAATGAAGACTGTCTTCTTTGGTTTAAGTTTTAGTTTTATATAATTTAAAAAATTATCCAAACTAAATCCTTAAATTTTAAAAATTTTAATTTTAAATGAAGATGATTGCTCAAGTAAGCAATTTTCATAATCAAATGTTGATGCCTAGATGTCTAGATTGCTGTCAAGATTTTTAGACTTCATCTAGATGAATCAGTGCTGATCGTTGATAGTTTTAATCAGCAATCTCATATTTTGATCAGTAGTTTTTGGTAAAGAAAAGTACAGCACTCTACATACTCATCAGAGTTTTAGCATTGCTTTGACCAAAGGAAAACTTACTGGAATGTGTTGAGTGCCAAGAGGACTATTTTGAGGAAAATTAATGATTCATCTCTGCTTTGGTTAATACATCTTTGGCATTGATACATTTTTTTAACAAACCTCATACACATGTTACATAGCCATACATGAATATGGGAAATGTACATAGAATATTCATAACATCTATACATCGAATATAGGAATACCGAAACACGAAAAACACTTACGACTTCTTAGTTCAGGTACAAAACTTTTTATTACCTTTGAGTTAAAAGGTTTTTCGACATAAGGAGAGAGATACCATCTTTCTATACTGACTTTCTCATATCCCCAAAACCATGAGCGCACCCGACACAAGGCCACTGGCCTGGCTTCGGCGACCAAGCAAAAGTCAACCTTCTTCTTCCAAGGCAGGACTCAACTCTGACTTTTTTCAAAATCCTCAAATGCGCACTTCCAGTGCATGACATCATTCACATCCCATGGTCAAATTTTCTATCTGGGATTTTTATTTTGACATCTGTGAATGACACATCCTCCCCGTATGCGCGTCAACACCTGTGCTCAATTTTGCACCTAACTAACCCATGTGCTGAGCCAAAAGGTTCTCAGCCTAACTAAACCCAAAGGCAAGATATATAAAATGAAATCCCTGGGCCATTATATTCCACACAGGTCAAATGAAGGCCAGAAGATAGAGCAGTAAAAACTGATTCAAAAGAATCAATACATAATAATAAGAACACTTTGTCTTAGAAATTCAGATATAAAGAAAGCCCGATATTCAGATAGAAAGAAGGCCAGACGAGAGAGCAGTTGAAATGTTGTGATAAAGACAAAAAGACAAGAAAACAGGTTGAAAAGAATCAATGTATAATAGTAGGAACACTTTGTCTTGAAAATTCAGATAGAAAGAAGACCAGAGGATAGAGCAGCTGAAATGTTGTGATAAAGAAAAAAAGACAAGAAAACAGGTTGAAAAGAATCAATGTATAATAGTAGGAACACTTTGTCTTGAAAATTCAGATAGAAATAAGGCCATAGAGTACAACTGATGAAACATTAAGATTAATCACTCAGGCAGAAAAAATAATCTCAAAATGGGTCAACATAGTTTTTCCTTTGTAGATTGTTTTATTGAAGTTATTTTTTATTCACTATTTACTTCAAACATATCACATTATGTTCAACTTTAAAAGAATTTTGAAAACCTTACTTTCATGCAGTTTTCTTTATTCTTTGCAGGTCAAATAAACTTGTAAATAATAGAATTGAAATTTAATTTATTACCATGCACATGTCAGTCAGCCAGATATTTACTCACCTTCAGATATGGAAGGTTTTTATGTTGGGAAATCTGAGCTCAAATGGCTAGTACCAGTACTGTTATTTAATTGAGAAGTTTAAAGAAAGAATCGATGAAGATGTAAGGTCAGTTGATTCAGATCAAAAAGAAAAAAAATTAAAATCTGAGTTTTCTGTCCACAAAGAAAACAACATGAAGAAATTTTTTTGTAGAAAAAAGGAAAACCAAATTGAAATAATTATACATTTATATACTCTAATTTCCAACGTAATTTTTGCTTTGTTGTGTTTTAGTCATCAGAGACCAAAAGTTCAGAAGTTTGTCAATATTCTTGGTTTGGTTTGGTTTCTTTGGTTTTATGGCATATCAACTTTTGTAGGTTATTTAATGCCAAAGCCATCCTTCTAGAAGAACAGTACAGGTACTATTTAAGCCATAGCTGAGAGGATAAGGGGGTTCATACCTTTCCCAAGAGTATTTGTCCAAAAGTGAACATAATAGTGCGACTGGAGTTCAAACTTGCTTACTATGATCCCGCAGTCCATCGCTTTAACCATTATACCACGAAGAATCCCCCACAATATTTTTGTTGTTAAGAGTTAGTATCAGTCAATATAATGTGGATATATATATGTGTGTGTGTGTGTGTGTGTGTGTGTGTGTGTGTGTGTGTGTATTAAGCACATATTAGCTGAGTGTATGTGTGGCTACTGACTGAATATATGTGTGTGGGAGGAGATATGTGAAATCTGATTAACGTTGTTCCAAAAGAAAGTGGACAGACAGAAAGATGGTTAAACTTACATTTGCTACATCTATGAATATATTTTGGGGTGTTTAAAACTGCTGTTGACTGGTTGTTGTCATGGTAATGAGGTGGAAATTTGGTTGGGTGTTCATGTGTCCATGTAGCTGTCAGTGTGTAAATGTTGTGGTTACTAGAGAGAACTTTTATTATGTGTTCGCATGTCTGGTCACTGACCATGTGTGTTTGTTGCTACCAAAAATGTAATTAGATCGATATCCTGATCATGAAAGCTCTTAGGTCTGTGTGCGGAAAGCACCCAACAGCAGGTCAATTTGGGGTTCAACAGCACAGATGTAAGCGAAAGTATAGCATGTGACTCTCCTGTCCAATCAGATTCCAGAAACCATTTATTTGATTTTGGATCCCAATTCTTTACTAATTTGTACAAATGTTTTTGTTTTAATGATTCTGATACAATTTATGCATGGATGTTTCTTACTTATTTGTGCTTTACCTATTGGTTATGAAATATAGGATCTGAGGTAGAACACTGTCTTTATAAGTAAAGATAGCTATCTGCCCCGGGACAATCACATTGAATAGACCAGTTGTAATTTGCTATCATGCGGATATCCCAACATCTTCAGTATCTTTCTTCTATAATTTCAAAAATCTGGTTGGAATCATTCACCCTGTTCCTTACATTGGTCTCCTGAATTTTCTGAGAAACAATCCTGGTGGCTGATACTATTTACCAACCCCTCCGCTCGGGCAGGATATGACACAAGGTCAATTTTTAAGCGGAGTTTAACAGGTTTGAATTCAGACTTTTCCTTCTCCTAGACTAGTTGCCTAACCAAGGCTGAAGAACCTAGTCTGTCCTACTATTTACCCATAGCTGGAGGGAGAATAATTGGATTCATACCTTTCCCAAAGGTATTAGTGCTATGTGAAATGCAATCAGTCTTGTCCAGGATTTGAACTCGTGTCGCCATGTCCATTTCCTACGACGATAACGACTACACCACGGGTACCTCCAATAATCCTGGTGGCTGATGCTCATTTTATAGTCAAGGAAAGATGGAAAGAAAATAACATGGTTTTCACTGATTCAAAGTAATTATCTGTTTTATAGTTCCCAAGAAAATTCCTTATTACCAGATAATGCATTTGCCTCCGTGTTGTTCATTGAATCTTGAAAATGTTGATCTTTCATAAGTTCCCTAATTTGTAGCTTGTAAAAAATAGCTGCCTTTAGCATCTCCATGCTCAGCACTGGAAATTTTCTGCCGATGTAGTCAAAGCATCCCCTCCTCCTTCTTTGTTCAGTACCTTTATTAACTGGTTTGTTAAATCTAGTTTGATGTGTAATGGTGGTAAAATGATCTTATATCTGTCAACCAATGCTTCTGCAATTACATTCTTCTCTCCTACCACCATATTTTCTCTAAGAGGCCATTGTTTTCTCACCTAATATTTGTCCTTAGATCTACTATTCCAAAGATAGATAAAGCACAGATACTTTGTGCATCCACTTTACTGACCCAGGAGAAAATTCATCTTCTTCATGTCCATACAAATTAATCATTGGTGGTTATGAGAACAGGGCAATTGTTTTTGCTCTTCAGTCATCTTACATAAGTGATCAATTGGGACTGATCCATATTTCTTGCCATTGTGTTGAAGCACACATTTTAAGTTCTGCTTAGAGCTATCAATGAGCAAGTACCATTTACTTGGTACATATTTTAAGCCCATTTTCATCAGCAAGCCTTGAACATCTCTGTAAAAATCCAAATCCCTTTTCCCCTGAGAAGAAGGGCAGTAAATGTTTCTCTTTTGTGATAGTATGTAATTTGGGTTTTCAATTGCAATATCTTATTTTCTGTTAATCTAAATGCTAACAATTCTGCTGATTTCTTTGAGAGATTTAGTGCACTTATGAAGCCATTGAGGAGTTGATTAAAACTTGTGCAACTGATGAGTTTCTTTCAAAATCACTATCACTGCCAATGAACACAGTTTATAGCTGAAGTAGATGGTTTGGTTTGTTTGTTTAATGGCATATCAATCTTTGTAGGTTATTTAATGCCAAAGCCATTCTCCAAGAAGAACAGTAGTGGTACTATTTAACCCATAGCTGAGAGGATGAGGTGGTTCATACCTTTCCCAAGGGTATTTGCCTGAAAGTGACCATAATATCGCGACTGGAATACGAACTTGCTTACTATGATTCCGCAGTCTATCACTTTAACCATTACACCACGAGGACACCCCGCTGAAGTAGAGGATTCATCTTCAAGATGAATGAATGATAAGGCAGGGATTGAAACTGAATGTGCAACAGGTCGTTTTGCAGAGTTGTGGTCAGAATATATCCTTTACACCAATTATGTCCATTAATGTCTTTCATGCTAACCAGACAGAAGTAACAATCTTCACAATAGTTATTCTGTTCTCACCAGACCATAGGTATGCCAAACTTCTGACATTTCCTTTTACCATTAGTCCATAGTTAAAAGTGCTCAACACAAGTTTTACAGACAATGTGTGGAGCCCATGTCTTATCTTGCTCCCCTAGTTTTATTTCAAAATAACATAAGTGTGTCCTTTTCACTAAATCAGATACAGATTTTCTCTGTTCCCTGAAAGTGTACTATCCAAAAATGTAGCAAAAATAATCTGTTTGATTCAAATACTTTCTTCATGAGATAGCCATGTTAGCACCAGTAAATGTGAACATTTATTGATAAGTCCATCATCTCAAAAACACGAACTTCTAGAAAGAAATTAAAGTTATATCATTATTCAGCACATTTAATATCTCCCAAGAATCAAGTCTAAAATCTGTAGCATCAAAAAACTTTAAAAAATTTGTTCCCCTGTAGCAGAGGTTCTCGAGAAATACATACTAATGTCAATGACCAAACTTATGACCTTCATTACTTCTTTTATATGACAAAGCTTTGTAAATAACTAAAGGCTTTAAAGTTGTAGCTGGGAGGAGTTTGAATGACTCTGAATAATCTACAGATTGAAATTAAAGCCACCAGGAGCAGCTGATACGTGGGTCAAATCATAAAATCTAATCAAATCAGTGGTGGTTATTGCTCATGCACCAGTACATTTCAATGTCAAATAATCTCTTTCATAACATCTGAGAGAAGCCATAATTTTTCACATGGCCCCATATCTATTATATCAGCAAACAAAATATTTTAGATACTTGTGAAGTCCAAGACTAAAAAATTTAAAGCCAAAAAGCTCTCAGGTGCTGGGCAGCCTTCCTTCTAAATTACTAAAATATGTTATGGGTTGAATTAGGGCTGACCCAAGGAGGTGTAGGGACCAATTGGAAATATATATATATATATATAGAAATGTGTCGTGTGTATTTGACAAGCTGTGAGTAGATTATACTCTTATGTAGGGCCCTTTTTGGTATAGGGACCAATTTGAAACACATATATTGCAATGTGTCATGTGTATTTGACTAGCCGTGAGTAGATTATACTCTTGTGTAGGGCCCTTTTTGGTGTAGGGACGAATTTGAAACATATATATTGCAATGTGTTTTTGTGTGTATTTGACAATCTGAGAGTAGATTATACTCTAATGCAGGACCCTTTTTGGTGTGGGGACCAGTTGGAAGCAATTGGCCCAATCGGCTGAAGGCTGATCCTTGGCCGAATCACATCAAAGAATGTTTTGATTTTACAATATGTTATCTTGATGGGTAAATAGAAGTAGGAGGTGCCCGTGGTGTAGTCGTTATCGTCGTGGGAAATGGACACGGCGACACGAGTTCAAATCCTGGACGAGACTGATTGCATTTCACATAGCACTAATACCCTTGGGAAAGGTATGAATCCAATTATTCTCCCTCCAGCTATGGGTAAATAGTAGGACAGACTAGGTTCTTCAGCCTTGGTTAGGCAACTAGTCTAGGAGAAGGAAAACTCTGAATTCAAACCTGTTAAACTCCGCTTAAAAATTGACCTTGTGTCATATCCTGCCCGAGCGGAGGGGTTGGGTAAATAGTATCTTGATGGATAAATAAATGCTATAAACATCTTCTTATGTCTTTCAAGGGAATGCTTAACATAACAGTCATTGCCACAGAGATGAATAGCCCTCAGCTATCTTCTTACGATGATTGTGATCATTGTCTTCAGTACAGACCAAACTCCTCTCTTTTTCTAAGAGCCACTGTTTTTTGTTGTTTTAACACAGAAACATCTCTGCTAAGTAAGAATAAATAACAAGCTACTTTTGTGTGTACATCTAACTTTATTTATTCTATGATGTCCTTCTTACATTTTATCTATATTCATCAGGGAGTGGTTCTTGAAAATAGGTGAAAAAATATGCCCATCATTATATGCATATGCATGTAGCTTGGTGACAAGAAACCAATTAACTAACAGTTCAAACTATTTTCCCAGTGTTATCTACTCACATGTTCTTCATTCAATCAGAGCTTTGGATTCAAGCAAACCCCTTGGTCACTGCCCATTGTTCTCATTGAGTGATATTCTCTGGAATTTATCTCCACTGTTTAACAATTAGAATTGATTCAAATTCTTCACTAGATATCAATAATATATTTTGTTAATCTGTCATGTAACAATGGGAAGTAGAAATAGCCATTCGAGTTCAAACCCTGGATTAGGCTGTTTGTGTTTTACTTTAGGCAAATATCCTTGGGAAAGGTATGAATCCATCTGTTCTATATGTGACTATAGGTGAATAGGAAGGCAGACTGTTTTTTTTAGCTCTGGTAAGATGACTAGTCTAAGAGAAGAAAGACTCTGAATTCAAATCAGCTATACACTGTTAAAAAACTGACCTTGTGTCACATCTTGCCTTTGGTGAAGGGGTTGGGTAAATACATACTCAGCTTGAAAATTGACCTTGTGTCACATCTTGCCTATAACTGAATTGTTTAAAATGGATTGTTTGACTAAACTGAATAGCTTGAAATAGAAATGTTTTTGACAATTAAACTGTGCACTTATGCTAAACTGAATTGTTTGAAATAGAACTGTTTCTTTGTATAAAAATGGATTTGGCATTAAATAATTTACAAAGGTTGATATGCCATAAAACCTAAACAAACCAAACCAAACCAAACATCTTGCCTGTGGTGGAGGGGTTGGGTAAATACATAGTCTGCTTAAAAATTGACATTGCATCAGATCTTGCCTGTAGTGGAGGGGCTGGGTAAATACATAGTCTGCTTAGAAATTGACATTGTGTCCCATCGTGCCTGTGGTGGAGGGGTTTGGTAAATACATAGTCTGCTTAAAAATTGATGTTGCGTCACATCTTGCCAGTGGTGGAGGGGTTGGGTAAATACAGTCTGCTTAAAAATTGACGTTGCGTCACATCTTGCCTGTGGTGGATGAATTCAGTAAATACATAGTTTGCTAAGAAATTGACCTTGTGTCACATCTTGCTTGTGATGGAAGGGTTCGGTAAATACATAGTCTGCTAAAAACTTGGCCTTGTGTCACATCTTGCTTGTGGTGGAGGGGTTGGGTAAATACGAGGATCATTGAATAAATTTCCAGACTTTTTTCGTATTGGCACTTTTATTGATAGTACACACAGGAAACTCTAGTCCCCTTTGAAGTAATCTCCTCTGGCTGCAATGCACTTGTTTTACTGTTCCAACCACTTCCGGAAGGCCACATAGAAATCCTCTTGTGTGAGTGTGTCAATGACCTTCATCACAGCCTCTTTCATCTCCTCAATTGTCTCATAACAACAGCCTCTGAGCTTAGGGAATAATCAAAAGTCACAGGGAGCAAGGTCTGGACTATAGGGAGGGTAAGGAACTGTCTTGATGCCCATCTTACTTAAATAGTCTGTGACAAGGATGGAGTTGTGGACTGGTGCATTGTCCTTGTGGAAATACCACTGTGCCGATTTGAAGAGTGCTGGCCTCTTCCCTAAGAATCTCTTCCTGAACTCCCTTAAAACCTCAACATAGTAACCGTAACCGTAACCGTAACCCTTTGGCCAATCAACTGTGATGTATTGACTTCCTTACTCGTCCCACACCTCTCATCATCCCTCACAGACTCCCTGCCTTCCTTGAATCTCTTATGCCACTCAAAAACTGATGCTCAATTCATGCAAGATGGTCCAAAAGCAGTCTGAAGCATTCCATACATTTCTGTGGCATTTTTTCTAAGTTTAAAACAGAATTTTATTGTATATCGTTCTTCTAAAATGTTCTCACGTCCAGATTGCATTTTTGAAATTCACCAGCTGTGACAATTAGGCTTTAGTAGGGTGTATTCCAATTGCTGCTGTAGTTGTTCATTTGCACCTGAAATCATAAAAATTAGTCTGTCATCTCATAAGATGTATAGCAATAATATACTGAATTTTCAAGAGTCTACGACAATTTTAAATGTCTGTACACAAAAAGTCTGGAAACGTATTGAATGCACCACATACATACTCTGCTTAAAAATTTACATTGTGTCGCATATTGTCTGTGGTGGAGGTGTTGGGTAAATACATAGTCTGCTTAAAAATTGATGTTGCGCCACATCTTGCCAGTGGTGGAGGGGTTGGGTAAATACATGCTCTGCTTAAAAATTGACATTGTGTCACATCTTGCCTGTGGTGGAGGGGTTGGGTGAATACATAGTCTGCTTAAAAATTGACATTGTGTCACATCTTGCCTGTGGTGGAGGGGTTGGGTAAATACACATCATTTCACATCTACAGAAATATACACAAGTGTAGAAGATGGTGATATTCTTCACGAAAATGAAGTTTTTTTTGTAACATTTGTATTAAAATTGTTTACATTGTATGCTTTGATATTTTTTTTTTATAATAATTGCCTTTGGTCTGTTCAAATTTGATATTTGATGAAATAATCATCTTTCTAAATACTGAAAGTCACCCTAAATGAGGCCAGTTGGCTACTATTAGCAAAGAATTATAAAACAACAAATGAAGGAAAGGATTTATGAAAAGAGTATTACAACAGAATAACGAAACAGAAATACAATTTAAATCACCCTAATCAAAATACATAGTTTGCTAAAAACTTGGCCTTGTGTCACATCTTGCTTGTGGTGGAGGGGTTTGGTAAATACATAGTCTGCTAAAAACTTGGCCTTGTGTCACATCTTGCTTGTGGTGGAGGGGTTGGGTAAATACATAGTCTGCTTAAAAATTGATGTTGCGTCAGATCTTGCTTGTGGTGGAGGAGTTGGGTAAATACAGACTGCTTAAAAATTGACGTTGCGTCACATCTTGCCTGTGGTGGAGGGGTTGGGTAAATACATGCTCTGCTTAAAAATTTACATTGTGTCACATCTTGCCTGTGGTGGAGGTGTTGGGTAAATACATAGTCTGCTTAAAAATTGACATTGTGTCACATCTTGCCTGTGGTGGAGGTGTTGGGTAAATACATAGTCTGCTTAAAAATTTACATTGTGTCACATCTTGCCTGTGGTGGAGGGGTTGGGTAAATACATGCTCTGCTTAAAAATTTACATTGTGTCACATCTTGCTTGTGGTGGAAGAGTTGGGTAAATACATAGTCTGCTTAAAAATTGACATTATGTCACATCTTGCCTGTGGTGGAGGGGTTGGGTAAATACACATCATTTCACATCTACAGAAATATACACAAGTGTAGAAGATGGTGATATTCTTCACGAAAATGAAGTTTTTTTTGTAACATTTGTATTAAAATTGTTTACATTGTATGCTTTGATATTTTTTTTTATAATAATTGCCTTTGGTCTGTTCAAATTTGATATTTGAAGAAATAATCATCTTTCTAAATACTGAAAGTCACCCTAAATGAGGCCAGTTGGCTACTATTAGCAAAGAATTATAAAACAACAAATGAAGGTAAGGATTTATGAAAAGAGTATTACAACAGAATAACAAAACAGAAATACAACTTAAATCACCCTAATCAAAGCCATTTGGCTACTATAGGCAAAGGGGTATAAGACGACAAATTAAGGGTTAGGATGTTATGAAATATTATTAAAAACGGGACAACAAGCAGAAAAGCAAATTAAGTCACCCTAGTCAAGGTGAGTTGGTAACTAAAAGCAAAGGGTTACAAAATGATAAATGAAGGGTAAGTATGTTACAAAAAAGTATTGAAAAGGGACTATAAAGTAGAAATGCAAATTAAGTCACCCTAATCAAAGGGAATTGGTCACTAAAGTCAAAGGGTTACAAAATGACAAATGAAGGGTAAGGATAGAACAAAAGATTATAACAACAGAACAATAAAATAGAAATGTGACTAAAGTCACCTTAAACAAGACCAGTGGGCCAATATAGGCGAAGGATTATAAAATGACAAATGAATGGTAAGGATGTAACATAAGCGTATTACAAAGGAACAACAAAGCAGAAATCCAAATTAAATCACCCTAATAAAGGCGAGTTAGTTCTCTTCAGGTGGGTGATGTTGAACTGTTCACCTTGTCCCAGAGTGATTTCCCTCTTGGCAATACTTTGTTTGCAGGACTGATTTGGTTTGGTTTGGTTTGGTTTTATCATATTTACCAACCTCTCCGCTTGGGCAGGATATGACACAAGGTCAATTTTTAAGCGGAGTTTAGCAGGTTTGAATTCAGAGTTTTCCTTCTCCTAGACTAGTTGCCTTACCAAGGCTGAAGAACCTAGTCTGCCCTACTATTTACCCATAGCTGGAGGGAGAATACTTGGATTCATACCTTTCCCAAGGGTATTAGTGCTATGTGAAATGCAATCAGTCTCGTCCAGGATTTGAACTTGTGTCGCCGTGTCCATTTCCTACGATCATAACCGTTACACCATGGGCACCTGGTTTGGTTTTATGGTATATCAACCATTGTAGGTTAATTAAAGCCAAATCCATTTTTATACATATAAACAGTTCTATTTAAAAAAATTCAGTTTAGCATAAGTACACAGTTTAAAAATAAAAAACACTTCTATTTCAAGCTATTCAGTTTAGACAGAAAAGTTAAATGGTTCGAAGTATTGCTATGTATCATTAACAATTCAATCAAACATCAGTCATTTATTTACATGCAGTTAAATGTAAAAACAGTTCTATTTTAAACAATTCAGTTTAGCATAAGTATGCTGTTTAAATGTAAAAACAGTTCTATTTCAAATAATTCGGTTTAGCATAGTACACAGTTTAGTTCTCTTTGACTCATTGATAGGACCCTATCAGGTGCTACCACACTGGGCCAGAGTGGACCTGCGAACAACGGCAATAAAGGGTTACTCTGCATTCCTCAAAGCTCCAGCATTACTGGGTCTCACCATCAGATTGTTTAGTGTCATATCCAGAGCACTCATTTGGGGAGTCTTACCCCTCTTTAAAGATGTAGTCGGTGTATTCTACACCTGCAACCAACTGGGCCATTGCAGGGCTGAGTTAATAGCTTGGCACCTGAGGTGCCTCAATATAGGGAATAACAAAGGGGCCAAGCATTTTTTTAAATAGCTGTGTATTAATCTACAGTGTGTTTCTTCACTATGAAATAATCATGTGTCACATTCTGACTTGGTGGGAAGTCAGTTAAATATTACAAAGCAGAAATTCAAACGAAGACAAGATTAGACAATTATTATTACTCTTCAACATTTAACATATAACTGTCTATGCAATAAACATGATCTGATATAATTTGTCCCCTCATTTATAAGATAATATTTTTAAGATATTCTTTATAAAAGACTCTCTCCTCAGAAGTGGCATATTTTGCCATCTGATGACTTCCAGTCAATCTGTTATGAAACCAGTGAAGCTTAAGCTTCAGGGTTTCTAATCCCTGAGGGGCACCCAGAAGTGATTTGACCCTTCTTTGCTTAAAAGTTTTGGATTTACTGTATGAGAAAGGTATTTTTTATAAAATGATATTAATAATATAGTTTGATTCAAAACAATATCATAGTTAAAATAAAAAAGTTATCAAAGTTGCAAGCCTTCCCATTACAGGTCAACCTTCAGCACCCCCTCCCAATGTTGGCTCACCACTGACTTCAGAGGTCAGTTTTGCACAATCTAGATTTAAGATTAAAGTTAAGTCAAAATTCTTTAAAAAAATCAGGTCTCTGGGACTCCTCATTTGGCTGTAACCCTCTGAATAAAGAAGCACACAAACTTTGGCCAAAAAGTAGCTAATCTCTCTAATATTCAATCTATCTTTCTGAAATGTCACAACTAACAAAGAAAGGTATGAGGAAAGCTGTTGATACTGATGAGACAAGAAACAATTTTTTAAAGAATTGATTAAAAGTCAAATTAAATGGAAGAATTAATAACCAAAAAAATTTGTTTAAATGTATGGAATATCTTTTGTTTGATATTTTGTTTGCTGTTGTATGGCTATTTCTGTTAATGAATAGATAATGGATATTAATGGATAGATAAAAAGAACCCACACAAAAGAATTGTCTTCCAAATATCTTAAAAACCAATTATTTATCTTGGTAAGTGCCATAACTGGCCAGATCAAGCCAATCATTTTGAAGTTGTTGGTTGGAAAAGACTTTTGTGTCTGAAAAGGCTAAAGAGGCGTAACTCTTGTCTTATAAGCTCTGAGAAAACTGCAGGATTTTTAGAAACCACAATCCTTTGGTATTGTACGAATTAAAGTAATCGCTAAATAATACATTAGATTCAATCATTAAAATCTTTAATTTGCCCGAGATGAATTTATTGGATTTTAAAATTAAATTGGTAACAATTTTGTTTTTTGCAAAAAAAATTTTAGTTCTTGATTTTTTGTTGTTGCATCAATTTTAGAACTTTCTTTTTATTAAAGTTACAACTTTTTTTCTTTTAAAAACCAAAATGAGTAAAATAATGTATTTTATTGTAACATGCCCGTTCTTTAAAATATAGATTTACTTTGGATGCAGAAGAAATGTCTCGTATAAAAATATAAACACAAAATTGTTTATACAGCTAATTAAGTCAATTTCTTAAAAAAAAAACCGAAACAAAACAAAAACAAACGGAGATATCTTATGTAAATTAATTGACTTAAAGCAGAAAATTGTAAACAAATAAAATAGAAAAAACTAAAAAAGAAGCTACTTTCTTAGTAAATCGTCAACGAGATCCTTCAATAATCAAAACAACTCTACAGTTGGGAACATTTTGCTCCTCATCCAAGATTTTAATAATTGTCACAGAGAGAAGAATATACTTCTTTATTTTTGAAGGAATTAAGTAAATGTGTTGCGTGTGAAATACGTAAAAAAGGATTAACTACTCTGATAGAATTGGAAAAAGAAAAAAAAAAAAACAATTTTATAAAAACAGATGTTTTTTTTTAGTCTCTAGTTTTTATGTACAGTTGGATACGCGAGCAAAGAAGCCCACATAAAAGAAATATATATATATATATATATATATATATATATATATATATATATATATATATATATATATATATATATATATATATATATATATAAGAGTGCGTGTCTATAGCTGTGTATGCTTTACAGACACATACATAACTTGAGGCAGGCATCTCAATAGAAACACGAACAATATTTTTCGAAAAACAAATTATAACGACAAATCTATAAGATCGTATTACTTCTCGAAGAGATGAAATATCAAGAATCGGGAAGAAAGATAAAAAAACACGAACTTTTTTATACGTATATATTTATATTATATGTATATATATATGTATAAACATGGAATTTCCCATGATGCTACGACACCACTGACGTCATCTAGCAAAACAAATTTGGTCACTGAGTGTTGTGCCGTGTAACGCAGTGGTCGAAGCTGGTAACATTAGGGGCTGATTGTTCACTTTTATTAATGATACAACAAATAACATAAGCAATTCGGCAATTCTGGCATCGTCCTCAGAATCAGAAGACGGTGGAGTTTCTCCCCCACCGCCCAAAAAGCAACGAGTTTCAGTCGCTAATATGCAGTCAAATGGCTGCCCTCAGCACAATGGAGAGAGCGAGGAGGTAGCGTCGACTTCCCGACCGAATGGTACCTGTTCTGCTACGGCTAATGGCGAAGTAACGACTCCAGAAGATAAACAACATCTTCTAAAAAATATGTCGAGGGCTGATCAAGACGTTGTTCGATTAATCGGCCAGCATCTGCGAGGACTCGGATTGAAGTGAGTCCCGTCCCTCTTGAGTGAATGTAGCAAGGAAGACTAGCTTGTTGACATGACACTACTACATTACTTTTATATGTTTATAACTAATAACTCAGAGACATAGTCTGCTTTTTTCCCCTAAATATTGCAATTATCCTTAAATTATTATTCTATTAATATTATTACTATTAATATCACTACATGCTCTTTTTCATCGATTTATATATATATTTATCCCAGATTCTTTTAATAAATAGATTTTTTTTTACTTTTAACGATCAAAAATCCCCACCAAATCGTTCTTGAAGCCACTATTTTTTTAAAGACTGTTTGTGGTGAATATTATTTCTAAAAACATTTTACGATATATGTAAATGTGTGTATATATTAAAATGTGTAGTCTTTTGTGTATATACATGGGATATATTAATTATATACACACGTTTTCGTGTATATTTGAAAAAAAAAGTAACTTTTATTTGCGTTTTTTGGCATTTTTAGAAGATAAGAAAAATAAGCTTGGATTTAAAAACGTTACACATTTTTTTTAATACAATCCAAAATTCTCGAAAATAATTTAAATTTTAAAGATTTTGGTTTTTGCGATGAAATAATTACATAATACAGATTTTTCTGAAAAAAAAATTAAATCTGTGTGTGTGTGTGTGTCTATTATTATTGTGCTAGAAAATTCAGATTTTAAGAAATTAAATCTGCTCTGATTAAGATGAGTAATTTGCATAAATTTGAAGTTAATTTAATCTTAGAAAAAAATTAAACTTTTAAAAAATATCTCAATTCTTTAGAAAAATATATATAATAAAATTGTCTCTTGAAAAAAATAACTAAGATTGGCCAATATTCTATTTTGACCCATTATTATGAAATTGTCAGTATTTTCTTTCTCTCTCTCTCTTTTTTTTTTTGTTCTACGATTAACTTAGATTTTAAATTTATCTTACATTTTAATTTTTTTAATAAATATAAATAAATATTATGGTTTATTTGCTGTGTTTTTAGTCGTACTGCCGAGCTGTTGATGTCAGAGTCAGGTTGTATGTTGGAACATCCAGCCGCTGCTAAATTTCGGGGACATGTCATGGATGGCGAATGGGAAAAGGTCAGATTTATTCATTTATTTTTTAAAAAATTCATTATTTATTTATCTTATTTAAATACCCTGTCTCTATTTCATTCCTGCGAATCATTTAATAATCCCTTAATTCTATCTCTCTCTTTTTTTTAATCTTCTCCCTGCCCTCGCTTTTCCTTACCTTTTTTTTTTCAACCCACCCAAATTTCAATAATTACTGCTCCATATTCTATTTAATTATATATATGTATATAACAACAAATAAATAATGATAATGATTAAGTAAATATATAAGATTATAATTTTTCTTTTTTTGGTTGGGGATAGGATGTTTTTCTTGTATTGTGAACATTACCAATCAACGAAATTTTATTTTACGATTTTTGTATTTTTTTCTTTTTCGAGCAAAATAAAGAAAGACATATATATATTTACACACGTTTATATTTGTTTACTTATTTTTCAGTTTGGATCTATTTAGTTAAGGTTTATTTACTTAAAGTGGGTCTGAGTCTTTTATGTGTATTTATTTATTTACATTGTATGACAACATACCAGTTTTGGGCTGTTAACTTTTTATAACAACACAATAGATTAAAATATCCTCTTTCCACAATAAAAATAAGTAGGTTAGTCTGAATGAGAGAAGGGATATTTATTTATAGTCTCTAAGTAATACTGATAATAATGAAGACGAAATAAAAATCGGGGGTTGCCTTTTAAAATTATTGTAAAATTGAATATTAAGCTAAGTCTTGAATCGGTTAGTTAAAATATATCGAAATGTATTATTTTTAATTTATTTATTTATTTATTTTTTTGTAGTCATTTACTACTGCATCGAAGTGGATAATTTTTATTTAATTTTCTGAATTTTTATTTATTTATCGTTTTTAATTTTATTTTGATTGCTCCAAGACTAGAAATTTGTTTCAGATCTTTATTTTTAGTATGCTTCTTTCTGTGTTAGTTCTAATTTTAATTTAGATCTCTAATTTCATAGATTATTAAGGTCCCGCATTAAAAAGGAAAACAACAACAAAAAAAGAAAATAAATAAATAAATAAAATTGGATATTTTTGTATTTTGATAGAAAATAAATAAATAAATAAATAAATATAAAAATAATCATATCTTTTTACTATTTGTCTATTTATTTACAGATTTTTTGTATTTATTTGATGTATTAATTTTTGAAAAAAATTATAACTGACGATAAATATATGTATTTCTTTTATCTTTCTGAGATTATTAAAACATTTCTATATCAAATTTCTACTGAACTGGAATATCGAGTTTTATTTATTTAGTATTAAAACCAATCCCCGTGAAAAAAAAAAAAAAAAATTTCGATAAAGAAGTATTTTTCAAGCAATTTATTTTGGATCCTTTTCAAATCTGATTTATGAGTCATTGATATATGCACATATTTTTTTAGATTTTTTTTTCAATATTTAGTTTTCTGGCTAAATCATTTAATAAATTCTTGTGAATTTTTAATCTTGTTTAACCTGGGTCTATTTTGTCATTAAACAGGAAGTCTGAGTGTTGTAGATCTGAACTTCCTGTTGAAAGCTTATTTATTTATTTTACAATTTTTTTGTTTGTTTGAATAATCGATAATTATTTCTTTTTATGCTTTTTTTAAACATAGTTTGATTGATATTATTGAAAATTTTAGCCTTGATTTAAAAGAGATCTTTTAAAAATGTAAAAATAATGAAATTGTCTTAGTAATGTTAATGTATCAGCTGTTTATATCCATTGTGTTGTGTTCGTTTGATGTCTATTAGTGCCATCATATTTTCTTTGTGTAAATAAAGTCGAGGTTTTGGCAGGCTTAAAAAGGCATTAAAGAGATGATCCTGATTTTCCTTCTTAACACAAAAGAAAAGGGAATCGAATCACATAAACCCACCCACACGCATACCAAGAAAAAAAAATATTCGAGTAATTTGTTTAAATTGACTTATTTTAAATTACAGTTGATTTTTGTAAGAAGTTAATTTTAAAGAATATTAGAAAAAGAATTAAAATGTTTATTTCTAAAAACTTAAGATTTTTTTTTTCATTGTTAAAATCTGTAAAAATTCTAGATGCTCCTGAATAAATGCTATTTTAACCAATATTTTCTTTAAGGAATAAAGAAATATATCCAGCTATGTCATAGTTATTCAAAATAATAGATCATTTGATAAGCAATAGTCAATTCTTAATTTACTTGAATAGCTTTGATATTTTGTTTGGAATTTTATATTTTTCTGCAAAAGCACATTATCTTTTTCATTTCATTTTTTTTTAATCTGGCTTTTATACACACAATGAAAATAATTTTTTTTTTTTTTTTTTTTTTTTATATCATTGAGTTAGTGACTTTCAGTAAAGACTTCTCTTTAGATCTAAATTTTCTATATGTAGATAAAAATGTTCCAATAATATATAACTGTATTATTATTAGAAATATACTGGAATAAAATATTTTCTTTGGTCTTGTATATCCTCTTATGATTTGAAAAGATTAAAAATTGTTTCTGTCTGTCCATTATTTACTTTTGTTTAGGAATACATTTTGATTTTTCATTTTAGGCTGACCATGATCTGAATGAACTGAAATTGTTAATTGAGGACAGTTGTCAGACAATTTTAGTGAGTAACACTTTTTTGATATTTAAAAAAAATGTTCAATGATCATTATGCGATTATTGTTTTATTTCTTATTAGTACAATGCAGGATGATATAACTTTTAAAGAAATTAAAAAATTTATACCAAACAATAGGCCACAAATTTTTGAATCTCTCAATAAGTGTACTCTTTCATTAAATCTTGACTACTTAATTCAAATAATAAATTAAAAATTTCCGTCTCTATAAAAATGAATGATATCATCTATCAATTTTCTCAAAGATCAAAATGAATTTGTTACATTTCCTTGAATAATATTGATCAGAAAAAAAAGCTTTTTTTTTTTTTTTTTTTTTTTTTTTTAAAACTTTGTTTCTTTAATGTAATGTTTTTTCCCTATGGCTATTTACTGTTGCCTTATATACTTGACTCTTTTCAATTCATCCACCTTGCAGAAATTTTCTTCTGTTAATTTCAAATTCTGAACAGCACTCAGTATTTGTCATACATTTTCAAGTTTCTTTTGAAAAGTTTATAAACAAGTCCCTAGTCTACATATACTTCAGATGATCTTAATAAAAAAATTTAGATTTTCACTGATTGTTAAAATGTTTCTTATACATTTTTCTTCGGTAATCATGAATTAGTCAAGCATATTTTCTCACATATAAAGAAAATGTATTTGCTGTGATATCAAATATTAATAAGATTGTAGAAAACTAAGATGACTGAATCATCATTTTTTTTTTTTTTTATTTCATTCATTAATTCTTCAATGTTACTACTGCCTTTTGCACTTAATATTCATAGTTTAACTAGTTTTTGATATTCCAAATGAAAATTATTAATTTCTAAAATTTTTGACAATCCTGGTGTTTATTATCTACTTATGGTGTTTGTATGAAAAGGAGGAACTTAACTAATTTAGAAAGTTTTTTTATTTCATTTTATATTTTTTATATGATTCAATATTTTTTTCCTTTCTACAAGATCGTAGTGTCCTAGAAAAGTTAAGTTTCTTCATTTAAAAATTAAAAAAAAATTTTTTATTTTCTATTATTTAAGATGATGTCTATAATTACTCCCCACCCCCGAAAAAAACAAACTTTGATTAACTTTGTATTGTTTGTTTGCCTCTATTTTAGAAAATGAAATTTCTTATCTTGGAACAAAAGTATCTTGAATTTTTGGAGGAAGGAAAAATTTTGGAAGCATTACACTGTTTACGACATGAACTAACTCCACTTAAATTTAATACTGAAAGAGTTCATGAGCTCAGTACGTAAGTATCACTTTCAGATACTTTGTGTGTTTTTATTTTTTTTATTCCATGTTTTGGTTTGTTTTGTACTATTTAATTATTTTATAAAATTAAGCTCTAATATTTTATGCAGTTTAATGTTGCTTTAAATTGTATTTGTGTTCTTAAAAATGATGATTTTAAATGACAATAATTTATGGTATATTTATAACAATATCATGAATATTATAAGCATTTTACCAATTAATTATAATTACAGTAAAACAGTTGATAGTGCAAGGAAATAAGATTGTTATGATATTAAGCATATATGATTATGATCAGTCACAATGAAAATATGAATTAAAATTTTGATTTAAGACATCAGTTTTTGAAATGAATCCAATCATCTGAATTGATTCCTTATCCGTGATAATCATTTATATACCAATCTCTTTAAGTTATTAAATTTTTAGGTCATTGTGTATGTGTTATATATATATATATATATATATATATAAGGATAGAGTAAACACAATGAATAGTGCTTGGTGACTCAGTTTTTTGCAGATGCAATCATCAGACCAACCTGGTACAAGTATGATTGCATAGGTGAGAAACTGACAGTCACCAAGTGCTGTTGACTGTACTTATGCTTTCTTAAATTAGACATATGTTCTATCATTTGTGTGTCTGTCTGTCCAGAAGAATTTTTTAAAATTGTATAATTTTAGATTTTTTATTTTTTTTATTTTTTATATCAATTGATAAATCTTTACAACTTATTGACTTGTATTAACAATATTGCCATATTTATATTTTCTGAATTTAGACTTTGCCCTGAATATCTGAAGTTGTTTGAATATAAAATTCTGTTAAGTTTCTGTTATATATATATATATATATATATATATATATATATATATATATATATATAAAATTTTTTTTTTTTTTAAAATTTTATTTTATTTTTTTTACAAGGATTTATTTTATTTTATTTATTTATTTTTATTTTTTTTTTTTTTAGATTTAAACTGTGTACAAATGAAGTCTTTTGAGCTGTATTTTCACTTATTTATTTTGATAAATTCCATGCTTTTGTTTGTTTGTTAGGTATATGATGTGTAACAGTTCACAAGATCTAAGGGAAACCTCAGAATGGGAAGGAAAGGGAATTGTATCCAGGCAAAAACTTATTGAAAAATTGCAATGTAAGTGTTTTGCTATTTTTTTTTTTTTTTTTTTTAGCAATCATTTAAAGTATTATTATAGATTGATATTTGTGCAGTTGTCCATATATGTAACCTTTTAATTGTATGAATAAGGATAATGAATGTTTATTTTTTTCATTTATTTTTAATCATTAATGAAGGAAAGAAATACATCTATATAAAACTGATTTTTATCAAATAAAATCTTATTTATTCTATCATTCAAGTTCATATTCTAACAAGTGAATTGTTTGGTGTTGTATTTTTTCCTCTTTTATCCCTCTTTTTTTGACTGTATTTAGATGGTGATTTAACGGTTACTATTCTTTCCTAATATAACTGGTTTCATGAATTTAAAGTCTGAAAAAATCTGTATATGTTCATTCTATTGAAGTATTTTTATATTGGTATTTTCTTTGATACATAACTCATTAAAAAGTGAAATGAGTGCATTGGTTGCCAGTTGAAATATTTGCTACATTGAATGCTTGAAAAATATGAAAATAATTTTAAAATTATCACATTCATTTAATATTTTAATATTGATTCTTTGTTTTTAATTTAAATATAAATTTCACATAGACAATTATAAACGTTTTTGAATGATGACATTTATAAAACTTTACAGATGAGTTAATCTATCTTTAAACCTAGATCCCGTTAATCGAATAAAATCTTTTTTCTCCTAAACTTGGTGAACATTTTTTTATAGAATTAGGAATTGGCCTAATTAATCAAAAGGAGTAAATGATAGACTTCATTCATTCAGACTTTTTTCTTACATTTTCATTTTGTCACGTACTATTTCTGTTCCATAATAGTTATTGCATTTGCACATAAATTTCATATGCCTTATGTAACTACTTTTATGAGAAAGCACTGGTTCCCACCAGATTACTGAAGTTAATCACTGATTAGCCTGCTTGGTACTTAGAAGGGTGACCACTTAGTAATAGAACGCACTGTAATCAACTTACAGCCTCTGTGTCAGACTAAGCAAAGCATAGGAAATAACAACCATTATGGGACAGAGGTAGTATTTGACAAATACTTTTTTTTTTCTTTTCCTCTATAAACTTTAAAATTCCTTTTAATGCTGGTTACTTTAGAAATTATACTCACAAATTAAGTAATAGTGAAATTTTCTAATTCTTCTAGAAGGTTTTTGATAAAACTTCTACCCATAGCTTATTACATTAAGGAAAATGTTTTTTCATTGACAAAACCAATTAAAAAAATTAAGTTTCCATTGATTTAACCATTACAAAATGCTAAATACTTTCTTGCGTCTTCCATGTTTTTGTAGCCTTTCTTCCACCCTCTGTGATGTTACCACCTCGTCGATTACAGACCCTGCTTAGCCAAGCAGTTGAGCTGCAGACAGACCAATGTCCATACCACAATACCAAACTTGACAATAATCTTGAAGCCATTTCTTTACTCATCGATCATACTTGTACCAGGTTAGTTATTAGAAAATTTTTATAAAAGATGTTTTTATTTATTTTTAATGATCTTGCTAAAGTTATTTTTGTTGATAAAGGTACATTTTCATTTAGAGGATAACCTGATGTCATTTTGTCATCTTTAAAACCAGATGGCTTTGTAAATTCAATAATTGAGTTTATTATTGTGCAGAATGAATAAATAAAAAAACAAAAAAACAATTCCTAATATATCATAATATATTAGTTTTTTAAGATCTTGATTATTGGTAATCAATATAAGAAAGCTTTTCCTTATATTGATTACCAGTGATCACTTGAAATAATTAAATTTTAGCAAACATTAAAAATTTATTTGGAGAGTAAAATTGAGGTTTTCTTTTTGAGGATATTATGTTGTTAATTTTCAAACTCTGAAAATTATTTTTTCTTAAAACTGATTTATTGATATTTGGTAATATTGCTATAGATTTAACAATCCTAATACTACTGATATTTGATAGAATAAGTATTTATTGTTACTTTATTATAAAAGTGCAATGATCATAAATTTATTAAAAGATTAGGAATTGACACTTTGAGATTAGTTTCAGAGCTTGATTAAATTGCAATATAGTTCATGAGCACAATTATCTCTGTTGTGAAAATTGTTTTGAAATTAGATAATGTTATATAAATCAGGCATATCAAAAGATAGTTTACCAAATTCTTGTGTGTTCGAGAATATGGATTTTAAAAGGTTTGAATTTGACCAATTCTTATTCAGATGATCTCAGATTTTAACAGTATGAGTTGAAACTCAAAATTCTATGTTGATATTCTTTTTCTTAAGTGAATAACATTTTTATACCTGAAAAGAAAAGAAAAAAAAAATTTGAATGAGAATTTATCAAGTTATTACAAAATGTCATCAATTTTTCTGAAACACCTTGTATATACTGAAATATCTACAAAATGTTTTCTATTTCACTGTCATTATTTAAATTTTCATTGGATTGATATTTGCTAATCTTTTAGTTTTCGTCTAAATCTACTTGTATTGGTACATTTTTTTTTTTTTTTTAAACTTGTATTTAAAAAGTTTAAATAAGTCCTAGTTTATCCTAATCTATCTGGTTCATAAAACAGGACTTTAAATATATTTTGTGCATTAAAATTGCTATTGCTAATCTCAGATTGCCCTCTTCTCTGTTACCTTCTTCAGTTGATGGTTGTGATTGTCTTGACTCCATGTTGTCTTGATGGTCCATCTTGTCTTTTCCATGGTGGGCTGCATGCTGTTTTGCTGTGAGGAATAAACATCTCTTATTGAAAAAAATAAATACTAAACCATAACACTTTTGTATGCATAACTTAGTTTATTTCTTATCTCTCAAGTCTTTCTTTTTCATGCATATAACTCGTGTACATTTGGGGAGTTCTGTGGAGGGAAAAATATGCGCACTCATTTTTCACACGTGCTAGTCAACATCTTGGAATCAATTTACTAAATTTTTAACTATTTTTCTAAACTCTAGGACTGTTCAGTCACATGATTGAAACTATCCAATCACAGTTTTGATCTCTGGTTCTTATGTTGTCATTCAAATGCAATTGACCTAATAGTATTTTTCCACACTGTTCAACAAAACCTATTCAAATTCTAGACTACATATCAGTAATAGATCTTGCTAATCTATTATGTAACAATAGATCTATTAGTGAGAATTAAATGGAAATTTGTTACCTAATTAGTGAAGAAGTGTTATAGTATTAAAAAAGCTTTTTAAAGTTAAATTTATTGTATAATCACCAATTGTGCTGGAATCTAAACATTAGTTTTGTTAGTTTATGAAAGTGAATAGGTAGTATAAGTGATAAAAATATGCAGGGGGGGGGGGTCTCTATGATGTAGTGGCTTATGTGCTGGACTTTGACATTGTAGTAAGTTTGAACTTCCATTGCACTATTACATTCATTTTCAAATGAATACCCATGGAAACTGTATGAACCCCTTTATTCTCCCAGTTATGGGTTAAATAGTACCTTTACTTTCTACCAAGATGATCTTGACATTAAATAACCCCAAAAGGTTGATATGCCATTAAACAAAGAAACCAAAACAAATTTAAGGCAATGCTATTGACCTTCACTTTGTTATTTCTTAATGAATGTCTAAATTTAAGTGTGAGTCATAGATGAAAGACCTTCAACTGCTACCACACAGGAAAACATTGACAAAATTCACGACAAAGTGGACACCCAATGATGAATGAGTTTGGATTATTTTGACAATGAAGTTGTCCATGAATTTTTCAGCACACTGCCTCTTTTGATTAGTTTGGTTTATTTGTTTAATGGCATATCAACTTCTTTTGGGTTATTTAAGACTAAAGTTTGATTTATTTGTAAGTATGAGTTTAATTGTAATCATAACTATTTTTAATGTTCCATTGCATTTACTTTTTAAATTGCACTATTGTCTATAATCATTTGGTTGCACACAGGAATACTTGAAACCATATAACTCATTTTAGTAATTTATACAGTTATATGGTGTCTTGGGTATGACACTAAACTGCATCTGATGGGGAGGCTCCTGTTCTGAAGATCTGGGGAGTGTGAAGTACCCTTTCATTGCCTTTACTCCCAACTCTACTCTGACCTGTAATGGTAGTACCTGTTAGGGTCCCATCTATGCGTCAAATAGAACTGTTTAATCCTTTAACTGTGTGCAAACAAATGACTGAAATTGTTTGTGTTAGATAGTAATACTTGAAACCATTTAGCTGTATGCAAGCAAATGATTAATATTAAATAGAATTATTCAACTATACCCAGTTATCAAAGCAATAAAACAAAAATGTTTTTAGCTTAAAATAACTTGAAGGTTGACTTTATGTAAAATCCAACCAACCAACTACACAGAAAATGTAAATAGAATAACCCTAGAAATATTGACATGCCATTAAAATAAATCAAACAATTATAGTCTTGAGTAACAACTGCTATTTAATAATTTGTTTGCACACAATTGTATGGTTTCAAGTATTCCTATCTAATACTAATTATTTATACTCCATTATATACAGCCTGTATGAAGTTATAGGTTTTCATCAATTTTTAATGTTTTTATTACTTTTTTTATTGAAGTAATGTAATTATTTGGCTTTACCTTATAAATTCGGGTGGTAGTTTTTTTTAGAATACATCAAATAACTTCGATAACATGTTGATATCACCTAAATTCTTAACTTAGGCTTTTTTTTAATTTTTTTTTTTTTTTTTTTTTTTTTTACTACATCCAAATTGATTGTTTAAAATTTACCTTGTGTTTTTCTTTTTTTACAAAGCAAATTTGAATCAATGAAATCTATGTGATTTGCTTAATAATTTCAGAGAGAAATACTTGAAACCATATAGCCTTTTTAATACTAATAATTCATATGCAATCATGTGGTTTTAAAGTAAATATTTAATGATGATCATTTGTTTGCACACAGTTATATGGCTTTAAACAGATCTATTTGACTCATAGGTGAGCCTCTGAAGGATATTATGACTCTAGGTTAGAGTACACGTGAGAGTAAAGGCAGTAAAGGAGTATTCCATACTCCTTAGAGCTCCAGAACTGGAGTTTCACCATCAGGTGCAGTTTTGTGTCATTCTCAGAACATCTACTTTTTGGGGATCTGAGGGAGGAGACTTACCCCACTTCAGAAGAGGATGCATTTTGTGTATTCTAAGCCCTGATGACAGGGCCATGTGCATCTTTGAGCACAATTTTTAATTAGTGAATTGTATGGCTGTTTTGGACTAATTTTTAACATGTTTAGCCAATCTCATGAAACTAAATTTGAGAAAAAAAAACTTGTAATGAAAACCAGATGGCAGAGTAATAACATCAATCTTAGAATGCAGAAAAACAAAAAACATTGGCTTAACCAGTTTCTGAAAACCAAACCAATTACCTGAGAATGTTATGCCAGAAACTGAGGCCTCCCTCCCTCTAAAAAATTTTGTTCATCCATTAATGCAAATTACTTACTTGAATATTGATTAGCACAGTTTTACCATGGAGCATTGAACTCCTTGGTATCACACCTTTCTTGAGCTTGCTCACTCTTTTTGTCCTGTTGGTAAGGCTTTGAATATGCTTAAAATCCCTGAGAAAAGGGTTGTCCTCAGTATGACACTAAACTGCTTTTTGTGATGAGGTCCCAGTTTTAGAGATCTGGGGAGTGTGGGGTACCCCTTAATTGCCATCACTCCCAGGTCCACTCAGACTTGGAGTGGTTGTACCTATTAAGGTCCTATCTATGAATGAAATAGATATTTGCAAATTATTTGTATTTGATAAGTAACCTCTAGGCATAAAATATCCTCAGATAGGTTTAGATGCAATTAAAATCAATCTCTCTTTCTCATATGCAAAAATATTTGGCTGGTATACATTATGTAAGACATTTCTGCTGTGGAATTCTTTGATCTTTCATAGGAAGCCTTGTATAGTGGTTTCCACATGTAGCAGAATGCTGGACTTGTGTTTAACAAAATGTGCAAGGGCTTGTTAATAATTTAATAAGTCGGTAACAAACCAGAAACTTGAACCTCTTTTATTTTTTGTCTTGTTGGCATATTTCAGTCAATTCATTCTTTAGCCTTCATCAGATGTGTGACCAAAAACATTGTTAATGATATCAAGAATATAAAGAGGTTTAATTGTCCCCAGGTCCACTTTGACCCAGAATGATAGTACCTTTTAGAGTCCCATCTATGGGTCAAATAGATCTGTGGAAAAATTATTTGTATTAGGACTGTATGCAAAAAAACCCTTAAATAACTACTCAAAAAATGTATGCATAAATGTATGATGAATGTGATTCTCTCATGTTTAAGCATGAAATAGCCCTAGACAGGCTGACATGCCATCAAAATTGATCAATCAATCAACTTCTCAGTCATGAATCTGATTTCTGTCATTTTTATGGCCCAAATGAATAGTCATTTTGCCAATGACCACATATAGATCTGTTTGAAAATCATTAATATTAGATAGGAATACTTGATACCATATAAATGTAAATTATTTGTATTAAGAATTGTTACTTGAAGTTGTAATTTACTAAGAATTATTATTAGTTACTTGAAACTATATAACTACAAATTATTAGCATTAGATAGGAATACTTGATATCGTATAACTGTGTGCAAAAAAACTCTTAAGAAATAATTACCCAAAAAATATAAATATACAATGAAAGTGATTCCCTAAGCTCAAACAAATAACCCTACACTGGTTGATATGCCATTAAAATCAATGGTCTTCAGCTGATGTTTCAATGACCCATTTTATACTGCAAATTATCAGAAAAGAATAATCAATGTATTATTTGTATATAAACTGCAAAGGTGTATGTTAAATAACTAGTATAGTTATTTAACGTACACCTTCACAGTTTATATTTTATTTAAGTATAAATTTTTCTCTGGCAGTTGTATCTAGTATAAGCTTGTTCAGGACCCTTGTATACGAGATATCACAATGACAAATCAAAAATGTATTGAAAATTTTCTTTTTAACTACCCCAATGTATTCATAATTAAATGTTTTTTTTTTCCTTTTCTTTGTAGGGATCAATTTCCATGTGATACAATTCAAATATTAAATGATCATTGTGATGAAGTTTGGTTCTGCCGTTTCTCTCCGGATGGCACAAAGTTAGCAACAGGTTCTAAAGATGGCACTTTGATGATTTGGGATGTGGACATAGTAAGATTGTTTTTTATTTTTGTATAACGCCACTGAATATTTCAAAGTCCAGTTAAAAGAACGATTCTGTACAACTGCTGTAGATTTCATCACAGATTTTCTCCTTAAGAAGTTACTAATTTAAGGAAATTTTAGGGTCCCCGTGAGATTGTGTTTTTTTTTTTTTTTTTTTTTTTTTTAATAAATCTTATATATATATATATATATATATATACACACACACACACACACACACACACTTTTTTAAATTTATTTTTTTTCATTGTTTGAAATATTGAATGAATTGTTTATTTCTGGAAAGAAGTTAATATTTTTCAATTTATAATATTAAAAAGTTTATTTTAGCATTTATTTACTTTTTATATGAATAACTTCTCTTTCTTAAACAATTTATTTCTTTTAATCTTTTACTGAAATGAATGTGGCAAGATTGTAAAATATAGGTATAGGCTTTGTAATTTTTGGAAAACTATAAGTGTTTGTGATTAAAATGTTTGGGAACCACTGGACTAGAGTATTTTCTTATATGATTAGAAAACCTTTTAAAAAAAATGTGATATTTAATAGCTAATGTAATTTTTCAGGAATCGTTTGTATTGACTATGCGCCGTACATATGAAGGTCATTCATATGGTGTCTCCTACATAGCATGGCATCCTGACAGCAAGTTCATAATTGCTTGTGGGCCAGATGACTGTGCAGAAGTTTGGCTATGGAATGTCGAGGTTAGTAGAATTAATTATTTACAATTCAATTTTAATTCTAGATTTATAAATTAGATTTTAATCCCATTTTTATTTTCATTTAGCATAATTCAATGTTGGTAATTAAGAGGTTTTACTCTTTTGACGATCGATTGTGGGATTTAAATTGTACATTTGTAAATTATTTTTAATCAAAGAAATTAATTTATATTAATAATATAAATTTAACAGAATTAAGTTATAATACAACCATTTTATGTTAACTTTTATAATTGCCAATTTAAAAAAATTTTTTAAATTTTTTTTTTTAAGGTATTTACTGTAGCTATATGAAAAATTCTACTTAAAACTCTTATGCTAAAAATATTTTTCTTATTCCAGACTTGTGAATTAAAGGCTAAAATGAGTCAGTCTCCCGAGGATAGTCTTACAAGTGCTGCATGGCATGCTGATGGTAAAGAGTTTTTTACAGGTGGCACTAGAGGACAGTTTTATCAATGTGTAAGTATTTGTTATTTCTAAATGTGAAAAATTGTTATATATACTTTAAAATTAAAAATGATCTGACAGAGCAAAACTGTTGACTATATCATGTTATATGCCGCACACACACACACATATTTATATAGAGTGAAAGGAACAAATCTGTTATAAAATTTTTTTTTTCTTTTCTTTTTAATTAGAAAAGTGCTCCAATACTGCTCAGTAGAACAGGATAAAACTGAAAATAGTTTTCTCACTTCTTCATGTTATTCTCATGACTATAAGTTACATGGAAAGCCATACAATCTTCATGTGACTAAAACAATGTTTCATCTAATTATTGTATTTTTTTCCCTCAAATACATATATATATATATATGAGAAAGGTATATTTATAAGAAAATCATACATAACTTGTTAATGTAAATCTTATACAATTAAATATTGTTGATTAGAGATTTTATTTCTTTAAAAATATTTTTAAATATTTAAAAGTATTAACTTATACATATTATTGATATACAAAAGCTATCAAGCTGAAGAAAGTAAACCTTTTGTATCTTAAAATAGAAAAACATTCTATATTCCATTTAGTCAATGAATTGATGCAATATTTTTAATTTTACTTTTTTTTTTTATTTTTGTGGTGGTGTTTTTGTACAGTTAATTAACTTAAAATTAGTTAAGCAAGAAACTTAAATGAAGAAAAAATTGAATTAGTTTCTCTGAAATTTGAATTTGAAATGTATAACTTTTTATTTTAGGACCAAGATGGTAATTTTTTTGATACTTGGGAAGGCGTCCGTGTACAGTGCCTTGCTTGCCAGCATGATGGGAAAACTGTTTTAGCTGCAGATACACATTACCGAATTAGGGGCTACAACTTTGAAGATAAATCTGATTTTCTCATGTGAGTATTTAAGTTTTAGATGCTTATATATTATTTAGTAAGACATTTTCGAGTGATGCTCATAATTTCAGTACTTTTTAAAATTCTTATTCACTGTAATCACTGAGTTTATTTATGTTTAATAAAATATTATTTTGATATTTTTTAAAACCAAAAGTGAGGTATGTACTGCTGTGTAAAATATTTATTAGATTTTTTTTTTCTATTTTGTTGGTAATGGCTGGAGTGTTTTGAGATCTCTCAGTAAATTTAGATTGGGATGGTTACTTCTACCAAATTTCCTGAGAATATAATAAAAAAAAAAAAAATAAAAAAAAGAAAGAATTTGGAGATTACGAGTCAAATCTATACCATTAATGTCAACCTGGTCTGCTGGGGCTGTAGAAAATCCCTCTGCAGAGATGCAGTTCATGTAAGACCAACCTCCAACCGCCCAATGAGTGTCATTAAACAATCTGATGGTGAGGATCATGCCTTGGAGATTTAGGGAATGTGGAGTACCTCTTTATTGCCATTGCTCCCAGGTCCACTGTAGCACTTGATTGGGGCCTATCTGTGGGTCAGATAGAACTATTTGACATTCAAACTGTGCAAACGAATGATTAATGTTGAAAAGAATATTCAGTGTTAAATGGCAATACTTGTAACCACTCCACTGTCTTCAAACAAATCATTAATATTGAATAGAATTATAAGTGTTAGATTGCAGTAATTGAAACCATTTAATTGTAGAAACAATAGCTCTACTTGTGTGCAAACAAATTAGTTCTGATTTTAAAAATCAAATTAGCTACAAACTTTTCAGTTACAAATCATATGTATATCTATTTAAATGTGTGCAAATAAATGATTAACAGTAAATAGAATTATTCGTGTTAAATAGAAATGCTTGAAACCATTTAACTAAGTGCAAAAAGAGCTCAGGCTCATTTAAAAAAAGTTATCTACAAAATGTGTTTACAAATTATATATGTATTGAGGATTTGGCATTAAATAACCTACGATGTTTGTTATGCCATAAAATCAACCCAAACCCATCAATGTTTCCTTCTGTTGCTGATAAGTAAAAAAATTTTTTTTATACAAGTTTTGAAAAGTTTTATGCCTAACCAAGATGGAAATGATCTACAATAGAATATACTGACTGTTTCACATTTATCCAACAACTGAGCACACTTAAAAAATCATTTTAAAGTTTTTGTTTTTTCCTTTTAACACATTAAAAAAAAAATTCAAAAGCTATTTTCTTTTTGTTTGGGATGAGAACTTCTCAACACTTCATTATATTCACATTTTTCAGATGTATCATCACTTCAGAAAATTGTCTTTTTTATCAAGAAATTAATTTTAACTCTATATGAAAATAACTAAAAATCTACTATGGAAATAAGTAAATTAAATAAACTTTTGTTGACTCGAGTGACATTTTAAGAACCAAACCTCTTATTTTCCAGGCCGTTGGCTAGGGCTGTAGAATAAACAGTGTATCTCTGCAGAGGGGTAAGACTCGCCCAATGAGTGTCCTGGATATGAATCTAAACAATCTGATAGTGAGGCTTCAGTAAATCTGGAGTTTTGGGGAATGTGGAGTACCCCTTTATTGTCATTGCTCCCAGGTCCACTCTGGCCCAGTGTGGTAGCATCTGATAAGGTCCTATCTATGGGTCAGATAGAACTAAACTGTAATTACACAAAACTGAATTGTTTGAAATAGAACTGTTTTGACATTTAACTGTGTGAAAACATAACTGTACTTATATTAAACTGAATTGTTTGAAATTTTTATCAAAATGACTTAATTCAGCATTAAATGATCCAAAAAGGGTTGATACACTGTAAAGCAAAACAACTGACTAACCAATCTTATTTTCCACTCCAAATGAAAATAGTCCTTTACATCTTGATAGATGATACCCAGATCATTAAGGGGGTGTTCTTGTGGTGTAATGGTTAAAGCAATTGATTGCAGAGTCATAGTACGCAAATTCGAACTCACACACTCTATTATGTCCACTCTTGGACAAATACCTTTGGGAAAGATATGAATCCCCTTATCCTCCCTTCTATGGGTTAAATAGTACTACTACTGTTCTTTGATAAGGATGACTTTGGCATTAAATAACCTATAAAGGTTGATATGTCATTAAACAAAGAAACAAAACCAAACCAGATTATTAATTAAAAAAATAATTGTTGGTTTTGCTTGACTGATTCTACTTGAATGCTTTACATTATAAGAAAGTTGTTTGTTTTGATACACAGGAATTCACTTAACTAAACAATGAAATTCTGTTACCAAATGACTAGAGCAGTAGCAAAATTGTTATTAACAAATTTGTATAACAATCTTTATTCTCTTCAGATATTTTTTAAACCTTCGTTTCGGTTAATTCCAATATATTTTGTTTGGAAAATAATACCCAATTCTGTGTGTGTGGTGAAAAAACCTCAAAAACATTTTTGAAATAGTCCTAATAAAAGTATCAATTATAGATTATTTTATTTATTTATTTTTTTTTTCAATACTAATATAAATACTAATACAATCCATTTTTGTTAGGACATTACTTTTTTTTTAATCTTTAGTCCTTGAAATTTACTAAGTAAATAATAGTAACTATTATTAAAAGTACTGTGATAATGTATTTGAAAAGAAAAAAATTGGGTACTTGTACTCTTTGTTCCACTATTCTGTTTTGTGTACATCTTATCTTCAAAATATGTTTACAAAATTACACAATTCAGTATTAATGAATCTAAATTCCCAATTTATTCATTTCATGAAAATTTTAAGTAATAGAATTCTAATTTGTGTGTATTTTATTCCTTTTTTGCTTAATAAGTGAAGCCTCATTTTTAGAATTTATTTAAATTTAGTTCTTGCAAACTTAAATTTATTAGAAATTATTTTTGTTCTTCAAGTAATAGTTAGATATTTCGTTAATGATTGTTTCAAATTTTTGAATCAATATTCATGCTGGGAATAAAGAAAACAAATGTGAAATGAAACAAAAATATATTTTGAATAATTTCAATTGAAATCGGGTTAGATGCAAGTTAATGAAAGGAAAAGTAACTCTCTTTAAGATTCACAATAATTTTGTTTGTAAATATTTCCCTACAAACAATTTTTTTCTATTTTTTTTTCCTTGCTACTAAAGTTATTTTTATTTTTGTTTTAGATTACAAGAAGACCACCCAATTATGTCTTTCACTCTCGATGAAACAGGGAAATTAGCTTTACTCAATGTTGCTACTCAGGTTTGTAAAATTATCAAAATAATTAGATTTTCATTTAGTTTTGAGTATTTATTATCTAACATGCTGGACAAAAGTTTTGTAGTTGGCGAGTTTGAACTCCAGTCATGCTATTACATTCACTGATGGACTAACTTTTGGGAAAGGTATGAACACCCATTTTTCTCCCAGCTTTGGGTTAAATAGTATCACTACTGATCTTCTATAAGGATGACTTTGACATTAAATAACCTACAAAGAAACCAGCTATCAAATAATGATGATAGTTATTATTTATTTTTATTAATGAATGTTGTTGAACATTTTCTTTTTTTAAATTCAGGGAGTCCATTTATGGGATGTAAAGGATCGCTGCCTTCTTCGCAAATTTCAAGGTGTCACCCAAGGATCCTATACGATCCATTCTTGTTTTGGAGGACTAAATCAGAACTTCATTGCAAGTGGTAGTGAAGGTACACAAACTTAAGTTTCTTTATAATCATAATGATCTTGTTTTATATTTTTCCGCTTTATCCAAACTACAGAGTATCTCAAAAGTCTGGCCTCATAGGAAATATCACTAAATATAGACAACTATAAGTTTTTACCCCCACTGATGAAATGAGTTTGAAACAATTGAAATGGTACTTCTCAGTGGTTATGAAAGATGGTCATAATGCAGATTTTTTTTTCTTAATGCATGTCATTCTAGGAGGGCCTCAATTGGCTTTTTTACTATAGGGAGGGTGGTTAGAAAGTTTCATATGGAGTTGATGTGTTGGGTTCTCGTAAATCTTCTAAAAATGGTGGAAATCACATTGAAGATATATATATATATATATATATATATCTATCTATCTATCTATCTATATATATCTATCAATATTCCAATTAAAAAATGTTGAAACACTTATTAAAAATATGCATTTTTGCCAGTGTGTCAAGACTTTTGTGACACCCTGTATATCAAACTCTAAATCCTTTAGTTATAATCATTTTTAATTCTATTTAAATTACCTTTGTTTTAATGTACTTTGAATTTTTTTCATTATATTACATTTTTTCAGTGTAAAATGAGTTTTTACTTTTTGTATTTGATGAATTCTGATTCCTTTTCATCTCATTACATTTAGTACTTAAGTGTTTCAAAATTTTCTTATTTCAGATCATAAGGTGTATATCTGGCATATTCGTAGAGAAGTGCCCATAGCTGTGTTGGAGGGTCATACTCGGACTGTCAATTGTGTGCACTGGAACCCCAAAGTGCCTAGCATGCTAGCTAGTGTATCAGATGATGGCACTATTAGGATATGGGGACCTCTTGATAAAGCAAAACGAGGTAAATTACATTTTTTTTTTTTTTTTTTTTAAATTTATTTTTTAAGTGTTTAATGATTGATGTTAAAAAAAATCATAAAACCCAAGTATGAGTGATATTTCTCCCATTGTTAAGCAATTAGTTTTGATTTGTTTTCTGTTATTTTTTTCTTAGCATTTCTAATTTTCGTAATTATACAGTTCTTTTTTTTTCTTTTTCACATTTAAAGAAAAATGTTAGTTTAAATTCAAATATTACAGTAACAAAAAGCTATTATAATATGGAGAGCTTGTTGAATTTTAATTTGAAAATGGAATTTTTTATTCTCATCCTTACACTTTGGAAATTTCTCTTTCTACTGTAAAAAATTTAATAGCCCATTGTTATTCAGTATAAAGAATTTTGCAATTACAAGTATCATTCTGTGAATATAGGAAATTTATCTTTGGGTGTCCTTCAATAAATAAGGATTTTTTTTTTCTTTTTTATTCTTTTTCTAAGTAAATTTTTTTCCATAAATGTAAACTTTGCATTGTTTTTGAGGCTGTTCAAAATGGTGGCATATCAAACAGTGCTCTCGGCTTTAATAGAGAATCTGTCTTGAAATTTTTGGTGGCTGAGAAGTGTAAACCTTGTGAAATTTACAGAAGAATGTGTGATGTGTTTGGAGAAGCATGTTTTAGTCAAAGAAAGTTTTCAAATGGGTTAAACATGAGTTGGCCACTATGAACTTTTGTCAAAAAGACAGTCTATGGAGTGGAAATGCACCAACTGTCTGGTAAAGAAATATTTCTGGGTACAGTGGTCAGTAAAGAACAGTAAAGTGGTCAGTCTTCTGGAACATGAAACAATCTGTCAATATTGATTTTATAAAAGGGGCAACTGTAAATGGTGCTTTCTATTGCTGATTCTTTAGGCAGAATTTCTCATTTATTGAATGACCCTTGTATTCTATTATCTTAATCTAGTATTTTATTTAACCTGAAAGTTGTTTTATACACTCTGGATGATGTGTGTTGATGCTATGATGAATAAATATGAAATACAAAAATTATGCTTCAAGTCATGCTAAAGAAAAAAAAAAAGAAATTATCACCATTTTAAATTTTAGCTAAGTCTTAGTATCTATTTACTAGTGTGAAAAATAGTCAGTTTTAAGCAATATATATATATATATATATATATATATATATATATATATATATATATATATTATTTGGTCCAGTTAAACCGGAGTTGGGAGTAATTCCATCTGGACAAGAAAACTATTCAAGAGTGAACATTTAAATTTTTCTGGTAAAGAGCTCAATGTAACAGACATTACAGAGCAATAATTTCATTAAGAAAAAGCACAACCATAACAGGATGGAAATAAATTTATAATCCTAATGTGACTGGTTTGTGTTTTTTTTAATGAAGATATATATATAATTTCCTGTATTTGTACTAAATATACTCTCAAATTTGATCTCCAAAAGAATATTTTATCATATATCCCATGTATTCTAACAGTTCCTTTTTGGTAGGCTAATCTAAGGCTCATATGTTTGTGAAAATATATTTTCTCTTCAGCTTCTTTGTTTTCCATTATTATTTTTGGAGTAATTCTAATGAAAAGACAGCAATATAAACACATACTGACATATGTGCCATCTTCTGTCAAAAAAAAAAAACTACTGATAAGCCTAGCCTTGGCCAGCTATTTACAAACAGTTTGTATTTCATATATTGTACAACCCCCTAATATTAGGTTAAAATGTAAGTCTCAGAAAGTTGCATGATATAAGTATATACAGTATTTTTTAATTTTTTAATCAAAGTGTAAATATTGATTCTTATAATGCTTCTTTTTCTTTCTTTCTTTTCCAGATAATGAATCTGGCAGAAGTACACCTGTATAATGATGAATGGGATATAAGTTGTTATTTTTAAAACTTTTTTACTGGAAGTAAGGAGCATCAAGTGCTATACTGGCCCATGAACATCACTGTAAGGACGTGAGTGTGTACAGTAACAGTGCAATAGGTGTATTTGTGTCTAAAAGGGACTCTAAATGGAGTCCTTGCTGTATGTGTTCATGAAGAGGTACTTGTGTAGGTTACAAGCTTTTGATTGTTTATTATGGCTCTGTGGTGCCATGATACGTGAAGATGTGGCTCATTCAGCCCCGTGGGCGGGCGAGGTCAACACTGCTGTTGCGATGACAGCAGCTTAGAAACAATTCCCTTATTTTAGGGTCCACTTTGAAAAGGCCTGAAAAATTCTGTTGCTGCTAAATATTTCTCTGATTCCAAGTCTACAAGGAAATAAAACCTTGATGGGGGTGGGGGATAAAAGGCAAAAAAATCTGCCAAATTAAAAAAAAAAACAAAACAAAAAAAAAAACTAAAGTTGCACACAAATGTGCTTTATTATCACTGGGCTCATCAGTGGCAGTAGCAGGAGTAATATAAAAAATAAATAACGATATATGGCTAAACACACAAAAAAGATTACAATTTGGGGGTGGGTGTTCTGGGGGAGGGAAAGAATGGACTCATAAAGAATGAACTGCTTTTTCCCTTTTTTTTTCTTTGTTTTTTTTTTTTTTTTTTTTTTTTTAACTTCAACAAAAAAAAAAAATGACAAGCATTGTTGATTGAACATTATATGAAGAATTGCACAGATTTGATAACACAGGTAATCTCTTGTTTGATAGTGTGCTTACAAACATCATTTCAGCATTCATAGTGGCTTACTTCTTTGCTATTCTTCATTTAAATATTTACACTTCACAACATTATTTCCAGAAAAAAAGTTTATCACTGTTTTGTGCATGTATGTATGAGTGCAACTGCGTGGGTGTGAATTTGTGTGTAAAAGTGTGTATAAATTCTATTCTGCTCATTTGGATTGGACTATTACTATTTTTTTTCTTATTCACACACACACACACACACACACACACACACACACATAAAACATTTAGAGTTCTCTCATGAAAAATCACTACTTTTGTGGTTTTTAGAAATCAAATGTAATGGCTGACTTTGGTCCATTTTGTAATGGAAGTCTGAAAATCTATAGCTATAAAGAAAAAAAAAAACAAAAACAATATTATTAATAATAATTAATATTGGATCTCTGGTTTGCTATACCCTTCATTTTCATAGACTTTATCTCCTTTTCAGTATAGCTACAATGCAATACTTGAAAAATAAAAGTAATACTTTAATGACATTTTAATATGCATACAGCTTTGATTTAAGAAAAAAAATTGCAGTCAGTATCAAGATTTCATTTACTATCCGGTTCTAATAGAAAGATCAATGTTTTTTTTCTCCTTTTCACTCTCTCTTCCTGTGCCAAAGCGTTCCTTTGATATTTTCACTCCATTCAAGCACTTTTAATTTGAAGATTGAATGGTTCTATTTGCTTCAATGCTAATCAATCAACATCAACTCATTGTGCAAGCTGCAATTGAGTTATCTCCCTTAAATAGAAGCCGTAAGTTAGTTCAATCCTATGAGAAAATTGAAATTCTTTTCTCTAGATATTTAAGTATTCCTTTTATATAAGGAATTCTGCTTCCATGCCATTTGATTATTGAGAATTAGGACTGTTGCACTTTTAGATCATTTAAATAGATCTCAAATCTAGTAATCACTATTAGAATAAACTTTTCTCAGATGTATATATAATCAGCTCAATGTGAAAATATTTTGCCTTCAGTTGAACTTTTTTTTATTTTTACTATTTTAATTGGTTAGTTTTTAATTTTTTTTTTTTTTTTTTTTTGCTAAATTTTTTTGTTTTTCAATTTTAACATCACTTGTATGCTTCTTTATATATATTGCAGTAATATTCTTTAAAAAAAATTAAATAACTACCTCTGTCTGATAATAGTTGTTACATTTAGCACATGAAATTTGTATGCATATGTTGTAACAGTTATGGGTCAAAGGTTGTTCTTGTTTTCTTTCCATTATTTAATTTTTTTCTCTACATTGCTCATTGGAATGTATTTATAAATTATGTATAGACTTAATTCCATCCAATATGGTGACAAAAAGAAAATGTTGCTCAAGTTTCTCTGCAAACTATTTACTTTCCCCCATTTCCTCTTTTAATTTTTTTTTAACAGAACCTGATTGAATTTATTTAATAACTCAATCAATTTTTTTTATTGGCTCAAGCTGCCTTTTTCATTCTAGGACCTGTTTTATACTTTGTGTGAAAAGAAAAAAAAAAAAATTATTTATTTATTATTATTTTTTTTTTTTTTTAATATTTATCTGTCTTAATTCTCTATAAGTTCCAGAACAAACCTAATGGAAGTTTGGTATTTATTTTTCCATTTATCAGTCCCGCTTCCAAATCTTTGTCAACATATTAAATAAAAAATTGTATATTTTTTATTAAAGATATTGATATTTAGCTATAATGAAGTAGTATTTTTAATATTCTTGGTTTACAAATGGGCATGAGGACTTTTTAAAATAGACTTCATCAATCAAAATGACTTCTAGAAATAGGTATTAAGATGCATTATAAAAATCCAAGTTAAATGGTTTATATAGATACATAATAAAATTTTCTATTAGATGATGATAGTATAAAATCTTGTTAAAAAAATCACTTTAATCTGATATATTTTCTTTTTTATTCTCATTAGTGTCAAATTTTTTTCTTCTCAAAGATAATTCTACTTGATTTTTATTTTTTTTTTTTATTTTTTTTTATTTTTTTTTTTTTTAATACTTTTAATATATCGATATAAACCTTCTCTCTCTCTCTGAATTATTCTTAGGAAATTAAACTTTTCTTTTGTTTTTGAAGGGTTTTAGAAAAAAAAATTTTTAAAAATAAGATCTCTGATTAAATTATAGTAAGTTCTTGCCAAATGGGAACTTTTTGTCAAATGACTTGATATTGCTCAGAACTGGTGCTCCCTTCAAGTCTCCATTAAAAGAATGGACAGACTGACAGGGCATTGAATTTATGTATTAGTGACTCTATAAAGAAATAATGTATTAAGGGAAAATGGTGTCTTTCTTTTATGAAAGATTGGCTACAAATATTTCTTTGGTTTGAACTGTAGACTTGTAAAGGAAGAGAAGAATGAATGATTTTTTGATTGTGGTTTTATTACTCCAATTATCTTTTTACATTTATCACTCCTCTTCCCTTTCCTGTGTTTGTTTTAATTGTTAACGTTTTATTTTTTTCTGAGAAAGACAGAATTCACTCATTAATTTACCATACAAATAATTTTTCTTAATTGCCAGAGAACAGTTTTCTTAACAGCTGATGTTGTTTCATGTTCATCAAATGTAAGAATTCAGTCAAATGATCATTGGGAGCTTGCCTGGAATATTTTTTAAAAAATTTCTGTTACTATTTCTGCTGATTGTTAACCTGTATTTTGTTTTCCTTGTAAGCTTTCATGGTGATTTAGCCACAAAAAAACAATACCCCCCCCAAAATTGTTATCTATATAAGCAGACAGTATGCATGTATGAAATGCTCTCTTTTTTTTTTTTTTGTTCTCTTTTCTTTTAAACTTTATTCTGCTTAATGTTTGTCTGAGAGTTTATTCCTTGCTCCTCATTTCATATTAACAAATAAAAAAAAAAAAAAAAATTTTCCGCTTGAATTTAAGATATGGGTTGGGTCCAAACTATATTGACAGAAAAATAAAATTGCAACATCCTGAATATGTTATTTCGATTTACTCAACATTACACATACAGGTAATATAGCTGGATGACAGTAAATGATTATATGCACAAATTCTAAAATAAGGGTTAAATCAACATTACCCAAACCCCCACATTAATATTGTATGCCCTCCTTGATCGTTAACAGAAGCTTATACTCTCAAATGCATTTGATCATACAGATGGAGAATACCATCCTGTGATACATTATTCCATGTCAAAAACTTTGAAAATTTTATCAGAATAACTACTCCCCCTCCTTCCAGCATGCAAACACCTATATCCAGGTGAAAATCGGCATTGCCCTTTCAAGATGTGACAATTTTCTTTTCTGCCAGAGTATATTTATTGAAATAGCCAAACTATATTTAAATGTTTTCCTACAACTTTGACTGGTTTTAGAAACTTTTTTAACGCAAATTTTTCAAAACTGGAAAGTATTTCTTAATCTTTTTTTTTATATCGTTCAAATCGAGTCCACACTGGAGTTTCTGCAGCCTGTACTTTTCGTTCTGCTTCATTTCCTCTTTTTCCCTGACTGGTTTGTCTTGACTTACTGACAGGCACTTGAATACTTCACTAAATTTAGATAAGTGCACACACCATCTCAGTTGTCAACTGACCATTCTTTATAGAAAATCCTGTGGGTATGTAAAAACTACAATTATGTGGATATGTCTGACTTTGAATACTATAAAATTTTTCTGTTTGGCTATATGCATTTTTTTTATTTTTTTTTTTTAATAAATATATAAATGAAATTCAGTTGAAAATGTAGAAAACATCCTTCTTGAACACTTTCCTCATAAAGTTAATAAAAAAAAAAAAAAAAAAAAAAAAAAATCTCTTGATTTCATACTTCCCTCTTGACTGTACTTGGTTTGTTTGCAGTTGGATTTCTTTGCACAGTTTCGTGCTTTTTGCCTCTTCTTGTGACACAGATTATCATTTAACATTGATATGTGAAAATAAATGTGTGCACTCTACCCATTAAATAATATATTCCTGAATTCTATTTTCTGTCCCAACATTTAAAAGTCTATATCTATACAAATACTATAATCAATTGCATTTCAATATTTTTCCTGTGCCAAAACAAGTTTCCTAACAAAACAAAAATGAACAAAACAAAAATGAACAAAACTTAATAATTGTGATTACTGTTTGAACATTTTGAATCTGCTTAAAATGATTTGCACAATAAATTCTTAAACCTTTTTGGCCAGTTAATGGTTTGGATTTATGCCACCAAACTTGTAACAAACCATGACTACCTCTCTAAAAAATGAAATTACAATAAGTCCAGTCTTTTTGTTTTTTGTTATTGCTAAATGCCCAGTTTATCCTGCCTGTTGTAGGCCACAAATTTGAGTTCATAATTTTTGTGAAGCATTACAACTAAAATGTCCAAGTAAATCTGAAGCCATTGTTTTTTTTTTTTTTTTTTTAATATTCATAGAATTTTTTTCTCTCGAGCTGTATCAACATTTAGTCTTTAAAATCAGGAAGCAGAATACTTTTTTTTTTTTTTTTTTTTTTTTTTTGTATGGAAGGTGATTAAATTTCTTAGGTTTTTTTTTTTTTTTTTTCTTCATCATCTGAGATTTCTCTATAACTTTAGACTCTCATACTTTACAAACACACTTAATTCTTAATCCCAGCAGTTGATTCAGCAATTTATCTCATTCTTTCTTTTCATTGTATTAATACCGACCCCTCCCATCAGAGATAATTAATTTTTTTTTCTCTCAAGCTGTATCAGCATTTGGTCTTTAAAAAGCAGAATGGAGATTTTTTTTTTTTTTTTTTTTTTTTAAATTATGAAAGTTGATTAATCTAAATCATTTTTTTCTTTTGAGATTCATCTATATTTTTAAGCTTGTGAATTAAACATGGTTTTCATTATTGTTATAACTTTAGACTTTCATATTTTACAAACAGACAAATTTTAATCCCGGCAGTTGATTTCAATTTCTCATTCTTTCTTTTTCTCCCCACAGAAATATAAACAAATAGAATATTTACTATTTTATTTATTTTATTATAATTATTTTTTTAACAGAGGTGATGGTGGTTTTAAACTGTAAAAAAAATTTTATTACTTGTCCTGTAATAGATGTTATATTTATATCTAATTTCATACAATAAATGTAACAACTATTATGGGATAGTAGTATCATTTATTGGTAAATAAGAAACTAAAATTGCAAGAAATCATTTAAACATTTCAGTTTTGCATTTTACTGATATATTTATTTCTTTTCAATTGAATTTATCTGCAAGGCATGAGACTAAATACCCAAGTGCATGCACAAACTTTAATTTAATATTTCAGTCTTAGAGGTTAATGTCATTTATTTATGTACACTTGTTTTTTTACATTGAATAGGGTTTCCAATTTTAAGGAACATTGGCTCCATTGTGGACTTGTGATTTGCAGGTTTTACCAATTCAGTGACTTATGTAAGATGACTTTTTAATAACTCAGAACATTTGTTGTAACTCCTTGTTTAATTGTATGTATATGTGTGTGTGTGTGTGTGTGTGTGTGTGTATACACACATTTGCACACCTCGGGACTTCAGGCTGGAATTGGAATGTGGTGTGATCTCCCTCAGCCATGTTCTTGTCTTTGGACTGGACACAGCAAAAATAAAATGAGGTGAGTCTGGTCCTGGGGATTTTGACTCTGGCAGTACCTCCCCATTCTACCTAAGTAGAGGGTCAGGGTAGTCCAATGGCATGATAATGTTCATGGGGACCATGGCTATTTTTTTTTTTTTTTTCTGCCTTGTTCATTTGTGCACACATGCCCTTCTCTTCCCTCCTCATCAAACTGACCGTACTAAAGCCAAGAATAATTTTCTAGGATATGTTAACAAGTATTAAAAGCTATATAGCAGTCATAAATGTTGTAATATGTTAAAGAAACTGTTATATCTTCTTAATTACTAAATTGTTTTCATCTGAATTATTAACTTGTCTATTCAATACTTATCTAATTTCTACACTAAGTTCTAATAATATCTACTATAATTTCAAAATATAACTTTTTTCCTTATTTTGCTTTGAAATGTATTCGTAGTGTTTTCAAAGCAATGTAAAGGGGATGAATTCTACTTGTAGTTTATGAAGGTTTTTCTTGATTTTGATATTGGTAGTAAAAATTTAAAAAAAAACAAAAAAAAAAAACAACCTCTTCCTTTCAGTTGACTAAATTCTGTTTGACTTTATTTCTTCAAAACAGTTTCTCTTCATGCACCAATGTTGATATGATCTTGTGCTTTCGTTTGATATAAAATATATAGTATGCAATTGGCGTACCTGTACATTTTGGTCATATAAACATAGGTTAAGTGATGGTTATTGGAGATGTGAAAACTTTAAATTTGAAATAAAATTTTTTTCCCCTCTAAAAAGCTGGTTTTAGCTTTAGCAATAATCTCTAGTGTGTATAATTATATATATATATAAAATTTTTTTTTTTTTTTTTTTTTTTTTTTTTTTTTTTTTTTCAGGCCATTATTTTATTCAAATTATAGAAATAAGAAATTTAAATGGGTCCAGTAAATTAAATTTAACTTCAAAATAGTATCCCCCCAACCAAAGAAAACAAACTATGCCAACTTCACAATACTGACTTTTAACCCTTTGAATTTGAGTGGCCAGTATTTGTGCCATTTATTAGTACATAAACTTGGGCATATTTAATGCAATGGTTATCATAGGAAGTGGAATTGGTGACCCAAGTTCAAATCTTGGATGAGTCTGTTTGTATTTCACTTAGTATTAATGCCCTTGAGAATGGCATGGATTTATCTCTTCTTGCCCACCTCCCCAGTTATGGTTAAATAGTAGGGCTGATTGAAATCTAACTTTGGAAAGGCAACAGGTTTAAAAAGGAAAATTTTGAATTCAAACCAATTGTATTCCACTTAAAAAAAAATTGACCTTCTGTTGCATACTGTTTGTGGTGGAGGGATTGGATGAATATACACATGAACCAAGGCGACCAGAATTTTGGCAGTTGGCTCCCCATCACTATTGCTAATAAAATGTTGCAATTTTTAAAAATTTTTTGTAACCTGTTATTTAGCAACCTGTGAAGTGGTTAAATAACAGATTAGGACATTTTTATATTTTCAACTATTTATTGAGCTTGGACCCCAAAGTGGAAAGGCCTATGATCATGGGAGGCTCAGAGTTCAAAGGGTTAAAGTCAGAAAATGAGGATTTAAATTATTTACAAAGACTTGAATTTCAGGTTGTAATTCAAAGGTCATGTTCATGGTAAAATGAAAATGTATACCCTTTAATTTTTTTTTTCTTGCTGAATTGTAGCACTCAGGATCAAGATAAGCTGCCTTGGTGTTATCTGTATTTCCCCCACCCCCTTATATCTCCCAATCAAGATGTACTAAGCATCCAAAATCACAAAGTCCCTTTCCAAACCTTTTTTTTTTTTTTTTTTTTTTTTTAATCCTAATTTTATTTTAAGAAAACAATGAAAACAGAATTAGTTTTTGAATTTTCATTCTTTTATCAATAAAACTTATTAGTTATTTTGTAGTTTTACTTTAACAATAAAGCAGGTTGTTCAAATGGATTTTGGGTTTGGATTTTTTTTTTTTTTACCCTTTAACCTTTTTGTTTTATGCATTTAGGTATCAAGGTTTCCTAAAAATACAAAATAATTTTAAAAACTTTCCTAGATAGTAAGAACTTGTTATTTAAACATTATAAATAATAAACTTTTTGAGTTTTCAGTATGTCTTCTTTAAATTCTATTTCAAGTACATAAAAACATCTTTACTGCAACTTATTAAGTTATATATATAAAATTCTTAAAATTGCTTCATCAAAAATATTTTCAAATGGCCATGAACCAATGATCTTTTTGATAAATGAACTGTTTGCTTTAAAGAACATAAGAAATAATTTTCTATTTTATATAAATTTAATTTTGTATTTCAAGTAATGATAATTTTTTTTTTTTTTTTTTTTTTCAACCTAATGTTTCTGTAACGACAAATTACTCTGCTCTCTTGTTTTGTTTCAAATTTAAATTTGCCCAATGGTAAAACTGGTTTATTCAGAACTTATGTGCTCTATACAAAGAAAGAAATTATGATATGTTTTTATTTCAGTTTCTGCTATGTTTGATATTATTGAAAATATGATATTTAGAGATATATATAGGCTAGCAAATTCTATGATAACATCTTTACATGTAGATTTCACAACTTAAAACTTAAAACTTTTAAATAATATGATGTTTGAAATGAAAACAGCCTCACTTTTCATTTCAGATTTAATGTTTTATAAGAAATATTTTTACATTATCAAAACTAATAACCCAAGTTTTTATCATTGTTATAAACCATTACAATCTGTCCCATATTAGTTACATTTAGTGTTTAGAATTTACATGCAAATGTACCAACCATTATTGGACAGAGCTAATACAATTTTATTATCTCTGTCCTATAAAAGTAGTTATTTAGTGTATGAAACTTATATACAATTGTAACATTTAGGCAGAAGTATTTTTCATCAGTTTGATTTAGTTTTTACGTTTTCATTTAAAACGAGTGATAATTATTTATTTTATTTTTCTAATGACTTATTTTCAAATAACTAATATTACAAATCAGTTTGTAAGCCGGAATCTTTTTTTTTTTTTTTTTTTTTTTTAAGTCATAACTTATGTATATGCATTTGGGTTGAATGAAGAAGTCTGACCTTGATAATACTACAGTTTGCTGCCTGTGTCCCTTGTTGCACTGTGCACATTCCCCAAAGTTTATAACAAGGAATCAACTCTCAAAAGTGTATTTGTCCTTTTGCTCAAGGTTTTTTTTTTTTTTTTCCATCTGGATACCAGATATTGATATAGTAACTTGTTTGACAATATTTTCAGGTGTGCAACAATAATATTGAAAACAAGCTCTTATATTGGCTAAAAACCAACTGCATGCACTTCACCAGAAAACCATAAAGATAATAGAACCCTAATTTTTTTTTTTTTTTTTTTTTTTTTTTAAATTATTTTTAAATTAAAATTTTTTATTTTTTAATTAAATTTTTTTTTTATGTTGTGCTTTATTAAATTCTTAACTTTGTTATTTGAAGCCACTATGAATGTTTGAAAAGTTTCTGTATTGATACAGAATATTGCAGAGTGTTCTGTAGTATACAATTTGTTATGAAGAAACAGAAAATATTATTGTGCAGATGGAAGAAAAAATATGAACAGTGTAACACTATGAATTTGTTGTGTTTTTTATTTTCTGTTGCAACTCTTATCCCAATTTTTATTTTCTTTTAATCCGAGATTTAATATGAGAATGAATCTGAAAGGATTTTTTTTTTTTTTTTTTTTTTTTTTTTTTTTTTTAACAAAACAAGTTTTTATATGAACACATTCGTTTGAAATCTCTGAATTAATGAAAAAAAGTCTTTTTGTATTTCTAAGAAAAACTTATTTTTTAAAGTTAATTTATTTTAATATTTGGAGAACGCCCTCCCCCTCTCCTTCAGCTATCGATGATATAGAATAGAACAATCAAGGTTCTAGCCTTGGTAGGCAACTGGCCTAGGAGAATGACAACTTTGAATTTTTCAAAACCAGGGTCTGGATTCCTTTTTCAACCTTTCATTGGCAGTGACAGTGATGCAGAGCTGTATCGGCCCTTGCCCTTCCATTGGACGACATATCTATGGTGTGATGATGGGGAAACGTTGCATGGGCAACTGCTGGACTTCCATACAACTTTGCCCACCCCTGCATGCAGATCCAGTCTTGAGAAACTGATGGATGCTCCTTCCCCTCCTATCAACAACAACAACTGTTATCATTGAATCTAATTTCAATTCTTTTATTGATTCCTTTTGGGGCTTTCATTTGCTAAAAATGATTTTCAAGGATCCTCAGTATTCGATTGACATTATAAAATATAAAAATCCTGTCAGTATTTTGATTATTTTTTATCTTAAGTTATTTTATTCTTACGTGTAAGTTTTTTTTTTTTTTTTTTTTTTGTTTTTTTTTTTGAGGAATTTTGGTAAATGTGGAGAATTTGAGGTGTAATTTCATAGTTTTATAAATACTAAATTACCTCCCTTGTTATTTTTTACCATGTCTCATGAAAAGCATAATTAGAACTTTTCTTGAAAATTTGTTTCTAATTATTTATTTATTTTTTTTTTTCTTTTTAATTTTTTTAATATTGTATGTTGTAATACTTGGCCAAAAAATGTTGATCCAACTGAGGAAGAGATCCATACATGAAATGTTAGATCTTGGTTAGAATCGTTTGAAAGAAAAGTTAGAAAAAAATGTTTGGTATTTGAGAATATATGGAACTGCTTGTGGTGTAATGGTTACCATAATAGTAAATGGACACACCGACTTGAGTTCAAATGCTGGATGAGTCTGTTTACATTACATATGCCCTTGGGAAAGGTATGAATTTGATTATTCTTTCTCCCAGCAATGGTAGGGCAAACTGGGCTCGTTAACCTTGGTATGGTTACTGGTCTAGGAGAAGGAAAACTTCACTGAAAAAAAATTGACCTTGTGTCAGTTCCAGCTTGTGTGTGTGTGTATGTATATATAATATGTGTGTGTCTGAGTCTTGCTTTAGAAACGTTTTTTGAATGAAGCAACAGCCAGGAAATTGCAACTTTTCAAAGTTTCTCTTGACTGTTATAAATCATATTTTGTAGAAAATGATCATATTTGGTGTCTTTTTATGAGGCTAGGTAAAATAAAAAGGGCGGGGGGACTATAAGTGTGTGTGTGTGTGTGTGTGTGTGTGTGTGTGTCTGGGGGAGATAATTCCCTATTGGTAAACATTTTGAATCTGCATTTCAAAGAATTTTTTTTTTTTTTTTTTTTTTTTTTTTTTTCAAATTATGCTATAATTCTCCACAGGTACTGAATTTAAAAAAATTTTCTTTATTTTTTATTGATTGTTTTAAGAAACAGTCAATTTTATGTCATTCACAGGTGAATTGAGTACAATCTTTTGGGTTGAAATGTAAATTTCTAAATTATGTCATTAATGAGGATGATTAATAAATCTGTTTAATTAATCCATAAACTAATTTCAGCTTTCAATAAGTTTTAAGTCTCAGCTCATATTGAAATAAATATTGGAGTTTTATCAAGACACATTTGCCAGAGAGTGATGTTCATCAAGGCATGCCAACAGCATGAAGTCCCTTGACACCTCCTTGCCATCTTGACAAGTCCTCTAGACGACATCTAGTGTTTGCACAAAGCTGATGAATGTAAGTTTTTGCTGGTCAGCCAACACTGGTGTGTTCATGTGTAGGAGTCCATAAGAGATTATTGTATCCAATAATAAATTTTATCAGACTTTTTAGCATTTATGCAATGTTTTGACATTTTATACAAACTTCAGTGAAAAACACGATAATCAAGTAACTTGTTGATTTTTGACATTTTTTTTTTTCTCCTACCTTCAGCCTTTAATTTTGAACTTATTTTCATTACTTTCTAACTAACTAGTATTATTTTAAGACATCAAGGAACAGCCTTGATCTGAAACATTTCTTATCAGGACTCTTTTTCATTGTGAAATAACACACATACTCTTGAGTAATGAATGACCCCCTTATTTCTAACCCCCAAAAAAAAGGATTTTTTTTATTTTTTTTTTTTTTTAAATCAGTTCATGTATGAACAACCTCTAACTTTTGGCTACAAAAGTATTTTTCAGCATTCAATGACATTAAGAAAAAACATTCAATCATTTATTTATACTTTCAGGTAACACAATCAAATTTAATGTAATACTAGCTCTAAATGGTGAAGCTTACTGTGTTTACTTGCATATTCCAAATATACTAAAACCCCACCACTGATATACAATAGTATTAATAATATAATAATCACATGGCTTTCCTGTTAGTCTAACCCAAGGTGTTTCTATATTACCTAGCTAATGCCTAACCTAAGGCTTTTAGTTAAGATAAGGAAGTTTTTACTTAACTTGTTTACTATTTATAATACTAGTCCCTATTATTATATACACAGGTATTATAAATAGTAAATAACCCGCTATATGATATGCAATATAACACCAACCAACTAGTTGTTAGATATTGTTTGTCTAGTAGAGTGCATGATTGGATGTGATAGCCACTCGCAATATTATTCACATACAACCTGTTCAAAACATCCAGGTCATTAAATGAATGAACAATCTGGCTCTGACTGAAAAGATCCAAACTTCAGTTAAAATCACTATAATCACCCAAGTTCTTAACTAATTAATTTTGATGAGGTTGTGATAGTTGTTTTTTTTTCTCTCCAAGCTTTTAATTCTTTTTAATTTTTTTTTTTTTTTTTTTTTTTTCATATTATTGCTTCCTATTGCAACTAACTAGTTTTGTCGTAAGTCATGAAAGAACAACCTTGATCAGAATCATTACCAATTCGGGTCTGTTTTTCATTGTTGTAGAATAACAATACAAGTGAGTTGCAATAAATAAAATTGGAAAAAATTAAAGTGAATTAATCAAAATAATAATTGATAGGGCTTCACTAAAAACTTATTAATTCAGTTGCAGTTGGCTTTTTTTTTTTTTTTTAAATATCATTAATGAATTTATGAGATAGATGTTTAAATGAAAAATTGAGATTATCATAAAAAAAAATGCTATGGAGGGAGTCCCCTTGTAGTGCAGTTGCTGATATGTTGGACTGCAGCATTGTAGTTAGTGCATCTGGAGTTTAAATTCCATTATATTCACTTTCAAAATGGGAATAGTTCATTTCAAAATGGAAAAATTATTATAAGTATAAATATAAAAAATATTTTATGAATTATTTTAGCAATAAAATTGATAACATTTTATAAGAAAGGGGCAAGAGCTTTGACTTCATTAATTGAGGAAGAATTGGGAAGGGTTACACCAGAAGTATGCAATCATTTCATAGCTGGAATTCAATCTAAAATTCCTGCGGCTGTAGCATTAGAAGATGTTGTGTTCTAATAAATGACTTTAATTTTTTTTATATTATAAAATGTTAACAATTTTATTGCTAAAATGATTTATAAAATATTTTTTATATTTATGCTAATAATTATTTTTTATATTTTTAATAATTTTTCCATTTTGAACTGAACTACTCCCATTTTGAACTGGAAAAGGTATAGTAACCTTGTGGAAGGTTTCTCCCCTCCCCCACCAAATAAGGGTTAAATAGTGTGACTGCTGTTCTCCAAGGATGGCTTTGGCATTTAATACCTTTGTAAAAGTTGATATGCCATGAAATGAAGAAACCAAAAAGATGCTACAGAGAATGTAAGTGGTGTTGTTTTTTTTTTTGTTTTTTTTTTTTAAATTTATGAAATAATTTCCAGGATTTTGAGTTGATAACACTAATCCTTTTGGGATGTGATCAAAACTGAAGATTTAAATTAAAAAATTTAAATGAATGTATGCACAGTTAAACAGTTGCATCTCTGCGGAATATGGAGTACCCCTTCATTGCCATTACTCCCAGGTCCACTCTGACCTGGAGTTGTAGCACTTGATTGGGTCTTATCTATGGGTCAAATAGAACTTTGACATTTAAACTGTGTGCAAACAAATGACTTATGCTAAATCAAATTGTTAGAAATAATTAAATGATCAAACAGTTCTCTGTGTAAACAAATGACTGTTTAATTAAATTGTTAGTGATACAGCAATACTTTGAACTATTTAACTGTGTGCAAATGAATGAGTAATCTTGACTAGAATAATGTTAAATAGCAAGACTTGTAACTACTTTACTGTGTGCAAATAAATGAATGATATTGAATAGAATTATTAGTATTAGCAATAATTGAAACCATTTAACTGTATAAAAATAATAGCAATACTAGGGAACAAACAAGTTCTAAGTCATTTAAAAATGAAATTATCAACCAACTAATCTCTTATGTTTTTCTATTTAACTGTGTGCAAGCAAATGGTTAATAGGAAATAGAATAGTTCAACTTTTTATCAGGTCCCAATAGACTAAGAATAAAAAAATTCGTACTGTTCACTTATGAGAAAGTTTACTAAGAGAAAGAAAATTATTAACAAACATTCTCTGTAGCAGCATAAAACAGGAGTGTTTGTTATGCATTAGTTAGTTTGGATCATAGCTACAACTTGTATTTGATCATACTGTTGTGAATGTGGTAGTGTCTGTAACAGCATTAAAAGTTAATATTTACTTACTGTGTATATGTACCCCCTGATGTTTTGCAGGTAAAAAGAAGAAAAAAAATTATGAAGTCTGTTTCGATACTTTTTGAAAGAAAGTTTTTGGTGAAACACAGGATAGTGCAAGTGTAACACTCCATATTCATCATATTCCTCTGATTTATTTTTAAACCGAAGATTAATCTCAAGAGTAAGAGAATTGGTGATCGAATGGGGTGGGGGATCTTAAAACAAATAGCATAGCTTCACACTGTTTTTATAGGTACTTTGAACAGTTGAAAACTTGCTGGATTAAGGGTTGAATGTTAAGGGGACTATTTCTGTTTTGATAAATACAGCTTCAACCTTGACGCTTTTTGAACACATCGAATAAAAGCAGGTCAATCTGTGATTGATATGGATATAAATTGGTGAACTGATGTGAAATTTGGAGGGGTGGAGAAAATAGCTTTTTTTTTTTTCTTTCTTTTTCCCTCTTCACTGGTTCCATAACTTAGTTTGGTCATTGGGGTGTATCTTGTGTAGCATGTTTTGGGCATAAATAGCCAGGCAGAACCATCCTTCATCAGGTCTCCAACTGGTTTGAATTCATAGTTTTCCTTCTAGACCAGTTGCTACACCAAGGTTAAAGAGTCCAGTCTGCACTTCTATTTACCTATTGTTGGATGTATACTTTTCTCTGAGGTATTAGTGCTATGTGAAATGCAAAGAGCCTTAGTCAGGATTTAAATTAACAATTACTAAGAAGAAAAACATCCAAACATACAAGAAATTGGGCATATGATGGATTTCATGTTTTAATAAGGTAAATACCCCTGTAATATTATGGACGGGTGCTGTCGTCAATCAGTGAAGGTGTCACGAGACTAGCGTGTGCGGGCAGAATGACCTGCAAAGTTAGATGTGATTTTAAAATAATCACAGATGAATTATGTGTTTCACGGCAGTTTCACTGGTGACATCGAACATTCGGGGATCTTCGATTTGTTCCCCAAAATCTCTATATAAGAAAACAAGTCAGGAGATTTTGGCAGAGTTGAAGGCAGCTTTCAAAACAGGTGCGTCAAAGGTTCCGAGGCCCCGACCCGTCCTACCCAGTCTGCTACGACCTGTCTGTCAGGCGTGTGTCAACAGCCAGCTCTCACCGTCACCATCAAGAGGAAGGGAGAAGAACGTAACTAAAATGAACTTTTCGAGTTGCAACGATCATAGCCCTAAGTGAATAATAAACGACTGCTATATTTTTTTTCCTTACCTTCGAGTTTGAGTATTTCTTTTTCTGCGGACTTCTTTCTTTAAAGCACAACACGTTGGTCCTATGTTACACCCCTAAATGTTTTTTTGTAAACCTTTTCTGACCCTTTACAACATTCTTTTGAAATTTCAGTCCTGGATTTTCTTTCAAAAAGACCTTCTAATCATTATTTCTGGGGTCACTTTGATGAATTTGATCTTTTAAGCATTTCATCCAGTGAAACTAGTTCCTGAACAGCTCAATTGGCTGGGGCTGTAGAATACACCAACTGCATCTCTGCCGAGGGCTAAGACTCCACCCCTCTGCCTGCCTCCAACGAGTGCTTTGGATATGAAACTAAACAATCTGATGGTGAGGCTCCAGTAATGCTGGAGCTTTGGGGAATGTGGAGTACCCCTTCATTGCCATTGCTCCCAGAACCACTCTGGCAGCACCTGAAAGAGTCCTATCTATGGGTCAAATAGAACTGTTAGACATTTAACTGTGTGCAAATAAATGACTTATGCCAAATTGAATTGTTTGAAATAAAATTTTTATTATTTAGTGGTTTGTAAATAAATGACTGTTTAATTGAATTGTTAGTGATACATAAGAATACTTGGAACCATTTAACTGTGTGTGAATGAATAATATTGAATAGAATAATTAGTGTTACATCGCAATATTTGAAACTATTTAACTGTGTGAAAAAATTGAGCTCAGGCTCCTTTTGTTACGTTCAGCTCTGTCCAAACAAACGACAACACGTAATATATATAACAATATATATTTATTTTCTCGACGGACGCTTGTGTGAAGTAGGAACAATCAGGAGAGGAATTAGAATCGTTCATCTATGAGGCTTGGACTCAGCGATGTAAGATGATGGCCGAGAAAACGCACACGGGGCAACGACGGGACAAGCTTTCGCGAACAGCGGAATTTTTCAGTCTTCCGTTCAATTCGTCGGCCTTATATTACCATCAAACTCCAATGCGGAGATATGGACACGCCTCCACTCCCCCGCGATTTCTTCCCATAACTGGCCATCGGAATGTGTCACTTCCGCCGTCTTTGGAATGGCATGTTTGCTCGGGTCGGAGGTCAATATACAACACTTTAAAAAATGTCATCAACAAAATGTATTTACAAATCATATATATTTTATATGTATAGAGGTTTTGGCATTAAGTAACCAACAATGGTTGATATGCCACAAAACCCAACCAAATCTACTTCCTGAAGATTCCTACTCCAAAGCAGTACTTCCCTATTGCTTAAATGTTAGGTCACACATTAAATTCTTGTATCAAATTTGCCTTTAGATGGCTGAGGAACAAATAAGATGTCATATTGACAAACTATTTTCATGTCTGCACAATACTATCACCCAGAAAAAGATTTAAAGTTACTCATCTGGCCCTTTGTCAATTTCTCATGTAAATGCAGCCAACATTTGTCTTGATTCTGGGTCTTCGTTGAAAAAGACCTTCAAATTATTGTTTCTGGGGTCTTTTTGATGAATTTGATCAATCCTAGGTGTGTCCAGTACCAGGTCACTGGCTTAATGAGTAGAGTGTTCGCCAATGGTCTGGGTGACTGGGGTTCAATCCCAGGTCGAGTCATACCAAAGACTCAAAAAATGTACTTGATGCCACTTTGCTTAACACTCAGCATTATCAGGTAAGGGTCCAGGGTAAAGTGGATCAATCCTGGGAATGGAGTAGTGCTCTCCCCTAAACCTTAGTGTAGTAGTTATTGAAAAGGGAGCCTTCGAGTCGCCCTCGACTAAGGTCACCAACTTTACTTTTTTACTTTAGGTGTGTCCGTCTCTTCTCGATACATGACTAGGTGAAGGGGATTGTGGACAAAAAGGTCAATTTTTGCTTCTTCTGACCAAATAACTTTCTCCTTGTTATTAAATTATTATTATCATCATTAAGGTGTACTAACGTGGTGTAATGGTTATCGTCGTAGGAAATGGACACGGCGACACGAGTTCAAATCCTGGACGGGACTGATTGCATTTCACATAGCACTAATACCCTTGGGAAAGGTATGAATCCAATTATTCTCCCTCCAGCTATGGGTAAATAGTAGGACAGACTGGGTTCTTCAGTCTTGGTGAGGCAACTAGTCTAGGAGAAGGAAAAGTCTGAATTCAAACCTGTTAAACTCCGCTTAAAAATTGACCTTGTGTCATATCCTGCCCGAGCGGAGGGGTTGGGTAAATAGGATTAAGGTGTACTAACAACATGGATCCCCTTGATTTAATCTCTCTCTCTCCATCCATCTCTATTTGTTATCACTCTTAGTGAGTTCTCTAGATGTCATCCAGTTCCAAGCACTAAAGTTAAGCAATACTTGGGTGAGTGACTGCCTCGAATACCAGGTGCATTGAGCACAAATAAGAATCGTTACAGTAAACAATATGAATGTATTTAAATTATTAATATTAGATTGGAAAACTTTATATCATATATGATTGTGTAATATATATAGTTATAAACGGCATACTTGAAACCATTTAACTGTACAAACAAATGACTATAGATGATTTTAAAAAATGCAATGAACATTGAAAATATAGTAATCAGATGTCCTAAAAAAATTCAGCTTTTGATTACCCACTTGGAGTTGATATGCTGTTAAATTAACCAAAGTAAACCTCAGACCTAACCGATAAAATGAAACGCAGTTTCTTCCAGGCAGCTGTCATATCGATACTGCTGTATGGATGCACTACATGGACGCTAACAAAACGGCTGGAGAAGAACCTAGACGGCAATTACACAAAAATGCTGCGAGCAATCTTGAACAAGTCCTGGCGGCAACACCCCACAAGACACCAACAATACAGCCACCTGCCTCCTATCATGAAAACTATCCAAGTTAGACGAACCAAACATGCAGGACACTGCTGGAGAAGCAGGGACGAGCTCATAAGTGATGTACTCCTATGGACCCCCACATATAGCCGGGCAAAAGCAGGACGACCAGCACGAACATACATACAGCAGCTATGTGAGGATACGGGATATAGCCCTGAAGACATACCAGAGGCGATGAACGATAGGGAAAAGTGGTGAGAGAGGGTCAGGGATATCCGTGCTAGAGGCACGACATGATGATGATGATGATGAAATCTATAAATAGTTATTACAACCAAATTTTGGTACTGAATATCCCATTAGGAGTTGATATGTCATTAAACATAAACCATTAACTATGACAAGCTCTTAGAAGAAGGTAAAGAAGTGAATGATGATGATGATGGCATCATAACTTAATGGCCTGGAGTGGAGTTGAGATTTATATCACACCAAGCACAGAGAAAGTTGCCGGGTCTCAAGAAGATTCATTTATACAATGGAAGTGCCGCTAGTACAATAGTTATTGGCATCAAAAATGGACATGGCACCACGAGTTCAAATCCTGGGGGAGGCTGAATGCACTATACCCTTGGGAAAAGCATAAATCCAATTATTCTTCCTCCTACTATGGGTAAATAGTTGGGCAGATTGGGTTCTTTAGCCTTAGTTAGGCAACCAGTCTAGGAGAAGGAAAACTTCGAATTAAAACTTGATAAAACTCTGTTTAAAAAATTGACCTTGTGTCACATTTTGTCCGTACGGAGGGGTTGGTGTACATATGTGTGTGTATATATATATATATATATATATATAAGTTGGCGACTGTAGTCGAGGGTGACCTGAAGGCTCCATTTTCATTTGCTACTACACTAAGGTGTAGTGGAGGGTGCTACTCCTTTCCTTGGATTGCTCCACTTTAGCCTTGATACGTACCTTATAATGCTGAGTGTTAAGCAAGGCGGCATCAAGTACCTGTTTTGAGTCTTTGGTATGACGACTTGGAATTGAACCCGGTTACCTGAGCCATTGGTGAACATTTTACCCACTGATATATATAATGGACATGAATAATGGTAATGAATCCGACAATAGAGAGAAAATTGTAAAACAAGGTAATCCAAAAAGAATTTATTGTGGAAGAAAGTCAACATTATGACGTTTCAGTTCTAATAAAATATCATCAAAACTAGAAAAGGATGATATCGAATGATATTAAATCCCAGATGGATGTTTTATTAAACAACCATTGGTTATTTAATATCATTTGATATCATCCTTTCCTTGTCCCAATGATGTTTCATTAGAACTGAAACGTTACAATGTTGACTTTCTTTTACATTAAATTTTTCTTTCTTTTTCGATTACCTTTATTTTCTCTCTATCTCTCTCTCTATATATATATACACACTATTGAAAAAGTTTTTAAATGTGCATTTAGGTGCCAGCGTGGAAAATAATTCTGTGATTCATACGTGGTGCCTTCAATAAGTCTCCAGGCTTTTTTGTACAGGCATTTAAGATTGTCGTAGACTCTTGAAAATTCACTATGTTATTGCTATACATCTTATGAGATGACTGACCAATTTTTATGATTTCAGCTTCAAATGAACAGCTACAGCAGCAATTATGAGACGATTGAGGAGATGAAAGAGGCTGTGACGAAGGGCATTGACACGCTCACGCAAGAGGACTTCCATGGGGCCTTCCAGAAGTTGTTGGAACGGTACAACAAGTGCATTGCAGCCGGAGGAGATTACTTCAAAGGGTACTAGAGTTTCATGAGTGTACTATCAATTAAAGTGCCCATACGAAAAAGTCTGGAAGCTTATTTAATCATATTTACCCAACCCCTCCGCTTGGGCAGGATATGACACAAGGTCAATTTTTTAAGCGGAGTTTAACAGGTTTGAATTCTGAGTTTTCCTTCTCCTAGACTAGTTGCCTCACCAAGGCTGAAGAACCTAGTCTGTCCTACTATTTTCCCATAGCTGGAGGGAGAATAATTGGATTCATACCTTTCCCAAGGGTATTAGTGCAATGTGAAATGCATTCAGTCCAGGATTTGAACTCGTGTCGCCGTGTCCAATTCCTGCGACGATAACCATTACACCACGGGCACCTCCTGGAAGCTTATTTAATGATCCTCGTAATATAAAATGTAATCAAAATAAGATATCGTAGACATTTTCATCATTTTTTTAGGGAAAAATGCTGCAACATAGACTTGCACCTGTTTGGCTTGCAGATGCAGCTTCTCAGAGGATCACTTGTGGGTTGATACAGAATAAAATGGAATGACCTAAAATCGTCTTGAAAAGACCCATTGTGAGAAAGAAGATCCTGGATTACAAATACTTGCAGGCACAACATTATTTGCAAAATGATCCCATTTAGAACAGACTTGTGTGAAGTAGGAAGGTAAAGAGAGCGGCAAACACATCTGATGCAGGAACCTAATCAGTGTCCTAGATATGACGCCAAACAATCTGGTGGTGAGGCTCAGTAATGCAGAGTACCCCTTTATTGCCATTGTTTCCAGGTCCACCCTGGGCTGGAGTGGTAGCATCTGAAAGGGTCCTTTCTGTGAGTGAAATAGAACTGTTTGATATTTAAACTGAGTGCAAACAAATGACTTATGCTAAACTGAATCGTTTAAAAAAACCGTTTGATCATTTAACTGTGTGTAAATAAATGACTGATGTTTAGTTGAATTGTTAGTGAATTTGGAATTATTTAACTTGGGTGACTTATATTTACAAATCATATATATCTAATATATATGAATAAACCAGATTTAGCATCAAATAACCTACAATGGTTGATATATCATAAAACCAAACCAAACCAAACCTGAACTAGTCCAAACAATCAAGCTGCCTGTCTGGGTATTTAACTGCCCCTCCCTATCAAATTAGTGCATAACACATTATCGTTTTATAGTGGGAAGCCAAACACAAATCTCCCAAATCAAGACTCAAGTGTCTATTTCAAAAGATACTTGGTTCCTTCGGCATTCCTCATAATGGGACACCCCAGGCACCAAGCTATGAACTCTGCTCTGCTAAGCGTGTATTGCCTGGGAGGAAGGCTCCCCGAAACCAAGTACTTTTTGTTTTGACTAAAATGATTGTTGACCTGTCTGTAGGGGAGAAATGGTTGACTTTTTCTGTTCTGTTTACCATGAACAGAAAATCCAGCGAACGCCTACACACAGAAACACTGGACAGCCGTTTCGACCTTATTAGGTCTCATCAGCAATGTATACGGTGATATCCACCACTGGGGATCGAACCAGCGACCACAGATTACAGAGCCGAAACTCTACAACTGAGCCACAGTCTATATTGCACATAAGCGATGCCAAATTAACTAGCAATTTGGCATTCCTTGTGTTCAATATGGACTTGGGAAGGACATAAATCCATCCTCTCCTTCGACCCCCAAAAGTATATTAAACTGTGTTCTTCTGTCTTGGCAACCAGTATAGGAGAAAGAAAACTCTGAATTCAAATCAGCTTTGCTCCGCTTAAAAAATGATTCTATGTCAAAATCCGCTGTTAGTGGAGGAGATGGAGAAATACATACATTACTTTAAGCTACTAATCTTTTGTGCACACATAAATTTCTTTTTGTGTATGGCAAGATCAGCTCCTGAAAATCACTTGTCCCTACTCACCTCTAACAGTTATGAGCTGATTTTTAAAACAAGAGCCATTTTTACTTTCGCCCCCCACTCCTTGAATATTCGCGCTCTCTGTGTTGTATAGCGATCGTGTTCTTCTTTGACCTGGGTTAGTTCTCTTTGTTTCGCTATTCCATCTTCTTTACTGGGATGAATAACAAATTCGAAAACTTCTATTTTTATGTGCCCTCATTTAGACGTCTTCTCAATGATATAAATGACTTGTACAAAAAGCCGAAGGTCAGCCATTGGAACACTGATGGAAATTAGATCTGAAGCTTTCAACGGCTCTGGTTGAACTAATTCAAAGTTGAAATTTTAGTTTTAGGATTTTAGTCACCTGACAGCGAAGCTTCAACTGTCCTTAAAGATCATTATCAGTCAATTAAACTGAGTTGACTTACAGTATCTTTCCAGCTGTTTAATGGTTATGCCGATTCAACACTACATACCAAATAAAGGATTCAGTCAGTCTTATTTAACATATGAACCTTATGGATCCCCCTGCAATGCTCAGGCGACACACCTCAGAGGTGTAGATAGGACTAATCATAAATGTAATCATTAAGTACTATATAATTCTAAGCAGCCAACCTTTTGCATGCACATTAGGTATGAGGGGCCTTCATCAGTACGAGGAGTAAAAGACACCTTCTGACCCCCCACCCCGTGAATGTAATGTGAACTAAGATTTGTGTGCTAATGTGCTAATTCTTACAGCAAATACTTTTAAAACCCTGTCACTTGAGACTGTAAAATACGCCGATTGCATATCTGCTGAGGAGTAAGTGTCCTGAATATGACATAAAACTGATGGTGAGATTCCATTCCGGAGCTTTAGGTAATGTGGAGTACTCTTTCATTGCCATTATTCCCAGCTCCATCCGAAGCGGGAGTACCTGTTAGGGTCCTATCAATAGGTCAAATAGAAATATTCAACTATTTAACTGTGAACAAACAAACGACTGGTTTTAAATTGAATTGTTTGTGTTAGCAATACTTGAAACCACTTAACTGTGAGCAAACAAATGAGCACTTGCTTTTTAAAAATGTTATTTATAAATGATTCGTTTACAAATAATATATATATATATATATATATATATAACTTGAAAATTAAAAAGATGATATTGAACTTCACGTGTGCAAAAATATATCCAAAGAAACAACAACAAAAGAATGTAAGTACAATGAACTCGATTCCCTAACCTCTTAGTATAAAATAAGACTTGATAGGTTGACATGCAGTTAAAAATCAAATATATATATATATATATATATATATATATATATATATATATATATATATATATATATATTATCTCAATAGATTCTTCCGATATACTTTAACGGAATTATCCAACTTGAGTGTTCAATGTGAAGTTTATAATATATGTAAACATATATGAATAAGCTTATGCAACGCAAAATATCATAGAGAAATCAGAAAATCAATACAAACGGGTGAAATAAATTTATTATGGAATATATTTATTGATTTATGAAAAATGTGCTCAATTCAATAAATATGCTAGATTTTAGGTTTTAAACTGCAACGACTAACATACGAAAAGTTAACAAAATTATCCGAATGCTAGTCGCTATATAAAATACAATTCTACCTAAATTACCCGCTAGACTTTATCTCAGCCTAGCTCAAGAAATCTAGTAGTAACTGTCAGGCTTGGCGAAGAGGAGAAACGTATAAAATTAAAGGAGATAAAAAAGGGGAATGGGTAAGCTAACTTTTGTTACCTGAAAGAGAAGAGTGTCTATATTTCTTAAAAATAGAAACAACCTGTTCCTACAAAGTAATTCATTTCAAGAGAAATCAACTTTACAAAATCTGGCTTTGCATATTTTTTCCGTATGCTTATCGAAAACATTGAACTTTAGATAACAAAAATAATATACATTCAAGTAACGACAATATTATTACCCCCCTCCAAAAAAAAAAAAAAAAAAGGAAGGAGGATATAAAAAAATATAACGACTAACTTGCACGAAGCAATGCCGTCAACCACCAACTATCAATTTAACTTTTGTTGATGATGAAATACCTTTCTTTGATATTTTATGTCAAAGTTCTATTTGAAGCCAATTTATTGGGTTTATTCTTTTCTCGGTGTAGAACCAACCGGGACAATCGTGTTCTTCTAGTTTCCTGTGTAGATTGTAGAAAACAAAGTTTACTATTTCTTTGAACGAGCTTCGAGTAAATCACCGCTTCCTCCTTTGAGATGAATATTTTTCTGTTTCAACACGAATTTTTTTTCTGTTGAGTCTATGGAGGCTTTTACCGAATCTACAGACTAGGCCAACTGGTTCTCTTGTCGGCAAAAAAGTTCAATAATACCGTCTCCAGACCTTAGACTCAACTTTCTTTTGAAGGGGACATCATACTAAAACCACAATTAGCCTACAGTAGACTCATCGCTTCAACAAGCAAAAAAAAAAAAAAAAAAAAAAAAAAAAAAAAAAAAAAAAAAAATTAAAAACTCTGTAAGGAAAAGAGGCTTAGCCCAAGCGACTAATAGGCCTATTTGCTCAAGCCAACTTGCTTAAGAAAAAACTGCCTAAAGTCGAAGACGAATAACAAAGCAAAAAGAGCGATCCAGGCCGAGCCTTCTGCTCGATTCTGAAAAAAGGAGATCCCTTGGCGAGTCACATTTAAATAACTGTAGGGGCGGGCATAACGGCACAACTTCAAAACAGCTAGTCATAATTCAATTCACGATATAATTCCTCTACTCAAAAAGAAAATGTAGATCTATATCCTTGCCCTTGAGGTCATGATAATTACGCGGATGCGTATTTCTAATCTTCATGAGAAGACGTGGCCCTGGAGGTGACCGTACCCTCTGCAAAGAGTATGGGTATAACTTGCAAGACACATTCAGGTTAATTGGCCGCGCAATTACCATGACTAGTTAATTTGGCGTCACTTGACTGCGATATGAACTCTTGGCTCAGTTGTAGAGTTTTGGCATTGCAATCTGTGGTCGCTAGTTCGATCTCCAGTGGTGGCGATCACGGTATACACTGCTGATGAGACCTAATAAGGTCGAAACAGCTGTCCAGTGTTTCCGTATGTCATGCGTAGGTACTATTTACCCAACCCCTCCGCTCGGGCAGGATATGACACAAGGTCAATTTTTAAGCGGAGTTTAACAGGTTTGAATTCAGAGTTTTCCTTCTCCTAGACTAGTTGCCTCAACAAGGCTGAAGAACCTAGTCCGTCCTACTATTTACCCATAGCTGGAGGGAGAATAAGGGGGTTCATACCTTTCCCAAGGTATTTGCCTGAAAGTGAACATAATAGCGCGACTGGAGTACGAACTCGCGTACTACGATTCCGCAGTTCATCGCTTTAACCATTACACCACGAGGACACCCCATGCGTAGGTGTTCGCCGGATTTTCTGGTCATAGTAATTCAATTCACAATATAATTCCTCGACTTAAAAAAGAAAAATGTAAGTCTATATTCGAGCAATCATTAACTGCCGAATTTACAAATTCCAACAATTTTTATTGTTTCTCAATGATATGTATGTACACAGGATTTGGCATTAAATAACCTACAAAGGTTGATTATGCCATAAAACCCACCTAACTAACCATAAACTTTTCAAAATCACACCTGGTGACATGCTTTGGGTATGAATTTAAAAACCCACTCACGCGTGTGTGTACACACATGCACAGCGTGGGAAGAACAATTGTCATAATTCCTTTACTGGATAAATTCAGTACTCGAAAGACGTTTGCATATTTGGAAATAACGCAGCTCATAAGAGACATATATAATAATAGGTTTAAGGAAGTGGGATTAATTTGGGGTTGGTTTATCTGGATTATTATTGGTTTAATCTGTAGCAGAAGGAATTTCGTATTTTTGTTTGGCGCGTAATTTAATTCGACCGTTAGGGTCGACGCATAATTTCACCCAATCAGGATGACTTATCCTATTCAACCTGAATCACTTTTTCTGGGCAGCAGTAATTGGGGAAAGCCGTCAAACACCCTCTTTGGCTGAACAACTTCGTTCAGTGCAGACGTCTCAGTGTCTGCTTTTCAATAGCAGCAGCATGGACACAATGAGGGAAGCGGTCTAATTTATGGACCACTTTTGTCTATTTCTCTAGGACCAAAGTTTCCCAGCTGAATATGAATTAGATGAATTCAATACGCCACACACAGGAACAACTTTACGTCACCCCCAAAATTGGCTATATCGACTGCGATGCCGAATTCCGCTCCGACACCGAACGACTTCACCTCTGGGCAACATTTTCTGGGGACATTTACGCTTCTCCCCGAAACAACCAGAACCACAAACTCACGGTGACTTCAACGTTTCTCTCCTCAAACAGCAAACACGACTTTTGCTACACTATGGCGAACATATCTCCCTCGCACGTTCAACGACACGCGCTGCTTTCTCCACTCCATAACTTCATTTCGTTTCCTTACTTCTTTCGCTTCCTACGAGACTTGCAGCATAAACGTAAACCCTTTATTCCATGCTGCCATTAAAAACCTTCATATAAAACCTTATGGCACCATCTTCTTCTTCGTACTTCTCTCACTCCTTTATTTACTTTTAATACTTAGCGAGGAAGTAACCAAACACACACACGCACGTTACAACTTTTCCTCGCTAAAAAAAAAGTAACAAACATTCCTATCGCTAAAAATCCTTTATCATTGCTTTAGCCATTATAATTGGTTTAACCGCTTTAGATAAATAATCATAAATGGACAGTTTTAAACTGCTACTGTCACAACTTCGGTCGTCTTCAGCTCCCAATTGTTCGTTGGTCGTTATAAGACGTTTTTCTCACACAGAATAGGTAGTCACCAGCAGATTTGTGGTAAGAAGAGTAAAGATGGTAGGAGCATGACAAGATGAAATAAACAACAAAGAAGGCAAATACGAACTCGGTAAATGAATGCCAGTTTTATTTCATGAAGGAATTTAAGGAAACATTCTTTTTTTTTTAAGTCCAGATAAATGTTAATGTTAGAATAACCGGTAATTAAAGTTTTTGGTATTGTCGGGTTATTTTTCTTTATATTTAATTTAATTTAATTTAGTTTATTCTTTTATCACAATTCTCTTACGCACTTGGGCGATAGTTGCAGCATATTATTGTGTCGCGGCACAGGTTTTAAGATGCAACAGCTTAATTTACATATATGTGTGTGTGTGTAGTCAGGCAGCAGTCGTTCATTTAAGCATGTTTCATTTAATAATAAAGACACATTTTGTCAGTATAATTCAATTAAAATCCTTTTGAATTTCCTGATAAGTGTCTTGGTTTCAGGTTGGAATTGGTGGATGAATTTACCAAAATTGTCACGAGCGCTTTAGCATATTTTCTGCATTTGCATATTTTTGTTAAATAACCCCCCCCCAAACTTTCAAAACTCATTTTAAAAACAATATTCTTTAAACATGCAAGCAACGCCTGATGATGTCCTGCAAAAGGTCCGAAAGCGCTCGGGACATTTTTAGTAAATTCATCCACCAATTCCAACTTGCAACCAAGACACTTATCAGGAAACTCGAAGGAATCTTAATTAAATTATACAGACAAAATGTGCCATTACTATTTAATGAAACATGCTTAAATATATATATATATATATATATATATATATATATATATATATATATCATCATCATCTTGTCATGCCACCAGCACGGATATATATGTATTTACATACACACACATATATATATATATATGTATATATATATATATATATATATATATATATATATTCATATAGATATTTACATATAAATATATATATATATATGTATGTGAATATATATATACATATATATGTATATATATATATATATATATATATATATATATATATGTATGTATGTATGTATGTATGTAAATATGTATATGTATGTAAATATATTTATATATATTAGAGGATGAAACTCTTAGTGTGAATTGGAGGATTTTGGGGGTAAATGAGTCTTTTATTTTTGATCTGTAGATGCGAAGTGTGGGTCACTTGTTTAGCTAATTTTGCTGGCGACCATGTCCCAATGGATCTTGAACTAAACTTTCTTTCCTGATATGTCAGCAGTAATTCCTTAGTTTGGTAACTGTGTCGGAGATCTGTCTGATAAACCGGAAGTACAGCCACATACTCCTGACGATGATTTGGAACTGAGACGATCTTGGCTTTTTTATTGATGAAGGTCTCTATCTTTCTGCTTTTAAAAGCGCATCCACACAGCTGCTTAAAGGCAGACTGAAAGTCCGAAGTTTTCAAAGCATACACCCATGGGTTTAGTACACTGTTAAAAAAAGCCAAGTAATGCAACATCTTCCAGACGGTGTACGTGATGTTAATATTCACGATATTTGTGAGAAAGACTCCGATTTGAAATGGCAACCATAGGGAGAGAAATGTTCCGATGATAGAACTTATAGTCCTGGAGTATTTCGTATTTCTACATGTCCGTCTATTTGATTTCAGAGACATTTCTAGAGCTTCAATTGCCAGAGAGTGGTGTCTGGCAATGCAATAAACATTTGCATAGCAAAAGAAAAGGGCGCAACAAGACGGAACGAACATAGTGATGAGCTGTAAAGTATATGTGCTATGCAAAAAGCCCTGCGATGAAAAAGGCGTATTAAATGAAAAGCCATTAAACCAACCAACTAAAAGCGGCATCCATGAAACAATGACAGAGAAACACCAGGCGAAGCCAATAAAACTAAACGTCTTCCTCTTGGTCATTTCGGTTTTGTAAGAAAGAGGGTTGCTGACGGCTGAGTAGCGATCGTATGCAATGATCGATACGGTGAGTATAGACGCCCCACTGGCCGTGGCCTGCACGTGATTAAAAAGCAGGCCAACGTACGAATCGGGTCCCGCCCAGTTTTCGAAAAGAGGAAAAGGCAGACAAAGGGCGAGTAATATATCCGTAGCTGCCAAAGATACGACGATGTAGTTGGCTGATGTCTGAAGTCTTTTGTATTGGAATACGCAGACAATAACGATTGCATTTCCAAGGAAAATTAGGGTCATCAGGTTTAACGTGACCAATGTAAATCCAATCCACAAAAGGTTTAAATCCGCCATCGTTTTCGAACCATTCAAAGATGATCATAAATATACCATTGTTGAAGTTGCCTTTTTTGTTACTCTCTCTCTCTCTCTCTCTCTCTCTATATATATATATATATATTGATATATATCTGTTGGTTTTATTCTTCAGATTCTGAAAGATAAAAAGGAAAATGTTTTAAAATATTGTGTCAAAAGGTTTTTGACAGAAATTTTTAAAATCAAGAAAAATAAAGAACAGGTTTCTTTTCTTCTTTTTTTTTTTTTTTAGACCCGACTTCACTATTCTCAACTCCTATTCTTTCTGGGTAACATGATCGCGAACTTCGTAATTCTTCACCACTCAGTATGTATGAATTAAGCATGCTTTAATTGGCATGATGGTTAGAGTGTTCGCCCATGGTCCGGGAGGCCTGGGTTCAATCCCAGGTCGAGTCATACCAAAGACTCAAAAAATGGTACTTGATACTACCTTGCTTAACACTCAGCACTATAAGGAAAGGATTAAGGGTAAAGTGGAGCAATCCAGGGAAAAGAGTAGCGCCCTCCCTTACACCTTGGCGTAGTATCTATTGAAAAGGGAGCCTTCGAGTTACCCTTGACTAAGATCGCCAACTTTACTTACGTCTATGATATTGATTTTTACAGGTTAGGTGTTCTTCCTTCACTTGAATGCAAAGTTTGGTCTGAGTTTAGGATTTTTCTTCTCCTACACCGGTTTCCCTTTCAAGGCTAGAGAGCCTAGTCTGCCCTACTTTTTACCCATAGCTAAGGGAAGGGAGAGATGGATCCAGAGCTTTCCTTCTCCGAGATTTGTTGCTCTATCAAGGTCACATAGCCTAGCCTGTCATACCATTCTCATAGCCGGAAGGAGGAAGGGATAGATTAAGTTTTTCTTCTCCTTGATTGGTTGCCATATCAAGGCTAGAGAGCTTAAAATGCCCTACTATTTACCCATTGTACCAGACATTGGCCTAGCGGTTAGAGTGTTTGCCAATGGCCCGGGAGACCAGGGTTCAATCCCAGGTCGAGTCATACCAAAGACTAAAAAAAAATGGTACTTGATGCCTCCTTGCTTAACACTCAGCATTATAAGGTATGGATCAAGGGTAAAGTGGAGCAACCCAGGGAAGGAGTAGCGCCCTCCCATACACCATGGTGTAGTAGCTATCGAAAAGGGAGCCTTCGGGTCACCCTCGACTATGGTCGCCAACTTTACTTATTTACCCATTGCTAAAGAAAGGAAGAGATGGATTCAGAGCTTTCTTTCTTGACTGGTTGCCCTTCCATGGCTAAAGTAAAAAGAAAATTAAAGGATAAAATTTTCAACATAAAAGAATTTAGAGCAAAATTTGATATGAAGAGAATGACACTAAGGTCAAATTTAGTATTTAAATGGATAATGTTTTTAGGTTTTTTTTTAGTGTGTAATTTTAAACGATATGTTCCGCAGCTTTCATGTTCGGGCACTCATTCGAAAAGATAACACAGACAATAACGTTTTTAAAAAGGAATTTTATACGAAAGAAACAAGAAAGAAAGAGATAGAAAAGATGAAGTGTTGCAAATTATAGTGTAATTTGCTGGAACTTATCGAAGAGAGTGCCCGGAAAACAAAGTTCTTTGAATTTGAGTACTTTTTTAAATTTTAGTTTTGTCGAAATGTTTCAGTTTTCATTAATTTTTGAGTCTTCTGAAAGTTTTTTTTTCTGCTGAGTTCATGGGTTGAATTTTATCTTTCAGTTGGTTTTAAGACCTTTTAACTTTCAGTTAATTTCAATTGATTCTTCAGTAAAGTTATCTTTTCAATAGAATTCTCTTGTTGAATTTCTTTCAGTTGTTTAACTTCATTGAATTTGGGGAGTCGACTTTCGTTTAATTTTACTTTTAGTTCTTGGGAAGCCTGTTTGAAATACTTATCGGCTATTCAAGAAGCGAGTGACGAAACCTTTCGGCTGGCTATTTTTCCTGTCTTTACAGTCTGGTCCCCGAGTTCGTAATGAAGTAGTTGTTCTTGACAAATAGTCAGAGGTAGCTTTTTGATGCCGTATTGTCTGGAATTACTTCACACTTTTCCACTCTAGCCAAATCAAGTGCCACACATGATTGGTTTGTTTCTTTATTAGAAATAAAATTTTATAAGAGAACATAGTTATCGTCATAGGAAATGGACACGGCGACACGAGTTCAAATCCTCGACGAGAATGATTGCATTTCACTTAGCACTAATACCCTTGGGAAAAGTATGAATCCAATTATTCTCCCTCCAGCTATGGATAAATAGTAGGGCAGACTAAGTTCTTCAGCCTTGGTGAGGCAACTAGTCTAGGAGAAGGAAAACTCTGAATTCAAACCAGGTAAACTCCGCTTAAAAATTGACCTTGTGTCATATCCTGCCCGAACGGAGGGGTTGGTAAATATGATAAGAGAACATAGCCTACAATACTATTCTCATAGCTAAGAGGAGGGAGAGATGATTCGATTTTCCTTCTCCTTGACTGATTGCCCTATCAATGCTAGAGAGATTAAACTGCTCTGCTATTTACTCATAGCTAAGGGAAGGAAGAGATGTATTCAGAGCTTTCCGTGGTTCGCTTACTGGCTGAGCGGTATTATAGTAGGTCTAACGTAAAGTTGGGCGGTTCCGATCCCAGCTTCAAGCGTCCTACGTGTCTATCCACATTGAGAAGTTGTGATACAACGAAACAGTCTGTCAGAAATGTTTTTGACACTTAAACTGTTCTTACATTTAAACCGTGTGCTTATGCTAAACTGAATTGTTTGAAATGGAACTGTTTTTGACATTGAAACTCTACTTACACGAAACTGGATTGAGTAATATAGAACTGTTTTGACCCTTAACTGTGTGTAAACAAAATCTGTACTTATACTAAACTGAATAAGCGGAATTAGAACTATCTGAATAAGCTGAATAGCTTGAAATAGAAATGTTTTTAACAATTAAACTGTTTACTCATGCTAAACTGAATTGTTTGAAATAGAACTGACGATTTGCATAAAATGGATTTGGCGTTAAATAACCTACAAAGTTTGATATGCCATAAAATCCAATCAACCAATCAACCAATCTGAGCTTTCCTTCTCTTAGACTGGTTACCCTTCTATGGCTAGAGAGCATAGCATACTATATACTATTTACTTATCGCTGAGGAGAGGGAGCGATTAATTTTAGTTCTTTTTACATACCTTCATTCTTGCACGTGCACACACACACACACACACACACACACACACACACACACACACACGTTTTTCCCCTCTTTGTATCTTGTTTCTTTTTATAGACACTTTCCTGTCTTAATTCGCACGGCAATAAAATGTAAGTTACATGAGTCGTCAGTCTTTTCTTATCATTTTGCAACAATATACAACTAGGTATCTCTCCCAAAATTGTAACTTAAACCGCTACAAACTTTAAAAATTGATAACATTCATCCTACAAAGCACGTTAAACCTTTTAAAGATAAGATTTCAACTTTTTATTTTATTTCACTTCAAAAATTCGACCCCACCAAAACAAAAAAAAAAACAATAACTCAAAAAGCAAACAAAAAAAAAAAAACAAAAACAAAAAAACAAAAACAAAAAATAACTGCAAAACAAGTGAACTATATTAATTAGTTAAAATAGAATTTTAGGTACAGGATGTCTCAAAATAGATGCAACCCATTATTATGATAATGATTTATTACTGAGACAAAAGCAATTGCAGTCATTTGGAACACGTAAAAAATGCATCCTTTGAGCTAGAGATATCAAATCAATGTTTTTTTTAAATTTTGTTATATCAGCTTCCAGAACATGCAATCTTTTTTTTTTGAGTTTCTTTTCTCAGTAATAAATCATTATCACATTAATGGGTTGCATCTATTCTAAGACAGTTTTGAATGATTTTGTCTCCAAATAAGTAGTGACGGAAAATATTTTTCCTTTCTTGTCCAAGGCATTGTGATCGAGGATTAATATTTGTTATAGTATACTATTTTTAAATCCGAAACAAAAAAAGAACACAACATTATTATTAATAGAGTCATTAACAGTCACATGGATCCAATGTATATTGAAACCCCCTATACTAGGTATTCAAAACGCCAGTACATTCCCATGTGACATCAGCACATACGTCACCACATTCCGCTGGGGTTTATCACTTCAGGCAAGCACTGAATATTTTAGCTGTAACTTCTGGCATTTCAGTAAATATATTGTGAAAATACCATTTATCAGCTCTTAGGCAGGTTGTACTGAACCAAGTTGTACTCTGTGATCTTTTTCATGATTCACCTGTGTTCTTGTTGTTGTATGCATTCAAGTTTCACATTCAAACAATCAAGTGCATGTCAATAAGCGTCTCTCTCTCTTCCAATCACCATTTTCTTTTCTTTGTTTTTCCTCTTTTTTGTCTTTTTTTTGCTTTGTTATTGATTTCTAACAGGCAACACCGACAATAGCTGTTTAGGGGTCAGATCAACTAGATCATTTTCTTTCTTTCTTTTTCTTTGTTTCTTTGTTTCTTTCTTTCTTTTAAGGAGTGCATAAAAGACACAGTGAAGAGAATAGATAACAGCCAAGTTCGTTCTTTCTTTCATTTTTTTCCCCCTTGAAAACAAAAAGAACCTTATTTTCAGTCGCTGCCAATATTAGCAGTGTGCTAAATAAGAAAACAAACAAACAAACAAACAAACAAGCTAGCAAACAAACGAACGAACGAACAAACAAACAAAAAACATAAATAAATAAATAAATAAGAAAAGAAGAAAGTTTGCTGAGTGTAAACAATTTCATAACATTTTTTTGTATTTCATATCGGCTGGGACAGCCAGGAATCTTGTCAAAGTGTTTATCTCCCTTTCTTGATCCTACCCAGGGCTTATGCTATTACTGGTATGATAGTAAGTTTAAAGGTGCAACATTTTCTCAATTTCTATTTCAAGGTCTTTTTATTTACTTATTTTATTGTATTCTTTGAATAATATGTTATTATCTTTTGGTACTAACATATCAACTAAAAGATATGTTTTTCTTTGATAACTGTATCTGGTCTATTTCTCTTTATTTTTCTACCAATTTGAATTGAAAAGTCCAAGAGGATAGTATCTCCTTTGGTTGCTGTTATTGGTTCTGGTTGGTGTTGATATCATTTTTAACAATCCAATAAAAAATAGAATAAAATAAAAATAAAACAAAATAATAGAAAATAAAAAAAGAAGAAAGCTTGCTTAGTGTAAACAATCCAATCAAAAGTTGTGTTTATCCCTCCCCCTCTGAATGAATGAAAATATCAGGTATATCAAAATGTGTGACATTATAAAGTCTTGTGTTTCTGTGTACTCGTATGAGGTGCAATAATACATATGCAAATAGGTGCTACCATGTCAATATTAGTACATATGCGTATTAAGCTATATATATATATATATATATATATATATATATATATATATATATATATATATATATATATATATATATATATATATATATATATATATATATATATATATAAAAGCGGGTCATTGGCCTAATGAGTAAAGTGTTCGCCAATGGTCCAGGAGACCGGGGTTCCATCCTAGGTCGAGTCATACCAAACACTCAAAAAATGTTACTTGACGCCACCTTGCTTAACACTCAATATTATAAGGTAAGGGTCGAGGGTAAAATGGAGAATCCAGGGAAGGAGTAGCACCCTCCCCAACACCTTGGTGTAGTAGCTATTGAAAAGGGAGCCTTAGGGTCACCCTCAACTAAGGTCAGCAAGTTTACTTACTATATATATATATGTGTGTGTGTGTGTGTATGTTTTTTGTCCTTCCCTCCTCTTTGCATTTCTATTAGTCACTACCAAAACTTTGAATTTCTTGCATATTAAAGCGAGTATTACTGACTCAATTCTCAAAAGTGATGTAATCAAAATAAAGCATCTCTTTTTAAAAATTGTTTTAAAATATTCAAATCGCTTTTAAAATATTTTATTAATTTGATATACAAGTATGTTATTAAAAACTTTATTCTAATATATATATATATATATATATATATGCAAATTTCATTAAACATAATAGACATTTTATGCCTACATATTTTCTTCTGGATCCGTTCGAATTCCCGTATTACTTTTATCGTATTCGGGGGAATTGATTTAGATATTGTCCTTAGTTGTATGTATCCCTAGTACTTTCTGCCCGACTTTGGGCCATCATCAGGAGAGAATCTATTACAAAAGTGATGTAACTTTTGTTTTAGCAAATTACTACTGTGTAAGGACGTCTTTGCTGTTGGAGATTATGGCGTTTGCTTTTAAATGTAATTCTGTAAATAGTGCCAGCAGCTAAAGACATTTAAGTACATTAGCATTGGTTTGAAAATTAATTCTATTAAGTGCTGGTTGCAGGTTTCTAATATATAGTGCTTTGAGAATCTGAAGTTTTTGTTTATTATTTTGATGTTCAAGTATTGTTGTGTTGTCGGTGAGAATTTTTCGTAGTTGTGTTGTTGGGCATGAATGTTTTTTTAAATGCTGAGCTATTGAACTTGTGTCAGAATGGTGCATTGTAAGTCTCCTCGACAGGGTAGTTGAGGTTAAACCAACATATATATTATCATTATCAGAGATACAATCTCCTAGGGGAATTCAAACGGATCCAGAAGAAAATATGCAGGCATAAAATGTCTATTATGTTTAATGAAATTTGCATTAACGAAGAAATGCTGCCTAAATATACATATATATATGTATATATATATATATATATATATATATATATATATATATATATATCTGTATTGTAAATGAAAGAAAACTTAACAGACAGTTACTGTGCCATTTATAAATTTATTTCAACATAGTCTAGGAGAAGGGAAGCTCTGCTTAAAAAATTGACCTTGTGTCATATCCTGCCTGAGCGGAGGGGTTAGTAAATATGATATGATAAATTTATTTCAACAAGTGGTGATCTCTCACTACTTCAGACGGCATACAAATTTTATGGAGTTTTTTCCCCCCAAATAACTGTTTGTGGATTTCTCCATAAAATTTGTATACTATCTGAAGAGGCAAGACATCACCACCTGTCAAAATAAATTTATAAATGGCACAGTAAATGTCTGTTGAATTTTCTTACATTTGCATTACAGATATATTCACTCAGTATGTAAGTGTTCTTATATATTTCCTAACTGATCTATTTACTAATAGCCATACATCAAGCATTCTGGAAGAATTACATGAAATTTCTCATATATTCTATATATGAATAATTTCAAACACATCGTCTCTCGACATTAACCGTATGATATGGAAATCAAACCTGACCGATAAAATGAAACGCAGTTTCTTCCAGGCAGCGGTTGTGTCAATACTGCTGTATGGATGCACCACTTGGACGCTAACAAAACGGCTGGAGAAGAAGCTAGACGGCAATTACACAAGAATGCTGCAAGCAATATTGAACAAGTCCTGGCGGCAACACCCCACAAAGCATCAACTATACAGCTACCCGCCTCCCATCACGAAAACTATCCAAGTTAGACAAACCAGACATGCAGGACACTGCTGGAGAAGCAGAGATGAGCTCATAAGTGATGTACTTCTATGGACCCCTACATATAGCCGAGCAAAAGCAGGATGAACAGCTTGAACATACATACAGCAACTAGGTGAGGATATGGGGTGTAGCCCTGAAGACCTGCTGGAGGCGATGAATGGTAGGGAGAACTGGCGAGAGAGCGTCAAGGATATCCGTGCAAGCGGCACGACATGATGATTATATATATATATATATATATATATATATATATATATATATATATATATATATTTGACCCTAGGCAGAGCACACAGATACTATATTTAACTCCCTTTCTATGGAGATAGAATGTGACATATAGGTGAAGCCCTGATGTAACACTGTCCCTGAGTGCACATATTTAGATGCAATAATTCATTTGCATGTAAGTGTGAGCATGGCTATATAAGTATGTATGTATATAGGTATGGTATATACATATGTATAAGCAAGTGGATCATACAATATGTGTTATCAGTGAGTGTGAACATTGGTCGCATATGTGTATGTATCTACATGAATATTTGTGTTATGTATTAATAAAAAGATAGCTGAGTAAGCTTAAAAGAGTTTGACAATTTTAATAGCTGATGAAATAGAAGGATTCCTCAATGAGGATGAAAGGATTAGTTTTTTTTTAATGTCCTTTATAAATTCAAGTCTTTGGCACTAACATGGTCAGAGAACAGTAGTTTGGTTAGGTTTGGTTTTATGGTATATCAACCATTGTAGGTTATTTAATGCCAAATCCATTTTTATACATATATACAGTTTTATTTCAAACAATTCAGTTTAACATAAGTACACAGTTTAAATATCAAAAACAGTTCTATTTCACACAGTTCAGTTTAACATAAGTACACAGTTTAGTTCTATTTGACCCATAGATAGGACCCTATCAGGTGCCATCAATCTGGGCCAGTGTAGACCTGGGAGTGATGGTAATGAAGGGGTACTTTGCATTCCCTAAAGATTCAGCATTACTGAAGGCTCAACATCATATTGCTTAGTGTCATATTTAGTTCACTGACTGGTGGAGTCTTATCCCTCTGTAGAGATGCAGTTGGTTTATTCTGCAGCCCCAGCTGACTGGGCCTGAATATTTTGGCATTTGTTTAATAAATCCTATCAGTGGTAAGACACATTGCAGAAATGGTTTGTAAATAATTTGAAATGAATTCCTATTTATGGCTTGAGTATTTTCTATGTTACTATAGATGTAATCATTAGAAATTTTAAAATCTATTTGTTCAATAAATCCTACCTGTGGTGTCATAGATTACATAAAAGAACCAGCAAAGTCAGCTGGGGCTGTCGAATACACTGACTGCATCTCTGCTGAGGGGTAAGTCCCCCCATCCCAATGAGTATCCTGGATATGGCACTAAAGAATCTGATGGCAAGGCTCTAGTAATGCAAGAGTAATGTGGAGTACTCCTTCATTGCCATTGCTCAAAGGTCCACTCTGACCTGGAGAGGTAACACCTGATAGGGTCCTATCTATGGGTCAAATAGAACTGTTTGATATTTTAAACTGAGTACAAACAAATGACTTATACAAAACAGAATTGTTAATAATAAAACTGTTTGATCATTTATCTGTGTGTGAACAAATGACAGATGTTTAATTGAATTATTAGTTATACAAAGCAATACTTGGAACCATTTAACTGTGTGCAAATGAATGAGTAATGTTGAGTAGAATGATTAGTGTCAGAGAGCAATACGTGTAACCATTTCTCTGTGTGCAAACAAGTGACAGATGTTACATTGTTACTGTAACATAGCAATACTTGAAACCATTTAACTGTGTGCAAACAAATGATTAATAGTAAATAGAAATATTGATGTTCAATAGAAATACTTGTAACCATTTAACTGTGGGCAAAGGAATCACAAATAAATCATATATGTATATCCATTTAACAGTGTGCAAGCAAATGTTTCATTGTAAGACTTGAAACTATTTAACTGTGTACAAACAAATGATTAATAGTAAATAGAAATATTGATGCTAGATAGCAATACTTGAAACTATTTAACTGTGTACAAACAAATGATTAATAGTAAATAGAAATATTGATGCTAGATAGCAATACTTGAAACTATTTAACTGTGTACAAACAAATGATTAATAGTAAATAGAAATATTGATGCTAGATAGCAATACTTGAAACTATTTAACTGTGTACAAACAAATGATTAATAGTAAATAGAAATATTGATGCTAGATAGCAATACTTGAAACTATTTAACTGTGTACAAACAAATGATTAATAGTAAATAGAAATATTGATGCTAGATAGCAATACTTGAAACTATTTAACTGTGTACAAACAAATGATTAATAGTAAATAGAAATATTGATGCTAGATAGCAATACTTGAAACTATTTAACTGTGTAAAAAAAAAAAAAAGGATGAGCACAGACTTATTTAAAAATGTAACAGGGAAATGAGTTTTCAAATCATATATATTTGATCTATATATGTAAAAATAGAATTTGGCATTAAACAACCAACAATGGCTGATATGCCATAAAATCCAACAAAACCAACCAAATATAAAACAGCTTGTTACAATTATGGCAAGCAATTTTATAAAATCAAATCTTTGAAGTGTTTGTGAATTAAAGATATTAATTAACTGCAATTCTTAAAAATGAACAGCATAAGTTTCACTTGACTTACCGTTTTGTATGAGTGATATTCACTGTTGATATTCCGAATGAAGAGAAAATGATGGTTCTGGAGATTGTGACAAGAAATTGTTCTTCATTTTCCTTAGGCACACTATTTGCCTAGAGTGTGATTTGTCTTTCCTTTTTAGGGAGACAAAAATGAACACCAAGTTCGGCCACTTGGATTCATCCAGTGCACTATCAGGGGTAAGAGATGAACAAATAAAATAAAATAAAATAAAAAGAAAGGAAAAAAAAAAAGAAAAAGAAAAGAAAAAGAACAAACATGAACTTGAATTCTGTGATTAAAAAGGAAAACACACACTGACCTAACTATCTATCTCTTCCATAAAAAAGATGAAGGCACTGATACCAGGGACGAGGAGTGGAGTGTTTAGAAATTTCATTGTTTTCTGTAAAAAAATTTGAGGTGTGAAATAAAAAAAAAAAACAGACTAAAAAAAAAACAAAGTTAAAAAGGAAAAAAATTAACATAAAAAATAAAAAATAAAACACAGGTGAAAAATTTCTGCCTCTCCCACCCTAACTCTATCTGACAATTTCCTGTTCATGCACTTCAGCCAAATGCACCAGAATGCTGGACCCTCACTTCGGAATGTCTGGACGATGCTAATCCATAGTTTGTTCTTTTTAATCCGAGTATTGGTTTAACAACGAAGGATTTCCCCACTTTTTCATTTTTTTTTTCGAATTTTCTTCACAACAAATGTTTCGTTATTTTTAGCTCCACCTCTTGAAAGCAATGACTGCTGTCGCAGCTAAACTTGTTGTCCAATACAATATTTACTGAAACAATCTGTAAATAAATTGCCACCATTTTGTTCATATTTTGGCAATGGGAGGTCAATTGGTTCAAGTTTGAACTTGGGGTGCACAAGAAATAAAAATTCCAATTTTTATTCATCAACTTTCATCCAAAAAGGAAAGATTCAAGGTGTTTATTGGAATACTAACAGATGTAAAACTTGACACAAGATCCTTTTTATGTGGGTAGGTGTTTATTTAGTATACTAACAGATATAAAATTTGACACAAGATCTTATGATGCAGGTAGGTATTTATTTAGTATAGCAACAGATGTAAAACGTGACACAAAATCTTTTCTATGTGGGTAGATGTTTATTTAGTATACCAACAGATATAAAATTTGACACAAGATCTTATTATGTGGGTAGGTATTTATTTTGTATACTAACAGATGTAAAACTTGACACAAGATCTTTTTTATGTGGGTAGGTATTTATGTAGTATACTAACAGATATAAAATTTGACACAAGATCTTATTATGCAGGTATGTATTTATTTAGTATAGCAACAGATGTAAAACTTGACACAAGATCTTTTTATGTGGGTAGGTATTAGTTTGAATACCAAACAGAAAATTTGATACAAGATTTTTCTTACGTGTTTAGATATTTACTTTGCAAAATTCAACAAGATATTTTTTGTCCCGTGGGAGGAGCTTATGTTAACTGCTGTTTCTAAATGGTCTCTCATCTAAGTACTGAATGGGAATATGACTGCTTAACTTTGGTCATCTGGTGTTTTCTGTATGACTCAACTGTAAGTTAATAAATAACTTTAAAGTTGTTTGATGATATCTGGCAATGTTATACATATATGTACTAACCAACCCCTCTACAATGAACAGAATATAAGATGTAAATTGAATTACCATGACTAGAAAATCCACCGAACACCTACGCATGATATACGGGAACACTGGACAGCTGTTTTGACCTTATTAGGTCTCATCAGCAGTGTATACCGTAATCTCCACCACTGGAGATCAAACCAGCGACCACTGACTGCAGTGCCGAAACTCTACAACTGAGCCACCAGTTCATATCTCCCACAAGTGACGCCAAATCAACTAGTCATGGTAATTGTGCAGCCAAATAACCTAAATGTGTCTTGCAAGTTACATCCGTACTCTTTCCAGAGGACATGGTCACCCCCTAGGGCCACGTCTTCCCAAGAAGCGTAGAAATACGCATCCGCGTAATTATTATAACCTCAAGGGCAAAGGAATAGATGTACTTATGGTCATGGTAATTCAGTTTACAATATTAATTCCTCTACTTAAAAAATAAAAATATGAACAGAATATAAGTTGAAGGGAATTTTCTGGGTAGAGTACAAATGGTTTGAATTCAATTAGACCAGTTGCCATACTGAAGTGAAAGAGCACAGGCTGCCCAATCATTTGCAAAATTGTTTGAAAACAATGACATGAAGTTGACTTAGCATTTTGTATTTTATAAATTTTTCAATTTTCATATAAATTGATACAAGTTAAAAAAATCAAAATTGGTTTTATAGAATTGGTAAACACTTAAAAATTTATTATTCTGTGAACACTATTGGTAGTTATTTTAGTGCAGTGGTTTTGAAACTATGGTCTGGGTCTCATAAGAGGTCTGCAGCATCAACAACAGGGGTCTGGAGATATTGGTAGGGTGTCTTTAAAATTCATATTATCTGATTAGCAATAAAACCGCAAATTCATATTTCTAGTTATCTATGAAAATTAACTTTAACCAGCAACAACTCAAATTTTGTCTTCTGAGTATCCATCATTGTCTCAAAAGGCAGTCAAAAAGCTGCTACTTTTTGCAACAACATATTTATGAGAAACAGTATTTTCAGTACTTATCAACATAATAACCAAATACAGATGTAAACTTATTGTCTAAAGTAAATTGCATATATGTTTGTCAAAAATATCCCCAAGAATTGACAAATTGTGCCAATCAAAGAAATGTAAATATTACAGGTAATTTTCATTAAATATTTTTGATAAATTTCATTTTTATTTATATGTGTGTCCATGAGACTTCATTCTTATTTATATGGCCATTGATGAGATCTGATTTTTATCTATATATGGATCCATGAGATCTCATTTTTCTCTTTATAGGGGTCTATGAGATCTTATTTTTATTCATATAGGGATCCAGGAGATCTCATTTTTATCTCTATAAGGGTCCATGAAATGTCATTTTTATTTATATGGAAGCTGAGATTTCATTTTTATCCATTTTTATTGATATGGAGGTGCATGAGCAAGACTCTGGAATCGAAAGGGGTCCTGGATCCAAAAAGTTTGAAAACCTCTGTTTCAATGTAAATAGTAACAGAAACACAAGAACTTTGACTGATGATCAGGGATAAAAAAGAAAAATGCTGGATTTAGAGGCAAAAGATTTTATTGAGTTTTAAAAAAAATAATCAATGACTGAGTATTTTCAAGCAGAAAATTTCTTTTTTATCATTGGTGAAAAAACATTAGAATTAACTATGGCATTATTGACCGCATTGATATTTTGGTTGAATTGTTGAAAACAGATACAAAATATGATAAAAACTGATGCTATACAAAAAAGATGGGAGCTATGATGCAAAGAAAAGCCAATACATCTGTACAAACACCAGGTTACACCTCAAGAAGGTAATATTCTGTGTTTGGTGAGATGTAAAGGCTGTCGTCTATCATTAAGTGTTGAATTACGTTGAAGTTAATTCTAAGAGATATTGTCATCAATTTCATGTACTATATCAGTCTTGTGTTAAAAAACGAATTTCACTGATCCATCAGACCATCAGAAAGATATTACAATGGAAGAACAGGTATTTCAAAACACACTTGAGAAAAGATTTTGACTGTGAAGATGGAAGTTCTACCTGATTCACCCTGCTCTCTGAAGATTTCTCCATTTCAGATCTTTAAATCATTTCCTGGACAGGAAACAATAGACCAGTTATGAAAGGTGAGAGGGTTAAAGCCCAAAGAATTTTATGCTCAAAGAATTCATGACTTTCTTGCTTGATGAGATTTTATCAACAAAAATGAAGGAAACTATTACTTTGATTGCATTTGAAATTGATCAGAGAGCTGAAAAAGCTGTGGAATATGAAGCGGATGGTGACACATATTATAATTGGTGCCTTTGGAATATTCTCCAAAAGGTCTGCAAAAGAGCCTGAGGGAACTGTAAATCAGAGGAAGAATTAAGACCCTCCAGACTACAAAGCCATTAAAATCAGCTAGAATGCTTAGTAGAGTCTTGGAGAACTGAGGAGACTTGTGCTAATTTTATGTTACATCAGAATGATGCTGTTCCAGATAGAAAATTCCTCATTAACACAGCCAGAGAAATGAAAGTGAGCATCATCATTTGTGTGAAGAATGGCATTTGTGGGAAAAGTTCTCTGTGTAGCAATTACAAATTCACTCATCTTAAAAAATGTTTCAACAGCAAATTTACGGTGTCCACCAGTCCAAGCTATGATCATAACTGATTGTATTTGAAGAAAAATAATAAGACATTAGCTAGATGGAGCTACCATTGCCACTTGCTTAATTTCATCATGTTCGAAACTAATTCTTCATTGACACTTTTGTTATGTTCTATGAGGTGGGTAATTTTGGTCGGTACTTAAAATCTCTTCACTCTCGTATAACGTTAAATTCTGAGTATGAAATGCTAAACAATACTAACTCGCAATGTTACATTTCACCGCTATGTTGTATATACATGCTAGTGTCTCTCTACTCTTTTGTCAGACCTCTACCTGACCCATTTTTATATGCACCACTTCTAGTCCCATGAACTCCAGTAGCACAATCCATTTTTACTCTTGTGTTTGTTGGCGAGTTTGAACCACAAGTTGGTATCGGTACATTCTTCTATATAACACAGGTTCACTTGCTCCACACAGGTAACAGTTTAAGATGTGGGAGGTATTTCTGCTGCAACCAGAAGTAACTCTTCACTGTTACTACTCCCAGGTCTACTCTGACTCGGAGTGGTAGTACTTGATAGTGTCTCATCTATGGTCTTATTTGTGTCAAATAGCAATACTTATAACCCCTTCACTATGAGCAAACAAATGATTAATATTGAATAGAATTATGAGTCTTAGATAGCAATACTTGAAACAATTTAACTGTGTGCAAATAATAGCAATACTTAATTGTATGTAAACAAATTAACTCTTGCTTTTTTTTTGATAAAATTGTCTACCAACTATTCCATTACAAATCATGTGTATATCCATTTAACTGTGTGCAAACAAATGATCAACTGTGAAAACAAACTGTGTTTGAAAGGAATACTAGAAACCATTTAACTGTGAGCAAACAAATAAGCTCTGGATCATTTGAAAATGTTATCTACAAAGTATGTCTTTACAAATCCTATATATTTAATATATATGTACAAAAAAGTTGGCATTAAATAATGTACAGGGGTTGATATGCCATAAAAACCCGTTGTGTAATGGTTATCGTCGTTAGAAATGGACACAACGACACGAGTTCAAATCCTGTATGAGACTAATTGCATTTCACATTGCACTAATTCTCTTGGGAAAGGTATGAATCCAATTATTCTCCCTCCAGCTATGGGTAAAATAGTCGGGCAGGCTAAGTTCTTCAGCCTTGGTGAGGCAACTAGTCTAGGAGAAGGGAAACTCTGAATTCAAACCTGTTAAGCTCCACTTAAAAGATTGACCTTGCGATACGAGTTCAAATCCTGGACGAGACTGATTGCATTTCATATGGCACTAATATCCTTGGGAAAGGTATGAATCCAATTATTCTCCCTCCAGCTATGGGTAGATAGTAGGACAGACTGGGTTCTTCAGCCTTGGTTAGGTAACTAGTCTAGGAGAAGGAAAACTCTGAATTCAAACCTGTTAAACTCCGCTTAAAAAATTGACCTTGTGTCATATCCTGCCCGAGCGGAGGGGTTGGTAAATATTACCTTGTGTCATATCCTGCCCGAGTGGAGGGTTAGTAAATATGGATATGCCATAAAAACCAACCAACATATCAACCCCTTTTCTATTTATTCATAGCTAGATGAAGGAGCAGACATATCCTCACATATACATACATATGTACACATTTATACAAGTGTACGTATTTACTCAACCCACGGCCACAAGCCAAGTGTGATACAAAGTCAGTCTTTAAGAAGAGTACGTTAGTTTCAATTCAGACTTTTCCTCCTCTTTGACAGGTTGCCTATCCAAGGCTGAAGAAATCAGTCTGCCCTACTATTCATTCATCACTGGGGGAAGAAACAAGGATTTATGCCTTTCCCAAGAACATTTGCACAAAGTGAAACGCAAATAATCTCGTGCAGGATTTGTAATCTTGTTTATAGAGCCTGGGGAGTGAAAAACCACATCTTTATTGCCATTACTCCCAGGTCAACTCCGACCCGGAGTAGTAGTACCTATTAGGGTTAAATTGACCTGTTTAAAAATTATTAGTATTAGACAGGAATAGTTGATACCATATAACCGTGCGCAAAGTATTTGTAATGGGAATAGTTACTTGAAGCAACAAAAGGGGAGTCTCTTTGGTATTGTGGTTAATGTGTTAGACTGTGACATTTTAGTGAGTGAGTTCAAACTCCAGTCATACTATTACATTCACTTTCAGTCTAGTACCCTTGGGAAAAGTATAAACCCCTTTATCCCTCCAAGCTATGGGTTAAGTAGTACCACTACTTTTCTACAAGACTGGCTTTGGTATTAAATATCTCACAAAGGTTGATATACCATTAAAAAAAGAAACCAAACCTTGAAGCTAGAATTGTTTACAAATGATTATTATTGTTAAATAAGAATAAATATGCTTGAAGCCAGGTCGACTGGGGCTGTAGAATACACTGGTTGCATCTCTGTAGAGGGTTAAGACCACCGATGAGTGTCCTGGATATGACGCTAAACAATCTGATGGTTCGGCGCCAGTAATGCTAGAGCTTTGGGAAATGTGGAGTACACCTTCATTGCCATCATTCCCAGGTCCATTCTGGCCTGGGTGGTAGCATTTGACAGGGTCCTATCAATGGATCAAATAGAACTGTTTGACATTTAAACTGAGTGCAAATAAATGAATTATGCTAAACAGAATTGTAAGAAATAGAACTGTTTGATTATTTAACTTTGTGTAAGCAATACATAGCAATACTTGGAACATTTAACTTAGTTGACTTATGCTAAATTTAATTGGTAGAAGTAGAAGTCTTTAATCATTTAACTGTGTGTGTCTACAATTGTGTTTACAAATCATATAATTAATATAAATATTATTTTAATATATATGTAAGAACAGGATTTGGCATTAAATAACTGTTGTGGACCTGTAAAAGGTCTGGAAGAAAGACACAAACTCTGGATTACGTGGAACAAGTATATTGAACAAAAATATAAATAAAGCATAGGTAAAAGAGTGTTTCTAGACGACTGCAAGAAATAGGGCTGTTTAATCGAACCCCAAGGAAGAAACCACTTGTTAGTTCGAAGAATAAGAAGAAGAGATTAGAGTTTGCAAACAGGTATGTAATTTGGACATATGAAAATTGGGCAAAAGTATTTTTCAGTTATGAAAGCAGGTTTAATTTATTTGGAAATGCTGGAAAAAAAATAATGTAAAGAGACGTATTGGTGAAAGATTAAATGCAAAGTGTACTAAGAAAACTGTCAAGTCTGGGGGCGGAAGCGTCATGGTATTTGGAATGTTTTCTAGCCAAGGTACAACGCCTCTTGTCCGGTTACAAACTCGTGTAAACGCGCAGATCTATAAAAACATTGTTCAAGATCATGTTGTGCCAATCATACAGAATTCAGGTTTCGATAGGGCTACCTTTATGCAAGATAATGCCCCATGTTACAAGGCAAAGATGGTAATAAGTTACCTTAGCGAGCAAGATTTCGAAATTATGGATTGGCCACCGCAAAGTCCAGACTTAAATCCAATAGAAAATCTTTGGAAGACCTTAGGAGTGAAAGTTATGGAAAGAAATCCCACTAACACGGAGGATTTGTGGGTGAAGCTTCAAGAAGAATGGTCTAAAATTAGTATCGAGGATTGTCAAGAACTGTGCAGCTGTCATTGAGAGCAAGGGCTCATTTACTAAATATTGATTGTACATGTATTTTTATTGTTTTTTGGCTGTTTACATTGTTTTTCTCAATTTTGTCCCTTACTTTTGGACGATCCTATTTTGAAAATAAATAGATAATTGTTATAATTCTTTTTCTATCCTTTGCAAATGATTCAAATTTTAGTATGTTATTATGGATGATAACGACTACCAGTCGTTAAAATTTCAGCTTTTCACAGTTGTTATTTCTAACAAATATTAGGTTTTAAAATTTTGTACCTTAATTTTGGACGCTACTGTATATATATATTTTAAAACCATTATAGCGGTTTCGGGAATTGTTAATTTCTCTAGCACTATATTTTTTAGGCAACACAAATGAATTACGAAACTTTTCTTTAACAACACAACAACGAAAGTTCTTTATTTGCAGCTTTGAATATTTGGTTTGCTTTTGGTGCTGCAAGACTCGTGGAGTTTAGGCTTGTTAGTGTTGGAGACGAAATGGCTTAGCGGGGTGTTGATAAAGCAGCGTGTGTTGTCGGACGTGTGAGGGATTGTGTTTAGAGTCACCGTGTAGTTTTGTATCTGGTATTTGGGGGAGAGTATGCGTTATCTCCATTAATGTGGGCCAGAGGTGAAATGGTAGCTAGTGTGTCGAGAGCAGAGTTACGCTCGGATCGACATAGCCATTTTTTGGGTTGACATGAAGTGGTGCCTGTGGAAGGCATGCTGAATGCATCCAATTCATATTCAACTGGGATTCCTTGTAAGAAATCCATAAATTAGATGGTTCCCTCGTTGAGTGTCCATGTTGCTGCTGCTAGTGTTAAAGCCACAGTGAGATGTCCACACTGGGTGGCTTGTCTAGCTAAAAAGCATCGCTAAGTAGGGACGGGCCAGAGGAACGTCTGTTCTGGTCGCCGTCTCACGCCGAAGAGAGTGGGTTTGGCCGCTCACCCGTTTTGCAAGCCGGAAATGAAGGTCCGGGCTGAATAGGATAAGTCATCCTGATTGGGTGAAATTAAGTGTTGAAATAATTTGAGCGCCAAACCAAAATACGAGATTTTCCTCTTCTCTACACCATGTATCCAAATGTAACTGTTCATTCTGGGCCTTGCATGGGTGTTGTGCGCAATGTATTTATTCCACTTCTGTACTCACTTCTGTACTTAAATTATAAAACAGTTTACGCTGCTCAAAAACATTTTTGCATATATACAACACATATGTTGTGTTTCTATATATCAAGTGGTTCACTATATAAAAAGGGTTTATATACCATTGAACAAAGAAAGTGAACCGAATAACATAAAAAGATATTTTTACCAAAATATATCAAATAATAAAATAATATCTTTTAGAAAGTTTTTTTAATTGAACTTTTTTGTTTTTTTTTTACTTTACACACACACACATATATATATATATATAGTAAAAATGAATCTAAAAGCACAAACGGGCATATTGCTACTGACAGTTTCATGCCTGGGTGATCATCATAAAGGATTAAAAAAAAAAAGGAATGAACAAATTGCTATGACCACTTATATATATATTTTTTTCCTCGTATACATATCTAATCTATTGGATTCTCAGATAAAAAATCTTCTGATTCACCAAGAATTCATAAATAGCACAGAATTTTATTAAATTTAACACATACGAATATATATCTGAAACCAGAAGAGTTATCTATCCCTGTCTGTTTGGTTTGGTTTCTTTGTTTAATGGCATATCAACCTTTGTAGGTTATTTAATGCCAAAGCTATTCTCCTAGAACAGTAGTGGTACTATTTAACCCATAGCTGGGAGGTAATGTGGGAGTTCATACCTTTCCCAAGGGTATTTGCCCAAAAGTGAACATAATAGCGCGACTGGAATATGAACTCACTTAATACGATTCCGCAGTCCATCGCTTTAACCATTACACCACGAGGACACCCCCTATCCCTGTCTGTATCTATATATATCTAAGTCTATACCTACCTATCTACCTATCTATCTATCTATCTATCCTAGTTGTCATATCTATCTAAGTCTATTTATCTATCCAAGTCACCCAATCCACTGAGCTGTAGAATATGCTGACTGCACAATTGCAGAGGGGTAAGACACTCTTTACGACACTAAACCAACTGATGGTGTTATCCAGTCCTGAAGCTTTGGTGAGTGAGGAGTACTTCTTCATAGCAATTATTTTCACTTCCACTCAGAACTTGAGTGGTAGTACTGTTAAGGTTCCATCTATGGATTAAAATAGAACTATTCAATCATGTACTATATTCAAAGCCATTTTATAGGATACACATTTTTTTTAGTCTTAAAATAAGCAATAAAAACATACTTAAGAACATTCTAGAAATTTAGGATCAAAACCGTATTAGCATTTAAGTCACATTTTTTATATTTTTCAACCAATCAGCTAAAAACATAGAATAGAACATTCTAGAAAAATAGGATCGGAAGTGAACTAACAGAAAATATTTAGGCTTGAAAATAAAATCATAAAACCCGCTATGAACTTAATGTAAGTAAGAACGACTTATTTACGGACTCCGTTAACATACACACATCTTTAAACAAATTTATTTTCTTCTTGCCAAACTTTATTTTCCAAAAGGCCATTTACACATCATGTATTTTACTTGTTTTCATATTCTGTTATATGCATATTAAATTGTTTGTTGTTTAATGTTCGTTGTGTTCTATTCCATTTCTTTTACGCGATTGTAAAGTTTTGTGTTGTATTTGTGGTGGAAATAATTTAGAGAGCAATACCCGTAAATTACGGACGCACATCTACTGAAATAACCAAATTACATACAACCCCCACAATTTAATTAACTATTTAATTAACAAATAATTTTTATCAAATAAAACTATTCATGTTAGCAATACTTGAAACTATTTAACTGTGTGCAAACAAATGAGCCCTGGCTCATCTAAAAACAATGTTACTTATAAACTATTTGCTAACAAATCACACACACACACACACTCACACGCACACACACACACACACACACACACACACACACACACACACACACATATATATATATATATATATATATATATATATATATATTTATGTGCCGTTGAGCAGCAGTCTTTCATTTAAGGATGTTTGATTAAATAGTAAAGACACATTTTGTCTCTATAATTTTATTAAAATCCTTTCAAGTTTGCTGATAAGTGTCTTGGTTTCAGGTTGGAATTGGTGGATGAATTTACCAAAATTGTCCTGAGTGCTTTCGGACCTTTCAGAGGCTATCATCAGGGGTTGCATGCATGTATAAAGACTGTTGTTTGAAAGAGTTTTTTTTAGGCTTTTATAACATGACAAAATTATGTAAATGCAGAGTTGGATAAAATTGAGATGCTTATGAATTTAAAAAGCAGAATGCTATCAACAGAAATAGAATATTATCAAGAAATATAGAATATTTAAAAAAAATAAAAAAACAATAACAAAAAGAAAAAACTAATGGCATTTCAAAACATTGTCACTATTTTCAAAATTAATTCTAATGATTCTAGTTTTTTTTTTTTGCTTTTATATGTAGAGCTTCTCAGATTTGAAGTCGTAGCTTATTAATTTTTTTGTGCTATTATAGTGGTGTTTTCAAGTAGAATTTTTCGAAATTTGGATTTAGGAATTGAGTGACTTTTAAGATGTATGGCTATGGAGCTAGAATCATTAAGATGCATTGTAAGCTGTTTTGAAAGAGTTGTAGTGGTAAGACTCATTTATATATAAGTGAGTGAGTAAGTGTGTGAGTGTGTGTGTGTTTAAACCGGATTTGACATTAAATGACTCACAAAGGTTGATATGCTGTAAAACTCAACCAAACCAAACCAAACCAAACTAAACTATCTCAGTCATCATATCTATTTATCTATCTAAATCTTTCATATCTATTTCAGTGTGTTCTTATTATCTATCCATTGTATCTATCTCAAATACTTTCCCCGGGAGACCTGGGTTTAATCCCAGGTCGCGTCATACCAAAGACTTTAAAAATGGTACTTAAGACTTCCTCGCTTAACACTCAGTAATATAAGGTTCGTATCAAGGGTAAAGTGGAGCAATCTAGGGAAAGGAGTAACGCCCTCCCCAACACTTCGGTGTAGTAGCTATTGAAAAGGGAGCCTTCTGGTCGCCCTCGACTAAGGTCGCCAACTTTTCTATCTATTTATCTATCTATCTATCCACATATATATGTATATTTGATGTATATTTACACAGTAGATTCTCTCACCTACCTTGGAAGCAGTGTCTCATCAACTGAGAAAGACATCAACATGCAACTAGCAAAGGCATGGATAGCTATCGATAGGCTGTTGATCATATGGAAGTCAGACTGGACCGATAAAATAAAACGCAGTTTTTTTCCAAGCAGCGGTCATGTCGATACTGGTATATGGATGCACTACATGGATGCTAACTAAATGTATGGACCAAAAGCTTGAGTGCAATTACACCAGAATACTGCAAGCAATATTGAACAAGTCTTGGAGGCAGCACTCCACAAAGCAGCAACTGTTTGGCCACCTACCACCCATCATGAAAACTTTCCAAGTTAGATGAACCAGACTTGCGAGACACTGCTAGAGAAGTAGGGACGCGCTCATAAGTGATATACTCCTGTGGACCCCTTCACATGGACGAGCAAAGGCAGAACGACCAAATCGAACCTACATACAGCAGCTCTGTGCCAATATGGGATGTAGCCCTGGGGACCAGTTGGAAGCAGTGGACGATAGGGAGGGGTGGCGAGAGAGGGTCAGGGATATTCGTGCTGATGGCGTGACATGATAGAATTTATTGCTTAACTTTTTATTCCGTGTTTTTTTGGGGGGGAATGAGATGTCACAATTTTGATTGTAGGTAATCTAAGAAATATCTGAAATATCTGTTAGTGTAGTTTGATGCAAATACTTTTTATCTTCTGTGATCATTTTGAAGGATTTGGATGCTCTTGTGTTGTAGAATACTGGATTTGTTCTGTATTCAAGGATTTTTTTCAGTGGGCATGTTATGTGTTAATGTGTGTGTGTGTATAGATATATATATATAAGTAAAGTTGGTGACCATAGTTGAAGGTGACCTGAAGGCTCCCTTTTTGATAGCTACTACAGCAAGGTGTAGGGGAGGGCGCAACTCCTTTCTCTGGATTGCTCCACTTTACCCTTGATCCATACCTTATAATGCTGAGTGTTAAGCAAGGAAGCATCAAGTACCATTTTTTGTGTCTTTGGTATGACTCAACCTAGGATTGAACCCAGGTCTCCTGAGCCATTGGTGAACACTCTAACCATCATGCCAATGTCCGGTAATATATATATATATATCAAAATCATTCATATCTTTTTTAGTCTGTTCTTATTCATCAATCCATCCCTCTATCTCAAATGGTCTTTTTTAGTCCATTTCTATGGGGTTGAGTCATAAATCATTTTTGTTTTAGTAAAATATGATTTATTCATGTATAATTCAACAATGAATTAATTTCAATCAATCATATATTCACCATTATTTTGCCATTTATTAGGCAATGTGTTAATTCTTCTCAAGTAAAATTCAGCCAAGATATTTTCTACAAACATTTTCACCATATTATTTAGAGAAAATTTTTTTGTCATTCAGATCTTTTTATAAAAACAAAGAAAAAAAAAGATAAAAATCATTTAGTGCAAGGCCTGGTAAGTATGTTGGATAGGGTAGAACAGACTTGTTGAAATCCAATATTTTCACCTGCATGATTCTTGCTAAATGTGGTGTTTTCTTTGAAGATTTTCATGTACACGTTGCTGCTGTTTAGAGTAAAAGCCTGTATTGAGTTTAAAAACTCAAAATGAATAATACAGTGATGATCCCACCATTTCAATATACAGTATAACTTTTCTCATTAGGTGCTACATTCATATGTCCTTGTGCCACATCTAAGCAAAAAGCTTAGTAAATTACTACAGTGAAACTTTCCTTCCATGATACTTCATCTTTGGGTTAGGCTGTAAAAAAAGTAAAGATGGTGACCTTAGTCGAGGGCGAACTGAAGACTCCCTTTTCAATAGCTACTACACCTTGGTGTAGGGGAGGGCGCTACTCCTTTCCCTGGATTGCTCCACTTTACCCTTGATCCTAACCTTATAATGCTGAGTGCTAAGCAAGGAGGCATCAAGTACTATTTTTTGAGTCTTTGGTATGACTCGACCTGGGATTGAATCCAGGTCATCCAGACCATTGGTGAACACTCTACTCTTTAGGCCAATGGCCCGGTTAGGCTGTAGAAATTGTTAATCCACTGATTTTTGCTTTAAGATCCATTTTTCATCACCTATAATGATATTCTTGAGAAATAGGTAATTTCTCTGCTTGAAAGGAGACTTGTCACAATGGATATGCGGTCTTCTTTATTCTTCTCTGAGTATGAGAAAACCAGACACTAAGCTTGCTCATTTTTCCTCTTTTTTTCAAGTGGCAGTAGATTGTGGATTTGGATGCATTGAGTTCAAGTGCTAATTCTCATTAACTTTTGCATAGATTGCATTCAACCAATACTCTTAAAGTATCTTGTTCAAGGTCTGATGAGTGTCTTAGTCTGGATTCATTTTTCAATGATATATAACACAAATGAAACTTTGAATACTAGTTTCAAACTGTAATGACACTTTGGACATAAACACTACAAATTTTTCTAACTGTTCTTTTAGTGTTTTTGTTATTCTTGAACTCCAGCAACCCATGGGACTAATGAAAAGTTGTTTTGTGGTATGCGTTAATTGATGGTATTGTTGAGAGATTCTGAGGTTTCTTTTTCTTTTTCTTTTACTTCTTTTTCTTCTTTCTTGATTCACTTGTCTTCTTTTTGTCAATCAAAGCTGTATGGGAATTAAGGACGGAAGGGAAAAGACAAAGATACCTTTAGACTCAAATTTTTGGGTTGAAAATTGTCATAAAAAAAAACATTTTTCATCACCTGTAATGACATTCTTGAGAAACAGGTAATTTCTCTGCCTTGAAAGAAGACTTGTCATTATCAGTCGTGGATTAAGATGTATTCAGATCAAGTGCTAATTCTTGAGTACTTTAGTGCGGATTGCATTTCACCAATTCTCTTAAAGGATCTTGTTCAAGGTCTGATGAGTGTCTTAGTCTGGATTCATTTTTCAATGATATATAACACAAATGAAACTTTGAATACTAGTTTCAAACTGTAATGACACTTTGGACATAAACACTACAAATTTTCCTAACTGTTCTTTTAGTGTTTTTGTTATTCTTGAACTCCAGCAACCCATGGGACTAATGAAAAGTTGTTTTGTGGTATGCGTTAATTGATGGTATTGTTGAGAGATTCTGAGGTTTCTTTTTCTTTTTCTTTTACTTCTTTTTCTTCTTTCTTGATTCACTTGTCTTCTTTTTGTCAATCAAAGCTGTATGGGAATTAAGGACGGAAGGGAAAAGACAAAGATACCTTTAGACTCAAATTTTCGGGTTGAAAATTGTCATAAAAAAAAACATTTTTCATCACCTGTAATGACATTCTTGAGAAACAGGTAATTTCTCTGCCTTGAAAGAAGACTTGTCATTATCAGTCGTGGATTAAGATGTATTCAGATCAAGTGCTAATTCTTGAGTACTTTAGTGCGGATTGCATTTCACCAATTCTCTTAAAGGATCTTGTTCAAGGTCTGATGAGTGTCTTAGTCTGGATTCATTTTTCAATGATATATAACACAAATGAAACTTTGAATACTAGTTTCAAACTGTAATGACACTTTGGACATAAACACTACAAATTTTCCTAACTGTTCTTTTAGTGTTTTTGTTATTCTTGAACTCCAGCAACCCATGGGACTAATGAAAAGTTGTTTTGTGGTATGCGTTAATTGATGGTATTGTTGAGAGATTCTGAGGTTTCTTTTTCTTTTTCTTTTACTTCTTTTTCTTCTTTCTTGATTCACTTGTCTTCTTTTTGTCAATCAAAGCTGTATGGGAATTAAGGACGGAAGGGAAAAGACAAAGATACCTTTAGACTCAAATTTTCGGGTTGAAAATTGTCATAAAAAAAAACATTTTTCATCACCTGTAATGACATTCTTGAGAAACAGGTAATTTCTCTGCCTTGAAAGAAGACTTGTCATTATCAGTCGTGGATTAAGATGTATTCAGATCAAGTGCTAATTCTTGAGTACTTTAGTGCGGATTGCATTTCACCAATTCTCTTAAAGGATCTTGTTCAAGGTCTGATGAGTGTCTTAGTCTGGATTCATTTTTCAATGATATATAACACAAATGAAACTTTGAATACTAGTTTCAAACTGTAATGACACTTTGGACATAAACACTACAAATTTTCCTAACTGTTCTTTTAGTGTTTTTGTTATTCTTGAACTCCAGCAACCCATGGGACTAATGAAAAGTTGTTTTGTGGTATGCGTTAATTGATGGTATTGTTGAGAGATTCTGAGGTTTCTTTTTCTTTTTCTTTTACTTCTTTTTCTTCTTTCTTGATTCACTTGTCTTCTTTTTGTCAATCAAAGCTGTATGGGAATTAAGGACGGAAGGGAAAAGACAAAGATACCTTTAGACTCAAATTTTCGGGTTGAAAATTGTCATAAAAAAAAACATTTTTCATCACCTGTAATGACATTCTTGAGAAACAGGTAATTTCTCTGCCTTGAAAGAAGACTTGTCATTATCAGTCGTGGATTAAGATGTATTCAGATCAAGTGCTAATTCTTGAGTACTTTAGTGCGGATTGCATTTCACCAATTCTCTTAAAGGATCTTGTTCAAGGTCTGATGAGTGTCTTAGTCTGGATTCATTTTTCAATGATATATAACACAAATGAAACTTTGAATACTAGTTTCAAACTGTAATGACACTTTGGACATAAACACTACAAATTTTCCTAACTGTTCTTTTAGTGTTTTTGTTATTCTTGAACTCCAGCAACCCATGGGACTAATGAAAAGTTGTTTTGTGGTATGCGTTAATTGATGGTATTGTTGAGAGATTCTGAGGTTTCTTTTTCTTTTTCTTTTACTTCTTTTTCTTCTTTCTTGATTCACTTGTCTTCTTTTTGTCAATCAAAGCTGTATGGGAATTAAGGACGGAAGGGAAAAGACAAAGATACCTTTAGACTCAAATTTTCGGGTTGAAAATTGTCATAAAAAAAACATTTTTCATCACCTGTAATGACATTCTTGAGAAACAGGTAATTTCTCTGCCTTGAAAGAAGACTTGTCATTATCAGTCGTGGATTAAGATGTATTCAGATCAAGTGCTAATTCTTGAGTACTTTAGTGCGGATTGCATTTCACCAATTCTCTTAAAGGATCTTGTTCAAGGTCTGATGAGTGTCTTAGTCTGGATTCATTTTTCAATGATATATAACACAAATGAAACTTTGAATACTAGTTTCAAACTGTAATGACACTTTGGACATAAACACTACAAATTTTCCTAACTGTTCTTTTAGTGTTTTTGTTATTCTTGAACTCCAGCAACCCATGGGACTAATGAAAAGTTGTTTTGTGGTATGCGTTAATTGATGGTATCGTTGAGAGATTCTGAGGTTTCTTTTTCTTTTTCTTTTACTTCTTTTTCTTCTTTCTTGATTCACTTGTCTTCTTTTTGTCAATCAAAGCTGTATGGGAATTAAGGACGGAAGGGAAAAGACAAAGATACCTTTAGACTCAAATTTTTGGGTTGAAAATTGTCATAAAAAAAAACATTTTTCATCACCTGTAATGACATTCTTGAGAAACAGGTAATTTCTCTGCCTTGAAAGAAGACTTGTCATTATCAGTCGTGGATTAAGATGTATTCAGATCAAGTGCTAATTCTTGAGTACTTTAGTGCGGATTGCATTTCACCAATTCTCTTAAAGGATCTTGATCAAGATCTAATGAGCGTTCTGGTCAGAGTTTATCTCTTAATGATGTATAACCAGTTTTGGACTTGGCCATAAACGCTACAAACTTTAAGCAGAGTTTAACAGGTTTGAATTCAGAGTTTTCCTTCTCCTAGACTAATGAAGGCATGGACAGCAATCGATAAGCTATCGATCATATGGAAGTCAGACCTGACCGATAAAATGAAATGCAGTTTCTTCCAGGCAGTCGATACTGCTGTATGGATGCACTACTTGGACGCTAACAAAATAGCTGGAGAAGAAGCTAGACAACAATTACACAAGAATGCTGTGAGCAATATTGAACAAGTCCTGGAGGCAACACCCCACAAAGCACCGACTATATGACCACCTATCTCCCGTCATGAAAACTATCCATGTTAGACGAATCAGACATGCAGGATACTGCTGGAGAAGCAGGGATGAGCTCATAAGTGATGTACTCCTATGGACCCCCACATATGGCCGAGCAAAAGCAGGACGATCAGCTTGAACATACATACAGCAGCTATGTGAGGATACGGGATGTAGCCCTGAAGACCTGCTAGGGGCAATGAACGATAGGGAGAAGTGGCGAGAGAGGGTCAGGGATATCTGTGCTGGCGGCACGACATGATGATGATGATGATGTTTCTGTTATGGTTTTGTAATTTTTAAACTCCCCGTTAACTGTGCCCTTTTAGTTCCACCATTTTAGGAAGTGTGAAATCGTAGATTAAATTATGTCAAAAACTCTCTTAATATACAAATAAAAATGACCAATGAAGGCACGCTTTTATCACGTAATTTCCAGTTGTGTTTAAAATATTGGTAGTTTGAAATACATGGTTACAATATGCTTTTTAGAGAATTGAATTATTTATGATTCAACCAAATATCTATCTCAGTCTCAACAATATCATCAAAACATTGGTAGTTTGAAATACATGGTTACAATATGCTTTTTAGAGAATTGAATTATTTATGATTCAACCAAATATCTATCTCAGTCTCAACAATATCATCAAAACATTGGTAGTTTGAAATACATGGTTACAATATGCTTTTTAGAGAATTGAATTATTTATGATTCAACCAAATATCTATCTCAGTCTCAACAATACCATCAAAACATTGGTAGTTTGAAATACAGGGTTACAATATGCTTTTTAAAGAATTCAATTATTTATGATTCAACCAAATATCTATCTCAGTCTGATCATATTCATCTATCATAAGTAAAGTATAGATATTCTTTCTAATGAAAAGATGTTACTGTTCATTAATTTCAAGTCAGCTTCAGTTGTAGCACTGTACCTGTTTTGTAAAAATTAAATGTTTTAAGTTAACTCTGTGCCCCTCCTTGTAGAGGTAGAGTGAAAAAAGGTTCTTAAGATGTATCTCAACCTAGCACTTCTCTAGCAATACCTGATTAATTCTCTCTCTCCTTCGAATAAAAATTTTGCCACCTTTTGTAATAAACAAGAAAGATTATATTTTTATACATAAGTTTTATTGTTCCTTCATACACTGATATGCAACAAATTATTTATGATTCAACCAAATATCTATCTCAGTCTGATCATATTCATCTATCTAACTATCAATCATGAATGGAATATTGATATTTTTTCTAATGAAAAGAACATTGTCACTGTAGATTAATTTTAAGCCAGCTTCAGTTGTAGCTCTAAACAACTTCAGCTAGATCAATAGTTTAAGTGCTGGAAAATACTGTATTCAGTATTTTTTAGCAACCTTTTTTATAATGGACCAAATAATACTGACTCATTATGAATAGTTAATATAATTAATTCTTTGCTTTTTTTTTGTCCCTCATTGGTTATATTGTCATCCACAGACAGACTGTGTTATTGTATCACAATTCTTCAGTGTGGCTAGACGTGCAAAATGCTTCAAGCCGAGATCAAAAGCTAGCAGTCAAATATCTTACCCCAGAACATCATCATACTCAGTATAAGGGTTAAATATTGATCACTGCTATGATAAAGACTGCTGGACAACTGTAAATTGACCTTTCTATTTATCAATATTATATATATATATATATATATATTGATATTTTATATATATATATATCATCATCATCATCATGATGTTGCACAGCCAGCACAGATCTCTTTGACCCTCTCTCACCATCCGCCTCTATCATTCATTACTCCCAGGAAGTCTTCAAGGCAGTATCCTGTATCGGCACAGAGCTGTTGTATATAATTTCTAGCTGGTCGTCCTGCCTTTGCTTGTCCATGTGAAGGGGTCCACAAGAGTATGTCGCTTATGAGTTCATCCCTACTTCTTCAGCAGTGTCCTACATGTCTGGTTTGTCTAACATGGATAGTTTTCATGATGGGTGGTAGGTGGCCACATAGCTGCTCTTTTGTCGGGTGTTGCCTCCAGGACTTGTTTAGTATTGCTTGCAGCATTCTTATGTAATTGCTGTCAAGCTTTTTCTCCATACATTTAGTTAGCATCCATGTAGTGCATCCATATAGCAGTATCAACATGATTGCTGCTGGGAAAAAACTGCGTTTTATTTTATCTGATAGGTCTGACTTCCACATGACTGATAGGCTGTCAGTAGCTGTCCATGCCTTTGCTAGTCATGTGTTGATATCTTTCTTGGTTGATGAGACACTGCTTCTTAGGTAGATGAACTTGTCTTCTAGTTCAGAGAACTACCATTTAGTGTGGAGATGTTGCCTCTTTGATGAAAGCACATGTATTCTGTCTTGTCTGCATTGACGTGGAGGCCTATGCCAGCAGCTGCTTGTTCCAGACTATGTAGCAGAGTTTTGGCTTGGGCGGGTGTTTTTGCCAGAAGCACTATGTCATCAGCATAATCCGCATCCGTAATTGTTTGTGCAGGGTTATCTTCTGCCTCTTTCCTTTACCAGCTTGAAATCGTTATCTTTCATCATATCAATAGACGTTCTAAGCATATAGTCTAGGCAGATGATAAAAAGGTATGGGGCTAATGTGTCACCTTGCAGCACAACTGTTACAATGTCTCCATCTGGGGAGTGGACTTTTACTTTAGTATTTCTATATAGCAGCATTATGACTGCGATGATTTCTTTGGGTATGCCCTAGGTGAGTAGTATTTGCTCCATCTTCCCTCTGTTTGGAGTCAAAGTTGACAAATAATATTGTTGCGTCAAGTTTTTTTCATGTACACCTTCTAGAATTCGACAGATAGTCAAAATTTGTGATGTCGTGGATTGATTTCTCAGAAAGCCATTTTGGTTCTTCCTAAGTATCTTCTCAATTTTGGGTTCTATGCAGTTGTGTAGTAGAGCATTGTAGATCTTGGCCATTATGGATATAAGGGTTATATCTCAGTAGTTCTTAGCTATTCCGAAATCACCCTTCTTAGGGAAAGGGAGGATGTATTCCTTTGTCCATTTGTCTATTGTGTTTTGGTTATATATGGCATTACAGTGTTGAAGCAGTATATTGTTGAATTCCCAGGTCTTCCATACTTCTGGGGGCATTTCATCAAACTCTGCTGCTTTTCTATTTTTAATTTTTCTTAGTACTGAGTCGAGTTCTTCTTGCGTAAACTGTCCTAGTTTGATGTCTAATTGTTTACTTATAATTCTCATGGTTGATTCATGTGTAACTTTCGGAGGGTTTCTGAGTAAACTCTCAAAATGTTGTTTTCATAGTTATATTCAATCTTGTTGGCTGGTAGCTTTCAGTTTAGCTTTCGCAGTGCTCTTACTTCTGCCATGCTATCCTAGATTGTCTATCTTCAACCGAGTCTCTAATCTTATTGATCTGATTTTGTATGTATTCTGTTTGTTCTTTTAGGTATATGTTAGCTAATTAATTTTGTACCTTCTTAAGTTTTAGGGCATTGATATTGGTTGGGTTCCTCCTATTGCATTTGGAAGCGTTTTTCACATCTGCATGCTTTTTTCTAACCGCTAATGTCTCCCATGGGACTCTAGGTTTAGTTTTTTGTGTAGATGGTATGTACTCTGCCGCTGCTTCTAAGTAGGCATTGATGAAATTCTCATATTCGTCATTTGAAGTAGGTGTTTCTTATATCTCCTGAAGTGTATCGAATTTGTTTCTTAGTGTTAACGTATATTTATCTGTAATAGCCCTGTTATATTTAATGGATACACACATAGACACACACATAAGGTGTGTTCACAAAGTATCAAGACTGAAGCTGTATTTACGAAAATGAACAATGAATGAAACATTAATTTTCTTCAAAACAGTCCCCTTGGCATTTAACACATTCCAATGAGTCTTTCATTGGTTGAAGCACCTCTGAATATCTTTTTCTGATATAGCATAAAGCTGCACTCTTATATTTCTTTTAATAGTTATATTGTATAATTATTATTTCTATTTTATTGTTTCAGTAAGTAGAGACCGGAAATAATGAGAGAAAAATTCAAGATAGGATGAAATGCTGAAAAAGAAAACAATAAGATGAAGCTATGAAAAAATGAATTCTTAAAAAGGTTTTAGCATTTTTATTAAGTGTTTTTTTTATGATTATTAAATACAGATAAAAATGTAAAAAGTTCCAGTGCTGCTTAATTATTAACTTGTTAATTATTTCTTAATTCTGTTGCAGTTTCAAGTTTTTTTCTTAATGGTAACCATTGCAATGAAATGGCTGTTAGTTCTTTTATCGTATACTCTACACTTTCATTCCATTTGTTCTTTTCTGAGCTCGTGAATGTCTTTAAATTCTCAAAATATTTCAACATGGACTTCAGGCACCTTGAATCAAGAAAAAGAAAAAAGTGAAAGGAAAAACGTTTTACATCAGGAAAAGTAAAAGAATAAATAAGGATATTGAAAATTGAATATTTCCGATATTCTTTGTCATAATTTTACAATCTCAATCCCTGAACCCTCTGCTTTCATATTTTAATGCTTGAACCCTTCCTTTCAAGGGATAAGTTGCCATTCTTTAAAATTCTTAATGTACTTTTGGGTGGTATGATAAGATATTGCTTCTCTTCATTTGATCTTCTGAATTCTATGAAAATCCTATGGTATATACAAAATTTTTGAATAGCTTTAAATAGAACATACATTGTGAGTTTGAAAAAAAGGATCCATTTTTTTGGTCATGTCTCTCTCAGAGGAACGCAGTGATAGCAAGCAGTAGCCAGGACTGAGTAAAGGTAACTTTACTCTTTCCTCACTACTAATTGCTGTCGTGGTGTTTCTCTGAAGAGATATGACCAAAAAAAGGGGTCTTCTTTTTAGAACTTACAATGTATGCTCTATTTAAAGCTATTCTATAGCCTAGTCGGCTGGGGCTGTAGAATACACCGACTGCATCTCAACAGAGGGATAAGACCTCCCATCCCAACCAGTGTCCTGGATATGACATTAAACAATCTGATGGTGAGGCTCCATCCTTGGAGATTTGGGGAATGTGGAATATCCTTTCATTGCCTTTGCTCCGAGGTTCACTCTGACCCGGAGTAGTAGCACCTGATAGGGTCCTATCTATGAGTCAATTAGAACAAACTAAGTGTATAAACAAATAACTGATGTTAAATTATGACTGTTATATAGCAATACTTGAAATAATTTAACTGTGTGCAAACAAATGAGCTCTGGCTTGTCTAAGAATATTATCTTCAAAATGTGTTTACAAATCATATAAGTAAAAGTAAGTTGGTGACCGTAGTCGAGGGTGGCCTGAAGGCACCCTTTTCATTAGCTTCTACACCGAGGTGTAGGAGAAGGCGCTACTCCTTTCCCTGGATTGCTCCACTTTACCCTTGATACCTACCTTATATTGTTGAGTGTTAAGCAAGGAGGTATCAAGTACCATTTTAAAAGTCTTTGGTATGACGTGACCTGGGATTGAACCCAGGTCTCCTGGACCATTGGTGAACACTCTACCTACTGGGTCAATGAGCCTGATGTGTAAACTTAGATAACCTACAATGGTTGATATGCCATAAAACCCAACAAAACCAAACTAAACTAAAGCTATTTCAAAACTTCTGAATTCTGTAAGCAGCTTCAGTAGCTTTGAGGCTCAGTTTAAAATAATGCTGCAAAACTGCCAGAATTTCAGTTCTTGAATTCAACCATTATAACATATGAAACAAAAGCTGCAACTAAATAGTATTGATAATGATATAAGTCATAGTCTTAAGATGTATACAAGAAATAAGCTTTAGAGTAAGGATCTAAAAAATATACAATAATGATAATAATAATAATATGCAACATAACAGCAAGTGTAGGTTATGTGAAAACAGAGATGAAACAGTTAATCACATAACAAGCTAATGCAGAAAACAAGGACAAAAGGAATACAAAATTAGGCATGACTGGGTGGAAAAAATGATCCACTAGGAATTGTGCAAAAGATTTGACCATACTACCAAATGATATATGCATAAAGAAGAACCCATCCTAGAAAATAGGACCCATAAAATTCTCTGGGACTTTGAGATACAAATGGATCACTGAATTCCATCCAGAAGACCAGACCGAGTTCCAATTAACAAGAATAAAAGAACTTACCATCTAGTGGATTTCTCAACCAGCAGAACACAGTAAAAAATGAAATAAAGTGAAAAGAGACAAATACTTGGATCTTGCTAGAGAGCTAAAAAAAAACTGTTGCACATGAAAGTAATGGTGATATCAATCATAACTAGTGCACTTGGAACAGTCAGGGCTCAGAAAAAAGACTGAAGGAATTGGAAATCAAAGGTAGAATAGAAAGCATCCAGGCCACAACATTGTTGAGATTGGCTAGAATACTTAGAAGAGACCTGAGGAGACTTGCTGTCACTCAGACTCCAGTGAAAAAACCCCAGTTGTAACTGGTGTGAAAAGTTCAAAAGAAATAAAATAATAATAGAAGAGAAAACTAAGGATATTACACATGTGGTAGGTGCCTGTGGTGTAATGGTTATCGTCGTAGGAAATAGACATGGCGACATGAGTTCAAATCCTGGACCAAGCTAATTGCATTTCACATAGCACTAATACCCTTGGGAAAGGTATGAACCCAATTATTCTCCCTCCAGCTATGGGTAAATAGTAGGGCAGACTGGGTTCTTCAGCCTTGGTGAGGTAACTAGTCTAGGAGAAAGAAAACTCTGAATTCAAACCTGTTAAACTCCACTTAAAAATTGACCTTGTGTCATATCCTACCCGAGTGGAGGGGTTGGTAAATATGGATATTACACATGTGGTAACCTGGGCATGACTTTGAAGAGGACTCCTAAATAGAGAAAAGGAGACAATATTAATAGAAGTCCAAAATAACACTATAAGAACTATACAAAAATTAGAATAGATGGGACCCAAGAGAATAGTGTATGCTACATATATACATATATATATATATATATATATATAGGGAGAGAAAGCGGAAACAATAAACATAATAAATGAATACAGTGAACTAGCATAAAAAAACTATAAGAGTAGGTAGTACTGGGTAGGAGAAGTAATCCACTGGGAATTATGCAAATGACTAAAATTTGAAAATACAGAAACATAGTACATATGAAAACTAGAAAATTCCCTTTGAAAATAGGACCTATAAAATCCTCTAGGATTTTGAGGTTAAAAACAGATGACATATTTCTGGCTAGAAGGCCAGAGATAGTTGTAGTAAACAAGAAGAAACAAACATGTCAGCTTGTGGACTTTACTGTTTCAGCAGATTACAGAGTTTAAATAAAGGAAAGTGTAAATTCAAGAAATATCTAGACCTTGCTAAAGAGTTAAAGAAAAATAAAATAAAAATAAAATAAGAAGGTTTCAGTAATATAGTTATAGATTACAAGGAATAATCCACAAGAAGCAAGAAAAGAGACTGGGGGAACTAGAAATCTAAGGAAGAATTGAGACTGTCCAGACCACAGAACTGCAGAGATTGGCTAGAATACTTAGGAGAGTCCTGGAAAGCTGAGGAGTCTTGCTGTCAGTTGAACTCCAGGAGAAACCACTAATTACTACTGATGTGATAAAACTTGCATGTAGGTTTTAAATGTGTACTCAACATGAAATATGGTTTGGAATTTAACTTGTTTTTTTTTGTTTAATGGCATATCAACCTTCATGGGTTATTTAATACCCAAACTATCCTTGTGGAAAAACGGTAGTGGTACTATTTAATCTATTGCTGGGGAGGATAAAGGGGTTCATGCCTTTCCTAAGAGTATTAGTCCAAAAGTAAACATAATAGTGTGACTGGAGTTTGAACTTGACTACTACAATACAACACGTTAGCCACTACACTATAGAGACTCCCCGCTTGGATTTTAAAGTCTGTAAAGTAAACAGATAAATAAATTTTGATAGTTAGCATTCAGCGAATTTTCCTCTTTTATTATTTTATTTTAAAATTCAATTCATTTTTTTTTACTCAGTATATTGCTTTATCATCATCATCATCATCCAGTCGTGCCACCAGCATGAATATCCCTGACCCTCTCTAGCCACTTTTCCCTATCATTCATCGCCTCTAGCAGGTCTTCTGGGCTACATTCCATATAATCACATAGCTGCTGTATGTATGTTCGAGCTGGTCGTCCTGCTTTAGCTTGGCCATAGGAGTACATCACTTATGAGCTCGTCACTGCTCCTCCAGCAGTGTCCTGCGTGCCTGGTTCGTCTAACTTGAATAGTTTTTGTGATGGGAGGCAGGTGGCCGTATAGTTGGTGCTTTGTGGGGTGTTGCCACCAGGACTTGTTTAATATTGCTCGCAACATTCTTGTGTAGTTGCCATCTAGCTTCTTCTCCAGCCGTTTTGTTAGCGTCCAAGTGGTGCATCCATACAGCAGTATCGACACGACTGCTGCTTGGAAGAAACTGTGTTTCATTTTATCGGTCAGGTCTGATGAGCAAACAAATTATTTATAGTAAATTGAATGATTTGTATTAGAGACAAATACTTGAAACCATTTAACTGTGGGGAAAAATGAGCTCAGGCTTATTTAAAAAAGTTATCAGCAAAATGTTTACAAATCATATGTACTTAATACATATGTATAAACATGACCCTGCATTAAATAACTTACAATGATTGATATGACATAAAACTAAACTAAACCAAACCTAAGAACTATTAACTTATAAATCATATATATATAACTATTTAACTGTGCACAAACAACTGGCTAATGTTAAATTGAATTGTTAGTGATACATAGCAATACTTGAAACCATTTAACTGTGGGCAAACAAATGATTAATATGAAATAGAATTATTAGTGTTAGATAGCAATACTTGAAACAATTTGTGTGGAAACAAATAAGCTCTGGCTTGTTTAAAATGTTGTCTACAAAGTATCTATTTACAAATCATAGGTTTGATATATATATAAAGGGGATTTAGCATTAAATAACCAACAATAGTTGATATGCCATGAAACCCAACCAAAACAAATCCTATATATTTAATATATATGTATAAAGAGGATTTGGCATTAAATAACATACAGTGGTTGATATGCCATAAAACCCATCAAAACCAAATCATATATGTTTAATATATATGTATAAAGAGGATTTAGCATTAAATAACTTACAATGGTGGATATGTCATAAAACCCGACCAAACCAAATCCTATATATTTGATATATATGTATAAAGAGGATTTAGCATTAAATAACCTACAATGGTTGATATGCCATAAAACCAAACCAAACCAAATCATATATATTTAATGTATATGTATAAAGAGGATTTAGCATTAAATAACCTACAATGGTTGATATGCCATAAAACCCAACCAAACCAAACAATCAGCACACTGCCATATTTTGAAAAGAAAGAAAAAAGAAAGAAAGAATCAAAAATGAAATCTAGTTTATCTGAAATTGGAAAAGAGACAAGTGGGCGGGGGCAGGGACTAGAAATATAAAAAACTGAGACAGTCCAGACCACAGCACTGCTGAGAGTGGCTAGAATACTGAGGAGTATCCTGGAGAGTTAAAAACTCTTACACTCAGACCCCTGTGTTTTTACTGGTGTGGAAAAACTCATAAAGAGTAAGATAAAAATATTGGGTATAATCTTGAAGTGTGTACATGTGCTATATACTCATATGCAGATTCATGCAGAAAGAATCATAACGACACAATAATAAAGGCCGAGCGAAGACTTCTTTAAAAAAATACCTCTCACTTTATTTGAAAGGTTTGAAAGGGTTATTCAAGGTTTTATGGTGAGAGGGAATTGGAGACTGAACAAAGACTGCAACATATTGACCTCACCAGCCCCTCCAGACATAGCCGTGTGTCATTCTCGTTCTCCTGATGCTCAACCAGAGGCCCGGGGGCTTAGCTTTCTGCTGGGTGCTGGTTTTCCCTACCACAACTTGTCTCCGACTTCTCTGGTCCCCAATTCACTGACTTCCTGTCTTTACCGAGTTATATAATAGTTCAATTGCCCATTCAATCGCCCACTCAATCTTTTGAATGGCATGTTTGGCTGGGTCGAAGGTCAATATACAACACATGAAATAAACTTTGGAGTAAGATCTAAAAAAATACACTGAGATATTGTACTGTATTGATTTATTGATTGATTTTAATGGTATATCAACCTGTGTAGGGTTATTTTATGCATAGAGGTCAGGGAATCACATTCATTGTTCATTATATATCTACATTTTTTGTGTTATTTCTTAGGAGATTTTTTTTGCACACAGTCTTATCAAATACAAATAATTTTTAAATAGATCTATTTGACCGATAGATGGGTTGGTTTAGTTGGTTGGGTTTTATGGCACATCAACCCTTGTAGGTTATTTAATGTCAAATCCTGTTTATACATATATATGATTTGTAAACACATTTTGTTGATAACATTTTTAAATGAGCCTGATCATATTTTATTTAAACAGTTTAATGGTTTCAAGTATTTCTGTCTAACATGAATAATTTTATTTATCATCAAGCATTTGTTTGAACACAGTTAAATGATTTCAAGTATTTCTAACATAAATGTTTCTATTTAGGAGGTACCCGTGGTGTAATGGTTATCGTCGCAGGAATTGAACGTTCAAATCCTGGACTGATTGCATTTCACATAGCACTAATACCCTTGGGAAAGGTATGAATCCAATTATTCTCCCTCCAGCTATGGGTAAATAGTAGGACAGTCTAGGTTCTTCAGCCTTGGTGAGGCAACTAGTCTAGGAGAAGGAAAACTCTGAATTGAAACCTGTTAAACTCCACTTAAAAAAATTGACCTTGTGTCATATCCTGCCCAAGCGGAGGGGTTGGGTAAATATGATAAATGTTTCTATTTACTATTAATCATTTGTTTGTACACAGTTAAATGGTTTCAAGTATTGCTATGTAATACTAACAATTCAATTTAGGCACACATTTAAACAGTTTCAAGTATTACTATTCAACACTAATAATTTTATTCAATATTAATCATTTATTTGCTCACAGTTAAATGGTTCCAACTTATCACTAATGGTTCAATTAGACATCAGTCATTTGTTTATGCAGTTAAATGGTCAAATAGTTCTATTTCTAACAACTCAATTTAGCATAAGTCATTTGTTTTCACACTGTTTAAATGTCAAACAGTTCTATTTGGTTCATAGATGGGATCCTATCAGAGTGGACCTGGGACCAATGGCAATGAAGGGGTACTCCACATTTCCCAAAGCTCTAGGACTGGAACCTCACCATCGGATGGTTTTGTATCATATCTAGAACACTCGCTGGTGGGAGGGGGTCTTACCCCTCTGTAGAGATGCAGTCGGTGTATTCTATAGCCCCAACCAACTGGGCTGAAAATATACTTCTGATACAGACTTATATAATAATAATGATAATGATAATAGTGAAGAAATAGATTGTCTTTAGAGCTATACTTGAAAAAAGCTTTAGAGTAAATGTCTGTTAAAAACAAACATTCCTCTGATACACTGTAATATATATAATAAAAATATTAATGATATACAAGAGTCATTGATTATTTTTAGATGGGTACAGGAAAAAGCTCTGGAGAAAAATGTCTGTTAAAAATAAACATCTGTATGATACACCCTGATATATATAGTAAAAATATTAATGATATAGAGAAGTCATTGATTATTTTTAGATGAAATTATGAAATAAGCTTTGGAATAAAACCCTGTAAAAATTAATAAAAATACTTTCGATAAACCTTAATAAAAAATAGATGTCCTTTATTTTTCTGCTCTGAAAAAACTCAAAACATTTTTAATGAAAGAAAATTTAATTCTTATTTTTACTTACTTGATGATTTTAAATTGGTGTTCTGTTTTCATTTTGTGGAATTTTTCAATTGCATGGGTTTCATAGAGAAGGACAATAAGGATTGTCTGTAAACCTTGGCACAAGCAGGGAAGACTGAAATAAATATGGATATATATATATATATTTTTTTTTTCATCATACAACGTGTGAAAGCACATGCGATACCATGTCCTCATCAGCCGCCATCCAGGGGTGATAACACAGTTTCGGTGGCTCATGGCGGTACTGCCACCCCTGGCGCTACCAAGCAGCTTTTGCCACCGGACAGGGTATTAAGAGAATCATATATATATATATATATATATACACGCCAGATCAATTAAATGCAGAGACTACATTGGACATTAATCTTCATTTTCTGAGTGCAGTTTGTGATTTAAAAAACGCGTTTACTTTCGGCGGTTGATGTTATTACGCGTTTACAGTAACCGTTTCTTACGTAATCACACGGGAAAGGTGGTTCCGCATGTATTACCTTCATGCTGAAAACTTTCTCGCTTTCGACCAAATCCAACTTGATGCATATCGCGCCATGGTCTGAAGACGATTCGAGGCAACTTTCAAACTGCGGCCAGTGATTCCTATTTTTGAAAGAAACGAAATGACTGAGTGTCCTATAAAACCACGACAACCAACCTCAATAGGAATCACATGGCATATCCAACCCTTTTCCACGCAGTAGAGAGAGAGAGAGAGAGAGAGAGAGAGCATGATGAGTAAATTGTCACCATTTTTAATTACTGATATTGCACATGTACTTTATTCAAGGTTTTGTCTACTGTGCAGTAAACTAGAGTCAGTTGGGCACTGTCTGTGAGGAAAGCAGGACCGTGATGCAATTCAGTACTCCAGAAATTTGGAAATGGTATGCTGTACTGCTTGACATTGATACCAAAGTCTCCAATATGAAGATTTCAGAATGTTTCAGTGTCAATCTGAGAACAAATTAATATTCATATTGATGAAAACCAAACAACCAGACCAAATGATGGTGTTTGAGGTGGCCAGTAGTGATGATGTTATGCTTCCATTCATCTTCCCACATGGCCTCACACACACAACATGGAGGCCTACATCAAGTGCCTGGAGGAGGTAGTACTACTCTGGATTAACAGGGTGACTGTTGGAAGATCCTACATTTGTCAACAGGACTCTGCACCAAACCACACAAGCAGGAGTGTCCAGCCTTGGCTGTGAGAAAATTTTGGAGACCAAATCACACCTAGCATCTAGCTGCCTAACTCTTCAGATTGCAATCCCCTTGATCATTATCTGAGGAGTGAGATTGTGTGAGTGACCAACAAAACTCTGTGCAACGCAAAAGATGAACTGAAGACAAGGATAATGGCAGCATTTACCAATTTAAAACAAGGAGACTGTTGGGAAGGTTTGCAGAAGATTCTCAAGTCATCTGGAGGCCATAGTTGAAACCAATGGCAATTTAAAAAAAAAAATTTGATCTTCAGTATTTCAAGATATTTTTATGTAATTTTGGTAAAGATATCTGATAAGGTGAGATGTCAGTGTTATTTCCATTTTGGCATAATTCTCCCATTACAATGTTTATATATATATATATACATACACACATCATTAGGAGAAGGTTGTATATGGAATGCATGGAATATAAAGAAAAATGGATTTACATTGTGTAATATCCAATAAGTCTATAGAACAATGGACTTAACAAACATAGTTGTCTAAATTTCTGAGACGAAGCTTGTTGATTTTTATCATAAAGGGTTTTCGGACTATTGTCTTCATCTTTATTGTTATTTCCACAATGTTTAGGCCGATATGTCCTCCGGCCTTCTTCAGATAATTAAGAAGGCTAAATGAGAAAAAAAAAAAAATCAGAATATGAGCACAGGTAAAAAATCATATATAATAGTGGTAATTCTAGTCAAGTAAGAACATTAAGTTTATAAGTCCCAAAAATTCACTCTGAATTGTCCAGCAGGACACATAGCGTAACGGTTATAGGCGTTGGTTCCCTAAGCTTCTAAGGTTCAATCCTCACTACAGGCGAGTAACAATACAGGAATACTTAACACTTGTACCCGGTTATGGCTAACGGAATCAGAACAAGCGACCCCCGTGGATTCAATAAGGTTCCTGAGTTCGACAAACACCTGAAGAAGGCCGGAGGACATATTGCGCAAAATGTTGTGGAAATAACAATAGTCCGAAAACCCTTAATGATAAAAATTAACAAACATATCTTTGAAAAATTTATCAGTACCATATGTAAAGGTTGCAGTATCTGCAGAGACAGTGCTTTATATCTGGAAAAGAGTATATATATATATATATATATATATAGGCAGTATTACAGAAATTTAAACTTTAACAATCATCAGGCAATATTACATTCTGAAGGATTATATATATTATTAGGGAGTGGTACTTGGAAGGCACAAAATATAAAACAGAATTAGACCTACATTACTGATCAAAGAAGTCTATAGAACAATAAACTTAACAAAATGTATATGTATTTACCAAACCCTTGGCATGGCTAGGATATGACACAAGGTGATATTAGCGATGTTAAGTCAACGATGGATGTTTAAAATTTTTTAAACATGCATCCAACGATAGATGTTTAAGATTGTTTAAACATGCATCATTGACTTAACATCACTAATATCACCCCTCATAGTCCTGATGATGGTTCAGTGGAACTGAAACGCCATAGTGTCGACTTCTCAATAAATCTCTCCTTCCACTTGGATTACCTTGTTATCAATTTTTCTATATATATACATATATAGAATAATTAGAGAGTGAAGTAACAGAGAATTTAAAATTATATATTGCAACTAAGAACCTTTGAACAACAATCATGTATATATATACATATATATGTGTGTGTGCAAGAGAATTCCCATTATATATATATATATATATATATATATATATATATATAAGTGTAATTAAAGGTTACAGTATCTACAAATAGAGCATATATTAGCAATATGAAAAAAATAAATTAAGAATATATATTGCAACGATATATATATATATATATATATATATATATATAACACCCCACAAGACACCAACTGTACGGCCACCTGCCTCCTATCACGAAAACTATTCAAGTTAGACGAACCAGACATGCAGGACACTGCTGGAGAAGCAGGGACGAGCTCATAAGAGATGTACTCTTATGGACACCCACACATGGCCGTGCAAAAGCAGGACGACCAGCACAAACATAAATTCAGCAGCTATGTGAGGATACGGGATGTTGTCCTGAAGACCTGCCTGGGGCGATGAACGATAGGGAGGAGTGGAGAGAGAGGATCAGGGATATCCGTGCTACCAGCGCGACATGATGATGATGATAATATATATATATGTGTGTGTGTGTGTGTGTGTATGAGAATTCTTATTAGTGTAATTAAAGATTGAAGAGAGAGTGCTTGATATCTGGAATAGGACATATATTGTCACTATAAATGAGAAATTAAAACTATATATTGCTACTATATATATATATATATATGTGTGTGTGTGTGTGTGTGTGAGAATTCTTATTAGTGTAATTAAAGATTGAAGAGAGAGTGCTTGATATCTGGAATAGGACATATATTGTCACTATAAATGAGAAATTAAAACTATATATTGCTACTATATATATATATATATATGTGTGTGTGTGTGTGTGTGTGTATGTATAAGAATACCCATTATACATATATACCCATATGTGAGTGTGTGTGTGAGTGTGTGTGAGAGAGAGAGAGAATTTGCCTTTTTTTTTACCTCAATAAAAGCCTTGTTAATGTACTTCTGCCTCGAGATCTCAACTGCTTGTTTTCTAATTGTTGTTGTTTCAGCAAAATGGCTTCCTGTGTCTGTCTGATAATTTCCACAGCTTCACTTGAGCTTCGGTACAACAAGAGCACTATTTCATTTGTACGAACTGTGGGGTGGCTGCTATCCACACTCTAAACATATAAAGTCAAATCAGTTTTATACGGTTGTTAGTTGTTAAAAGGAATCATTTGAAATTAGCTATAAATTTTTATGAAAACATTTTTATTAAATGAGGCTTCAGAAAAATTAAAGGGCATGATTTTATAAATTATTCTTTGTGGTTTTGATCCATGCATTCTTCAACCTTCACCAGGTGTATGTACATCTGGTAAGTCTTTAAGGGGATCCCTTATATCATCCTTTTTATTAATTACAAAACTAATATGAAGCCTTTACAGTTATATGTAGGCAAGGATGAAAATTATCCAATCTTTACAACCAGTGTCACAAAAGAGTAAGACTATTTCAACCTTCTCTTTTACTATAACAGGGAGGTGCTGAATCTCTGGGACCAAACATGCCTCATTTTCCATCATAGTTAGCCTAAAGACAGAACATGGTACAATGAAGATGAGAACACGACTTAGGAAGTGGAACAAATACTACACTCTAATCTTAGGCAAAAGAAAAGAGTCAATCTACATGTAAGTAAACTTAGTGTAGGTTATCATCTTGGAAAATGGAATCTGCAATTTGAGTTCAAATCCTGGACAAGGTTGTTTGCATTTCTCTTTGTGCTAATGCACTTGGTAGAGGCATGAAACCGTCTTTTCCCCAGATCAGCTAAGGTTGATTGATTAATTGAATTTAAAAGCATGTCAACTTGTATAGGGTTATTTTATGTCTAGAGGTTAGGGAATCATATTCATTGTATATTCACATTTACATTTTGGTGTCATTGTTTCTTAAAAGATTTTTTTTGCAGTCTTATTAAATATAAGTAATTTTTAAACTGATCTATTTGACCAATAGAGGGAAACCTAAAAGATACTATCAATCCACGTCGGAGTGGACCTGGGAGTAATGGCAATGAAGAAGTTCTCCACATTCTCCATATCTCCAGAACTGTAGCCTTACCACCAGATGCAGTTTAATGTCATATGTAGGATACATTTTACTTTATTTCTTCTATAGGGGATACCATGCGTGTATTCTAACCCTTGATGACTGGGTGGACCCAGTTATGGATTAATAGCAGGGCAGACTATGTTCTTTAGTTCTAGTTAGGCAACCAGTCAAGGAGAAGAAAAACTGAATTTAAATCAGCTTTACTCAGTGAATCTGTTAATAAGCATGCCAACAATAACGTTAGTAAAGAAGTCTGTATCAAAAATCTTGGTTCATAAATCCAAAAGGGAAAGAATGAGGTAAAAAATCCAGAATCACAATTCTGACAAAAGACAGTCCAGTCCTGACTGCATCTCTGCAGAGAGGTAAGACCCTCCTACAATGAGTGTACTGATTATGACATTAAGCAATCTGGTGGTGAGGCTCCAGTAATGTTGGAGCTTTGGGTAATGCAAAGTACCCCTTCATTGCAATTGCTCCCGGGTCCATTTGGATTGGTAGCACCTGATAGGGTCCTATCTATGGGTCAAATAGAACGGTTTGACATTTAAACTGAGTGAAAACAAATGACATATGCTAAATTGAATTGTTAGGAATAGAACTGTTTGATCATTCAACTGCATGTAAACAAATGATTGATGTTTAATAGAATTGTTAGTGATAAATAGCAATACTTGGAACCATTTAACTATGTGTAAAAGAACGAGCTTAGGCTTGTTTAAAAGTTTTATCAACAAAATGTGTTTAGAAATCCTATATATTTAATATATATGTATAAAGAGGATTTAGCACTAAATAACTGATAAGGGTTGATATGCCATCAAACCAAACCATATATATATAATATATATATATAAAGGGGATATGGCCTTAAATAACCTACAATGGTTGATATGCCATAAAACCACACCAAACCAAGTCATATATATTTAATATATATGTATAAAGAGGATTTGGCATCAAATAACCGATAAGGGTTGATATGCCATCAAACCAAACCATATATATTTAATATATATGTATAAAGGGGATATGGCCTTAAATAACCTACAATGGTTGATATGCCATAAAATCAAACCAAACCAAATCATATATATTTAATATATAAGTATAAAGAGGATTAGTCTTTAAATAACCTACAGTAGTTGATATGCCATTAAACCAAACCAAAGCAAATCCTATATATTCAATATATATATATATGAAGAGGATTTGGTAATATATAACATACAAGGGTTGATATGCCATAAAACCAAATCAAACCAACTGTTAAAAGAGACAAATAAATTTTTAAAAAAAGATAAAAATTTAACTTTCTAATATAAGCAGTGCAACCTGAGTCTCACTCATGAACCCCACCCTCCAAAAAAAAAACACAGCCAGCCATTAAAAAAAGAAAGGCTTTTATTGAGAAAACAAAATTTGAGATTGGTTTTAACTGTCAGGGAGGGTACAAAAAATAACCATATTTCAAGCTATACTTAAAGTGTTAAGTATCAAAGATTTATTTTTTCCTTCAACATATCATGCACAGGGCATGAACCAGTTTTTGAAGTTGATGATCTTCTTCTCTTTTATCACTCTCTGTTTAAAAACTGACCTTGTGTCACCTCCTGTCCATGGCAGAGAGTTTGGTAAAATACATACATTTAAGTATGGATGACTTTGTGGTGTAATGGATATCATTATTGGAAATGGACACAGAGAACCAAGGTCAAATCCTGGACTAGGCTGATTACATTTCATATAGAACTAATATCTGTGGGAAAGGTATGAATCCAACTATTCTCCCTCCAGCTGTGGGTAAATAGTAGAGCAGACTGGGCTCTTTAACCTTGGAATGGTAACTAGTCTTGGAGAAGGAAAATTCTGAATTCAAACCTTATAAACTTCACATAAAAGATAACTGGTGAGGAGGTTTGGTTTGGTTCTATGGCATATCAACCATTGTTAGTTATTTAATGCCAAATCCTCTTTATACATATATATCAAATATATAGGATTTGGTTTGGTTGGGTTTTATGACATATCAACCATTTTATACATATATATTAAGTATATATGATTTGTGAACACATTTTGTTGGTTTGGTTTAGTTTAATGGCATATCAACCATTGTAGGTTATTTAATGCTAAATCCAGTTTCTTCATATATATTAGATATATATGATTTGTAAACATAATCAACAAAGTTAATTCGTTCAAAGTTCACAATCAAGTCAATTAAACATCAAACGTTTGTTTACACACATTTTAAATGATCAAAAAGTTCAATTTAGCCTAAGTCAAAGTTAAATGGCTCCAAGTATTGCTATGTATCATTAACATCAGTCATTTATTTACACACAGTTCAGTGATCAAACAATTCTATTTCTAACAATTCAGTTTAGCATAAGTCAAAGTTAAATGGTTCCAAGTATTGCTATGTATCACTAACAATTCAATTAAACATCAGTCATTTGTTTACACACAGTTAAATAATCAAACAGTTCTATTTCTAACTATTCAATTTAGCATAGGTAAAAGTTAAACGGTTCCAAGTATTGTTATGTATAACTAACAATTCAGTTTACACATAGTTGAATGATCAAACAGTTCTTTTTTAAACAATTCAATTTAGCATGTCATTTGTTTGTACTCAGTTTAAATGTCAAACAGTTCTACTTAACCCATTGATAGAACTCTTTCAGATGCTATCACTCCAGGTCAGAGTGGACCTCAGAGTGATAGCAATGAAGAGGTACTCTGCATTCCCCAAAGTTCCAAGATTACAGGAGCTTCACCATCAGATTGTTTAGTGTAATATCCAGGACACTCGTTGGGAGGGGTTACTCCTCTGCAGAGAAGCAGTCTGTGTATTCTACAGCCCCAGCTGACTGGGCAATGGTGTGGAAGGGTTAGTAAATATCGATTTTTATTTACATAAGTAAACCTATCATTTTTGATGGGTATTATACTAGTTATTTATAAAAGGATAAAAGAATTTGATTTTACCTGATGAACATCTGCAGATTCTTGTCCCATGTAAAGCGTGTTGACTTTCTTTGCAGTCAGTTTTTGTAGGTTGCACAGATTTGTGAAACTATGAAGACAAGTGAAAATTAAAAAAAAAAGCAAAGATTTCTTTTGGTTGTGATTTTTTAGACTGTTGTCCTCACCTTTATTGTGGTAACTTGAAACAACGTTTCAGCCACTGTATCCCCAGGCCTCCTCAGGTGTCCCTTGTTTATTTGGGCAGAGAAATGATTCAACCTTGGAAAGCATTTTAAAAGATTGACTTTTGATCAAATGAGGCATTCAAGAACTATGAAGATCTTATTCAAATAATGATGTCATTGTTTTTCATGCCTGCATCAAGAGAAGTTTCACGAGAAGGGTCATGAGATGAATTTGAAACGTAAAATCCAATGGCATCAGTTATTCTTGATATCTTTTAAAGCAATCTACTTTAAAACAATTTGATTTGACCTTTTCAATAATTGGTTCCCATTTTTTTTCAAGTTAAAAAAAACTATCCCATTTTTTCAAGTTTAAAAAAACTATCCCATTTTTTCAAAAAACTATCCATTTTTAAAAAAACTATCCATTTAAAAAAAAACTATCCATTTTTTCAAGTTTAAAAAAACTATCCCATTTTTTTTCAAGTTTAAAAAAACTATCCTATTTTTTTTCAAGTTTAAAAAAACTATCCCATTTTTTAAAAAAACTATCCATTTTAAAAAAAACTATCCATTTTTTCAAGTTTTAAAAAACTATCAAGAATAACTAACGTCATTGGATTTTACATTTCAACTTCATCTTATTGAAATTCTTATGATACTTTTCAGATTGATAGGCATAAAAAACAATGACATCATAATTTGAATAAGATCTTCATAGTTCTTAAATTCCTTGTTTGATCAACAGTCAAACTTTAAAAATGATTTCCCAGGTTGAATCATTTCTATGTCCAGATAAACAGGGGACACTTAAGCAAGGCCTAAAGATACAGTGGCCGAAATGTGTTTTCAACTTACCACAATAAAGATGAGGATAACAGTCTGAAAAATCACAACCAAACTAATACACATCAAGCCTCATCTCAAAAATTCAGAAAGATGACGATTTCTTTCATTAAAGTATTTTTGTTTGATGTTTCAACCCTCTGGAAAGAAGAAAAATGTATATTTGGGGAGTGGGGAGAATTGTCAATTCCCTTCTTCACTATATAGTTTAAAATAACAATTCGTTTTTAATAATAGTCCTTTGTTTGCACCTAATTGTATGGTATAAAGTATTCCTATCTAACATGAATAATTTGTAAGCACTCATATGGTTTAAAATAACTAATGATAATAATCTTTAACAGAAAGATGTTTTATGAAGGTACTTCCTTTCACTAACCATCTTGATTTTAATCACTATAATTTAGTACCATGCGACATGAGTTCAAATCCTGGCCGAGACTAATTGCATTTCACATAGCACTAATACCCTTGGGAAAAGTATGAATCCAATTATTCTCCCTCCAGCTATGGGTAAATAGTAGGGCAGACTAGGTTCTTCAGCCTTAGTGAGGAAACTAGTCTAGGAGAAGGAAAACTCTGAATTCAAACCTGTTAAACTTCGCTTAAAAATTGACCATGTGTCACATCCTACCTGAGCGGAGGGGTTGGTAAATATGATAATTTAGTACCATGCACTGTACATAACCCTCCACCATCGGTAGGATGCAACACGAAATCAATTTTTAAGTAGAGCATAGCTTGTTGTAATTTAGAGTTTTCCTTCTCCAAGACTGGTCACTATACCATGGCTAAAGAACCCAATTTGCCCAGTTATTTACTCATAGCTGGGGTAAGAAAAGGTTTCATGCATTTTCCAAGAGCATTAGTTGGAAGTGAAATGCAAATAAACGTTAGCTGGGGGTGTCCACGTGGTGTAATGGTTAAAGTGCTGGACCGCAGGACTGTAGTTAGTGAGTTCAAACTCCAGTTGCGCTATAACATTCACTTTCAGGACAAATACCTTTGGGAAAGATATAAGTAAAGTAAGTAAAGTTGGCGACCAGAAGGCTCCCTTTTCAATAGCTACTACACTGAGGTGTAGGGGAGTTGGCTAACTCTTTTCTCTGGATTGCTCCACTTTACCCTTGATACGTGCCTTATATTGCAGAGTGTTAAGCAAAGAGGTATCAAGTACCATTTTTAAAGTCTTTGGTATGATGCGACCGGGGACTGAACCAAGGTCTCCCGGACCATTGGCGAACATATGAACCCCTTTATTTTCCCAGCTAGGGTTTAAATAGTACCATTACTGTTTTTCTAGAAGGATTTGGTTTGGCATTAAATAACCCATGAAGGTTGATATGCCATTAAACAAAGAAACCAAACCAGACTAAACTAATCCTTATAAGGTTCATACAAAATGTAAATACTAATCTACAATATATGCAAAATTTTTCTGAGGTCCCAAGAAATTCCGGGGCATTTTTTTTTACCTTTAAACTCTGGCACCTCACCTGTTTAAAGCGAATTAAATGTATAAACAAACAAATTATATCAATGACTCTCTTTGCTGGCTTATAAAATTAACCTTTTCTATATAAACTAAAAAGAACCAAAATATTACAGTGTATCATATTTACCCAACCCCTCCGCTTAGGCAGGATATGACACAAGGTCAATTTTTTTAAGTGAAATTTAACAGGTTTGAATTCAGAGCTTTCCTTCTCCTAGACTAGTTGCCTCACCAAGGCTGAAGAACCTAGTCTGTCCTACTATTTACCCATAGCTGGAGGGAGAATAATTGGATTCATACCTTTCCCAAGGGTATTAGTGCTATGTGAAATGCAATCAGTCTCGTCCAAAATATTACAGTGTATCCAGTGTAATTGTTGTATGGGTGTGTCTTGAAAGTTCTTGGAGAAATCTGAGCCTTTGAAGAGGTTTTTTATATTAAGGAAGGAAAAGGTAGATCAGATTGAGTTCTTTAGCTTTGGTAAGGCAACCAGTCATGGAGAAAGTAAACTCTTAACTCAAACCAGCTTTACTCCGCTTAAAAAACTGACCTTGTGTCACATCCTACTTGCAGCGGAGGGGTTGGGTAAATACATATATCAATCATAGGTGAAAGTGCATCTGATTGACTACCAGCTATCACAATCAAATAACCTTAAATCAAAAATCCCAAGCATATGTCCATAGTTTTGACACAAGAGCCTCTATAGCTGAGAAAGTAAGTATACCATCTAATTTGGTTTGGTTTGATTTGTTTTAGTTTTATGGCATATCAACCATTGTAGGTTATTTAATGCCAAATCCTCTTTATACATATACATTAAATATATAGGATTTGGTTTGGTTGGGTTTTATGGCATATCAACCATTGTAGGTTATTTAAAGCCAAATCCTCTTAATACATATATATTGAATATATAGGATTTGGTTTGGTTGGGTTTTATGGCATATCAACCATTGTACGTTATTTAAAGCCAAATTCTCTTTATACATATATATTAGATATATAGGATTTGGTTTGATTGAGTTTTATGGCATATCAACCATTGTGGGTTATTTAATGCCAAATCCTCTTTATACATATACATTAAATATATAGGATTTGGTTTGGTTGGGTTTTATGGCATACCAACCATTGTAGGTTATTTAATGCCAAATCCTCTAAATACATATATATAAAATATATGATTTGTAATCACATTTTGTAGATAACATTTTTAAATGAGCCTGAGCTTCTTTTTTTTGCATACAGTTAAATGGTTTCAAATATTTCTAACATGAATTATCCTATTTACTACAGGCAGTGAAGTGGTTACAAATATTGTTATTTAACAATATGAATTCTATTCGACATTACTCATTCATTTGCACACAGTTAAATGGTTCAAGTATTGCCATTTATGACTAAAAATTCAATCGGACATCAGTCATTTGTTTGCACACAGTTCTATTTGACCAACTGATAGGATCCTATCAGGTGCTCCCACTCTGGACCAGAGTGGACCTGTGAGTCATGACAATGAAAGAGTACTCTGCATTTCCCAAAGCTCCAGGACTGGAACCACATCATCCTATAGTTTAGTGCCATATCCAGGACACTCGTTGGTGGAGGGTATTACCTCTCTGTAGAGATGCAGTCGGTGTATTCTATAGTCCCAGCCAACTGGGCAGAATATATACTATTTGAATTCAGCATATTCCTTTAAGACAGGTATGGGAAACATGCAACCTTTTAGACCATCAAGTTGGCCCTTTCACAGTCAGGTCAAAAGACAAATTAATACTACCACTTTAGAACCTGATATTCGAATGCTTTCCTGCAAAAAGCAATGTCCAAAAAGTAATTACAAGCTTAATAAAGTTTTCTTTTCTTTTAAGTCATAGATATTAATTAAATATTCACTAAATTATTTGCTAAAAGTTTAAACTTAAGATTTTCTTTTTCAGGACTGCAGCCTCAACATCACATGGTTTAGTGTCATATCTAGGATGTTCGTTGGTGGAGGGGGTCTTATTCCTCGACAAAGATCCAGTTGGCATATTCTACATTCCCATTTGATTGGGTTTAGAACCCAATATCCAAATGCTTTCTTGCAAAAACTATCTGAAAAAATTTCATTTTAAAGTCGGTAATGTTTTTCATTTCTTTTAAGTATTATATATCAACTAAATTTTGACTAAGTTATGACCTCAAGTTTTAAACTTTAAAAATTAAGTGTGTCAGACCTTATTAGTAGAAATTAAATATCAATGTGACCTTTAAGCATGAAAAGATTCTCCACCTCTGCAAATCATCAACCCCACCCACCATCTTGCTTGTTATGAGTATATGAGGGTCCAAATACAGACTAACAGTGAAACACACAAGGATTTTGTTAGAGTTTTTTTTTTGTACCTCATCAATTCTGGTAAATTCACTTCCAGCTTCCAGATGGTAAAAAGCTCTTCTAAAATTTGTTTTCTCAAGGAAAGAATCAGAGGCAGCTGAGGGGAAGTGTCTTTCTCCAAACATTTTGTGTCTTCAGAAGTGGTAGACTGCAAATTGGATTCCATCCTGCAACAAGAAAAGATTGGATGCAAAATATTTCTGAACATAAAAATAAGATTGGTGACTGTAATTGACCAGAAGGCTCCCTTTTCAATAGCTACTACACTGATTTCCCTGGATTGCTCCACTTTACCCTCAATCCATACCTTATAATGCTGAGTGTTAAGCAAAGAGGCATCAAGTACAATTTTTTGAGTCTTTGGTATGACTTGATCTGGTATTGAATCTAGGTCTCCCAGGCCATTGGTGAACACTCACCATCAAGCCAATAAATTTTTAGTGTAACATACCAAATGATTTTATATGTTTCTATAAGTAAGTAAAGTTGGCAACCATAGTCGAGGGCTATCTGAAGGCTCCCTTTTCACTAGCTACTACACCGAGGTGTAGGGGAGGCTGCTACTCTTTTCCCTGGATTGCTCCACTTTACTCTTGAAATGTAACTTATAATGCTGAGTGTTAAGCAAGGAGGTATCAAGTACCATTTTTTGAGTCTTATGTATGACTCGACCTGAGATTGAACCCCAGTCTCCCGGGCCATTGACAAACACTCTACCCACTAAGAGACTTTTCAAACTTTTAATAATATGCAGATACAAAATGGTTTAATTTCTATGTAAAATCTTATAAAAAATGGCTTTCCAAACTTTTTCCATAACATATAGAAAATGTTTTTATGCCTATATAAAGTTTCCAAGCTTTTTCTGGAGCTTTTCAAAGTGCTCCATATAGACCCCTGGGCGTAAATAAAAACAGGGGAGTTCATGGGAAGTGGATTTACAAGTTTGCATGAACACAAGGTCTGACCTTCAGGGCGAGAGTGGGTGATTCATTATTTTTGGTTTTCTTGTTTATTTTACTCATTTGAGAGTTCTTCACGCCAGCATTAACTGATGGGTTTCCACTGGACTCTTCTGGCCAATCTCAACAATGCTGTAGTTTGGATGGTGTCCAATTGTCCTCTTATTTCCAAGTCCTCATGTTCATGGTGACTGTACCAAGCACGCCATTTACAATTGGTATTACTGTAACTTTCATGTTCCATAGTTTTTTCAATTCTCTAGCAAGGTTTAGGTATTTATTTCTCTTTTTGCCTTCCTTAAGTTTTGTCCTGTGGTCAACTGGAACGTCAAAGTCCACTATTCAGCAGTTTCTCTCTTTTTTGTTGACTATAACTAGGTCTGGTTGTCTGGCTGAGATTAGATGATCCTAGAAAAGTTTGTGCATCTCATTTTCCAAGAGGGTGTCCCTGTGGTGTAATGGTTAAAGCGATGGTTTGCGAAATCGTAGTACGCGAGTTCGAACTCCAGTCGTGCTATTACGTTCACTTTCGGACAAATACCCTTGGGAAAAGTATGAACCCCCTTATCCTCCTAGCTATGGGTTAAATAGCACCACCACCACTGTTTGTCTAGGAGAATGTGTTTGGCATTAAATAACCCATGAAGGTTGATATGTCATTAAACAAAGAAACCAAACCAAACCAATCATTTTCCAGGGTGAATTCTGAGTTGTGTATATACCATTTGTTTGCATGGTCAAATTTAAACTACTTGCACAATTTCCAGTGGATCACCTTGCCCACCCAGTCGTATCTTGTCTTAAACTCTCTGTGCACTAATTTACTGCATTTCCTTATTATGTGATTGATCGTTTCATCTCTATCGTGACATAATCTACATTTGCTATTTTGTTGCATCTTGTCTATTTTTGTTTTGACATAGTTAGTCCTTATGGTGTTGTTTTGTGCTGCGATCAGAAGAGATTCAGTTTCTCTCTTGTTTATTATTATCATCATTATTAATATTTCTGACGAGTTTTTCAAACCAGCGTTTGCTGATGGTCTTTCATGGGAGTCTGAGTGACAGCAAGTCTCCTCAAATCTCCAGGACTCTTCTCAGTATTCTGGCTGATCTCAACAATACTGTATTTTAGATGAACTCAATTTGTCCTCCAATTTCCAACTTTTCCAGCTCCCTTTCCAAATGCATCAGTTACAATTGGTATCATCATCACCCTCATATTCCACAGCTTTTTTTAGTTCTCTGGCAAGGTCTAAGCACTTGTCTCTTTTTGCTTTCTTTGATTTTCACTCTGGGATGGCAAAGTCCACAATATGGCAAGTTCTCTTTTTTTTGTTTATTATCACCAGGTCTTCTGACCGAGATTAGGTGATCTGTTTGTATCCTAGAGAATTTTATACATCTCATTCTCCAGACAGATTCTGATTTGTGTATATACTATTCAGTAGTAGAGTGAAATTTCAATTTCTTGCACAATTCCAAGTGAATCACCTTCCCCACTCAGTTGTGTCTAGTCTTATACTCCTTTTATGCTTGTTTGCTACATTCGCTTCTTTACAGTCACCATAAAAAAAGTGAAAGTAGAATTTTTAAAGTTAGATGAAGAGACTTGAGGTCTACACATGGCCCACATTTTTGAGATCCCTGAACTACACTGAGGCCAATCATATTTACCAACCCCTCCGCTCGGGCAGGATATGACACAAGGTCAGTTTTTAAGCGGAGTTTAACAGGTTTGAATTCAGAGTTTTCCTTCTCCTAGACTAGTTGTCTCATCAAGGCTGAAGAAAACAGTCTGCCCTACTATTTTCCCATAGCTGGAGGGAGAATATTTGGATTCATACCTTTCCCAAGGGTATTAGTGCAATGTGAAATGCAATCAGTCAGGTCCAGGATTTGAACTCGTGTCGCCGTGTCCATATCCTGCGACGATAACCATTACTCTATGGGCAACTACACTGAGGCCAATACCAATAGGTACACCATGTTTTGCAGGACAATTCCAAATTATACCTGGAAGAATTAGCTAAGCAAAGAAAACTCTATAGTTTGAAATCTCCACTTGTTTGACTTATGCACTTGGTTAACAATTTGCTAGATGTAGGTGATAAGGTTGGGGAATTATCCAGATGGTTCTTATAGAAATTGAGGATGTAGTAAGCAAGAAACTTGAACTCCAAATCTTTGGAATACTGAAGATCAATGAGTTCTACCTTGCAGTTGTAATGGTACTTCTTTACACGATAAAGAAAAAATTTGTAAGTTGGGTGAAGGTCTGTACAGAGTGAGCTGTGAGTTAGAGATCCCTGGCCTACACTATGAATAGGGTTTTTAGGAATACTTGTCATTATCTGGTCCATGGGATCTTATTTATTCTTCATTTGACCCAGCAAAGCCAAATGAGTTTGAGTCCTCCCCCCCCATCTCATATTAGAAACAAATAATAATCTATACTTACTTTTTTGTTAGATCAGGTGAATAGAGAATATTTTTTGGAATGGTTGAAATTAATTCAAAGATTTTAGCAATCTGAAAGAGAAAATGATAAAATCAAATTCTTACAAAAATAAATTCTTAAACCCTTTCAATCCTAATGGGAAATATATAACCAAGAAAACATCTGTTGATAATACTTAATTGTTAATTTCTGCAGTTGTTTTTATATAATACTGTTGTGACATTTTTATCTCGTCTGTTAAAACTCACAGGATTGTAACTGTTTCCAAGTCAGGGTGTTTCATAATATCGAAATTTAAAATTAACTTGTCCTAGAAAAAACCCACATGTGTCACCATTTCCAAAAATCACTTTTCCCTATTTTTCCATCAAAATCTGGTGGGTCTGAGACCAGCTATCCCTTACCTATACAGTAGATGTCCAGTATTTAAAGAGAACAGACCTAATATTTTCTTGCTACTCCAATCTTTGAATTAAAATATCAGTCCTGAATTTTTCAACAATAAAGTTTTATCCTCAAAGTAATACAGGACTGACACAAGTAAGCAACTAAAAAAAAAGAAAGTAAAAAACATTTATGTACACTATACACATACAAAATTAATACACATGAAAACATATTAGTAAAGTATTGCTTATTACTAAAAATATACACAACATACACTCATGTAATGAACTACTTTTTAAGACAAAATTTTCACCTCAAAAACAAGGAATTTTTCATTACACAAGATATGTGTTTGTAATGATGAAGCTTAACTCATTTCCAGTCCTAACCTTACTGTAACTTTGATCCAAAGTGATCCCCCACATAGCCTATATCAAAACAAAGGTCATCAAGGTAATAGTGTTTACTTAACATTATTTACTATCTATAACATGTGTGCCTATAACATTTACAAATATTATAAATGGTTAAGACAATTAGATAAAAACTTCATTATTTTAACCCAGCTATGGGTTAAATAGTACCACTACTGTTCTTCTAGGAGAATGGCTTTGGCATTAAATGACCTACAAAGGTTGATATCTGAACCTTCATTATTTTAACTAATAGATTTGGTTTTGGCATCAACTCGGCAATGTGGAAACATGTTGAGTCAGACTAATGGGAAATTATACTGAGTCATAGATATGATGGTTTTTAACTATATTACAGCAGTTTTAACCGGACATTAGCATAATGATTTGAGTGTTCACCAATGGCCTGGGAGACCTGGGTTCAATCCCAGGTCAAGTCATCCCAAAGACTCAAAAAATGGTACTTGATGCTACCTTGCTTAACACTCAGCATTATAAGGTAAGAATCGAATCAAGAGTAAAGTGGAGTAACCCAGGGAAAGGAGTAGCGCCCTCCCCTTCACCTTGGTGTAGTAGCAATCGAAAAGGCAGCCTTCGAGTCACCCTCGATAACGGTCGCCAACTTTACTTTACAGCAGTTTTAAAAGTACAAAAAAAGTGTTTGAATATATTCTATTTATGTGATTGGATGTTGAAGAAATATTTTTGTAGGCTTGCATAGTTAGGGGTTGTTCATTATACACAATATGTGATAAAAATACCATTTTGAAGCTAAAAATTAGAGATCATTCATTACAAGAAGTCACTCATTACCTAAGTATATATGATAAGAACAGGAAAAGCAATATCTGTTCAACTCAACGACCTGTTATTTGTTTTGCTGTTTGCATTTTTTAAATCTATAATTCATTTTAGCATTAATCTTTTTTGAAGACTCTTCTGCTTCAGTATTAAGGAACATTTTATTACAGTCATTCATTATGCTAATCTGATACACATTTGTAAGGATTAAATAACTTGCTAAATAGTACAACTAATTGCCAATAGGTGGTTTGACCAAAGTAGCATATAAAAGAAGGGTGTGGCAAAGTCAAATCCTCTCTTTCAGCTTCAACAACTAAAGAGCATGCATATGTGTCTGCGCATTCCAACCCACATGAACAGGGACCCTAAGGGGCTGCACATGATAGGGTCAAATAGAACTGTTTGACATTTAAACTGAGGGCAAACAAATGACTTGCATTGAATCGAATTGTTTGAAATAGAACTGTTTCACCATTTATCTGTATGTAAACAAACGACCAATGTTTAATTGATTTGTTAGTGATACATAACAACACTTAGAACCATTTAACTGTTTGTAAACAAATGAGTAATGTTCACTATAATAATTAGTGTTATATAGCAATACTTGTAACCACTTCACTGTGTGAAAACAAATGATTTTTAGTAAATAGGATTATTAGTTAGCAATACTTGAAATCATTAAACAGACTGGAGTTTGAACTTGCTTACTTTGAGGAGGCAGCCCAGCACTCTAGCCATTATGCCACAGGGACTCTTCTCCCTGTTACAAGATTACTGTGATATATTAACGTGACCTGCGGGTGTGAATACGGCGGATGTTGTTGACAGATTGATAAGACCGGCATGATCACCGAAATGTCATCATGTCCACAGGTGCTGTGTATCAGAGGATGTTGAGACAGCTACATCCGCTCAAGGATAATATCAACAAGCTGATTGCCGAAATGTCACCATGCCCACAGGTGCTGTGAATATGGTGGATGTTGAAAACAGGTGCATCCGGTCAAAGGTATCGGAAAATCACCTGAACTGTGGGCGGGGTCAAATTCGGTGATAGTGGCAGATGCATACATCCACAGAACTGGGCTTGGGCAAGTAGCCAATGGGAAGCAGACAACATAACCAATGGAAAGCAAAGAAGTGAGACGTGGGCGTAACCATAGTTAATGAAAAAGAGGAATTGCTGCAGGTCACATGAGTGTTGTAGACTATGTATGTTCCTAAATTTCGGCTCACTGGCTCTTCCATCTCCCAACAGCTCCTCTGTGTGCGTGAACTCTCTGTGATTGCTTTTCTGCTCCACACAAGTATCATCGCCGAAAATAAAAATATGATCTTATATTTTTATATACATACGTGTTCCTTGTTGTTAATAATGACACAGAATACTATACAACATTACCTTGTGTAGCAAATTAAATATATAAATATTATTTCTAGTTGAACATTATACAATCGAAACAGATGAGTTTTTATTTTGAAGGAATAGTGAAGGGCTATGGTATTGAAGACTAAAGATTGTCTTACTAGTTTGTCATGTCTGAGTACTGTAACTGTTCGTGGTTTTACTACTACACTCCCCCCTGATCCTATGATCACATATGAAACATTCGGGAGATGGTCTTTTGCGCCGTGTGCTTCTTCGTGGTAGTATACTCACTTGGTCTTCATTAGAAGTGTTATTGGAAGAGGCATCACCTGCATTTGTGCTGAGTGCCTGTTCACACGGTCTCTCTCTAATGGTTACAAATCTTTCGCTTGCTTCCTCTTAAACCATGTCAGAACAGACCGTTGGTATACTGACAGAGCCCTGCCTCACATCCTGAGTGGTAGAACACGTTCAACGTTGTCAACACCACACATTTTGCACACCAGCTCCACCTGTTCCAACCATTCTGACACTGTGTGGCTGGATGAGACGCTATGAAATTCGGGAATCAGCTGAATGTCAAATGCTTTGCCTGCCATTTGCGTCTGATTACGCGTAGGCCGAAATAGCTTGTTCATGGTTTTACTACTACAGTAACTAATATTATTTGAGCAAGGGATAACAATGTGGACACTTGTAAGCCCAGTCCTGGATATAACACTAAACTATCTAATGGTGAGGCTCCAGTAATGCTGGTGCTTTGGAAAATGCCGAGTACCCCTTCATTGCCATCACTCCCAGGTCTACTCAGGCCTGAAGTGGTAGCACTTGATAAGATCCTATCTATGGGTCAAATAGAACTGTTTGATATTTAAACTGAGTGCAAATAAATGACTTATGCTAAATAGAACTGTTTGATCATTTAACGAATGACTGATGTTTAATTGAATTGTTAGTTATACATAGCAATATTTGAAACTATTTAACTTAGTTGACTTATCCTAAATTAAATTATTTGAAATAGAACTGTTTTATCATTTAATTGTGTACATCTAAAAAATGTGTTTACAAATCATATATTTAATATATATGTATAAAGAGGATTTGGCATTAAATAATCAACAATGGTTGATATGCCATAAAACCAAGTAATCATTATAATAAAAAAAGATGCTAAAATATTTACACCGAAAGTCAGGTGAAAAAAGGGCTAAGAAGTCAATCACAGAAATAATACAAGTCTAAGAATTGAACTTACATTTTCTTTTGTTAAGTTAATTGGATGGAAGACCGATTCATATTCTTGAAGTCTTTGCACTTGGCTTTGTGGTTTGATATTCTAAAAGATAAAATCATAAATCAAATATATACAAAATAGGAAAAAAAAATGATATATCAAAAGCACCACAATAAGCGATGAGAAGAGAAATTGATCATCTTTAAGAGTTACTGAACATTCAGAAAACCATCATGGTTGCTTCAATTGTTACATAGCCACAATTAACGCCATGTGCGAAATAGACATATAATGTTCATAACAATAGAACATATAAAGAACATAGGAATCTCGAAATTCGAAAACATGTAACGACTTGTTTGTTCAGGTACGAAACCTTTTTATTAACTTTGGGTTAAAGGTTTCGACACAAGGACCTTAGACACAATCTTCTATGCTGTCTTATTCATTTGGCCTCCATCTCGAGCGGCCCCCCCATAGGGCGCATGTTCGCCTCGTGTCTGCGAGCTCCAAAAGTCGATCCTCTTCGTTTGGTGTCTAGTATTCAACTCTCTAACTTTCTTCAAATCTCCCACAAACCTCCGCGCGCTTCCGGTGCGTGACGTTACCCGCACCCTGTTCCGTCATCTCTGGCTATTGTGACATCTCGGAGTGGCACGTCTGCCCCGCACGCGCGTTACCACCTACATCAAGGTTTGCACCTAACTAACCCATGTGCTGAGCTGAAAGGTTCTCAGCCTAACTAAACTCAAAGGCATGAACCGAAATCCCTTGGCCATTACGTTACACAATGAGCTCACAGGCAATAACATTCAGTTGGCTCAGGTAGCTGTGGTGGTAGAAAATACCGACTGCATCTCTGCAGAAGAGTAAGATCCTCCCCCACCGCAAAGAGTGTCCTAGATATGACACTAATAAATCTGAAGGTGAGGCTCCAGTAATGCTGGACCTTTAGGGAATGCAGAGTACCCCTTTATTGCCATTGCTCTCAGGTCTACTCTGACCTGGAGTGGTAGCACCTGATAGGGTCTTATCTTTGGCGCAAATAAAACTGTTTGACATTTAAACAGAGAGCAAACAAATGACTTATGTTCAACTGAATTGCTTAAAATAGAACTGTTTGATCATTCAACTGTGTGTAAATAAATGACTGATGTTTAATTGAATTGTTTGTTATACATAGCAATACTTGGAACTATTTAACTTTGACTTATGCTAAAGTGAATTGTTGTTTAAAAATGTTATCTACAAAATGTGTTTAGAAATCATATATTCAATATATATGTATAAAAAGATTTGGCATTAAATAACCAACAACGGTTGATATGCCATAAAACCAAGACAAACAACACTCAGTATTGAGAAAGAGTTTCACATGAGAAAAGTAAATGAATCACGGGAGATTCAATATACGTGTATGCATATCAATCAAGTGATCTGCCGAGACTCTTATTTCTTCTGGTTTCTTTAGAATTAGATCTGGTCATCTAGCCAGGACTGAGAGATCTGTTTTTATCTCAAAGGCCTGAAGGATTTTGTGGGTTCTATTTTCTAGGACAGTTTTTGGTTGGTGCGTGTACCATTTGTTGGTATAGTGAAATTTTAGTTGTTTGCATAATTCCCAGTGAAACATCTTCCCTAGTCAGTTATGCCTGCTCTTGTACTCCTCCTGAGCCAATCTGCTGCATTTGCTTATTATGTGGTTTACTGTTTCATCTCTCTCTCTCTCTCTCCACATAGTCTATACTTGCTACTCTCTTGGGTCCTATATATTCTAGCTTTTACATAGTTCTTATAGTGTTTTTTGGGGCAGTTATTGATAATGATTCCATTTCTCTCTTTAGGTGTCCTCCTCATAGCCATACTCAGGTCATCTAGGGCACAATATTCTTAGTTTGTAGTCTGAAGTTTCTATATAATTATTTTTGTCCCCATTTTTCTTTATTCTTGTTTGTATATACTTTGAGCCCTTGGGTTGCCATGTCCACATTTCTAAATGCTAACCCTAACTCCTTTTCCTCTTGTCACACAGAGTCTGTCGACAACAGGGATTCTCAAACTTTCTACTTGATGCACCCCATGTAACTAAATTTAATTTCCATTCATTCCCAAATAAATTAATTGCATATCAAATTCCAAAACATAATCTACCCATATTTAATACAATTTACATTAGAAAAGAATCAGTAAAAATTAGATAGAAAAACCTCATTTAATTCTTGAATTATTTTTTGATGGGAAGGATGGGTTTGGTGAGCTGAGAGAAGATTGGGAATATTAGATTGCAGGTCTGTGAGTTTGAGTTGCAGATTACCACATTCTATGCCAAAGTGTTTCTCTGTTTGATCAGTAAACAATGCACATAGCCAGACCCAGCTTTCACTATATATAAGCTTAGAAAAGCTTGTAAAATGGAATCAACACTTTTGCTCCTGTTTTTTGTTCATCCACCAATATCTAATTCCTTTATATGTGTACATAGACTTCAAGATCAAAAGTCATTTCAATAAATTCTTCTTATTGTGTTAGTATAGCATTTATTCTAAGGCTAACAGCAACAAGTAAATTAAATAAATACTTCGTTTAATTCTAACAATTTATTAATCAACACGTGAAACAATTTATAACAATATACAGTCCTCCCTGTGTATAAAGTTGAGTTTAAGGGACTTACCGGCGGGCTGAAGAAGATATCTTAGGGTTGTCTTTCTGAGAACTTTTAACATCCCCGCCTCACGGAATGTCTAGTGGAATCTGACTGGATTTTGGATTTTTGTGCCAAGACTTCTGGGCTCATCATGTGATTATTATATCCAATCACAGAGAGCCTCTCCCTCACTCATGCCATACACAGGAATTACCATTTTACTAACCCAACATTCTTTAAGAAAGATGTCTAAATTTGCATTTTCCATTTCAATATCAAATGTAGAAATAATCCATTCAGGAATTTCCATGTTTAGAAGATCCTTAAATCAAGTTTTAAAATTTTCTTGCGAATTCTTCATATGATTTATATCTATAAACAAGTCGTTATCCAAAACATTTCTGTTTAATTGCTCTATAGAAGACAAATTTGCAAAATACAGAAAGTTATATTGATCCAAAGAAGACGTGTAAAAATCAAATTTAGCCAGGATATATAAAAAAGGAATTTCAAATGCAAACTAATAAATTTACTCCCATATGGACCCCTATGCTTTTATTTACTTTGCCAAAATTTTATTCACCCCCAGGTGGCTATATGGACCACTTTGAGAAGCCTGGCTTTAGATGATGAAGATACAGAGGAACTCTGAAAATAAAACCACCAATTATTTCCACAGAAAATATAACAGATATAAAGATGTAAATAACATCGAGGATAGAACAAGTTTTCTGCTAAAAATACTATTTTTTCACATAGTCACTGCCATTCTCTATACAATTTTCACCAATGATAAACAAGAGCCTATAGCTGAAAACTTGCTCCATCCAATATTATTACTGAACTCCCCGGTTTGGTTTCTTTGTTTAATAGCATATCAACCTTTGTGGGTTATTTAATGCCAAAGCCATCCTCGTAGAAGAGCAGTAGTGGCACTACTTAATACATAGCTGGGGGCGGGGATTATGTTCATACCTTTCTCACGGGCATTTGTCCGAAAGTGAATGGAATACCATGACTTGAATTTGAACTTACTTACTAAGATGTCATATTCTTGAACATTAGCCACAGTGACCCCCCCCCCCCATGTGCTCCCTGTATCTGTTGTAGTGACTGTGAAAATAAATGAGAGGCATTACTTTCAGAACTTTTAAATAGAGGTTCTGGGAAATTTTGTAAGGACTAATTCACTGAGTTCTTTCTTTCATGCGTAAAGAAAGAAAAAATTGTAATAATGAAAGATGGCAGAACCATTGGAAAACAGAGAAGGAACAGAATTAGAAAATCATTAAAATGCAAAAAAACAAACGAAAAAAAACAAAAAACTTTATCATGACTTTTGATCAGTATTATGAATGAAAGTTTGAATTTAAAAAAAAAAAAAATGAAACTGAAGATGTATGCACAGCTGAGAAACTCACATAATAAAGGGATGATGTCTAGATGTCTAGACTTTGTCTAGGTGAATCAGTTTCAATTTGAAAAAAAATATTATGAAGCCAGTCTTGATATTTTTGAATAAAATATTTTTGGTAAAAAACAGGATTGTGCAAGTGTAACATCTCCCCCCACCTCAGACCCAGCTCCATGCAACTTTTTTTGTTTTCTAAACCAAAAATTTATCTCAAGAGGAAAATATGAGGGCATGGAGGACATTAAAAAAATAAGATCGTGTAACTTCATAAAATATTAAAAGAGGGGTTTCAGTGTTTTCAAATGAAAAACTTGCAGGAATAAGCGTGTTGAATGGCAAAAGGAGTATTATTGTTTCATTCATTGTTCATTTATGTCAACTTTAAACTCAGCCACGGTGACTATTTTGAAGAAAATTAAAGTTTCAGTTATTGTTCACTTCTCTCTAGCTTAAACCTCAGTCAAGGTGACTATTTTAAAGAAAATTGATATTTCATTCAATGTTCATTTCTCTCTCTGTAAATAAAGCTTCAATCACAGTCAATGTGACTATTTTGAAAAAAAATTAATGTTTCATTCAATGTTCATTTCTGTCTTGGTAAATACAGCTTCAATCTCAGCCAAGGTGACTAGTTTGGAAGAAATTAACATTTTATTCATTGTACATTTCTGCCTTGGAAAATACAGATTCAGTCTTGATACTTATTCAGCACATCTTATATAATCTAATGTGAAGGAAATATGTTATGAAAAGTTAGTTGTAGACAATTTAATGCATGCATACCAGAATTATTTGTGTTGTATTTTTCCAGATTTTTCGGGGAGTCCCCATGCTGTCGTGGCTAATACATTGGACTGCGACATCACATTAAGCAAGTCAGGCTTTACATTCACTTTCTGGCAAATACCTTTGGGAAAAGTATGAACCTTTTTATCCCGCCATCTACAGGTTAAATAGTACCACTTCTCTTCTTTTACAAGGATGGCTTTGGCATTAAATAACCCACAAAGATTGATAAACTATTACACAAACCAAACCAAACCAAATTTCTCAATCTAAAAGTTAGTGGTGTGTATTATACACACTTTTTTTCTATGCCTCACTATATTTGGGATAGGACAATTGAAAGGAAATCATATCTATAGTCCAAATTAAAGTATTTTATGCTGTTACAGAGAAATAGCAACTGGAATGTGTGTTTGTTTATAATTTTGCTTTTCCTAATCTGAGCTTATTTTCATTTTAACCTTGTTGCATTCTTTGTGTGAACCTGTCTATACCTTTGTACTAAATACCATGTAAATTTCGTGTTTCAAAACAATGTAAAAAATTGAAAAAAAAATACTAAATTTACGTTAAATTAAACTGCTATAAATTCTGAAATGTCAGTACATATTATATGCAAGATTTCTTTTTCCAGAATTTTGCAGTCTAAACTTAGGAGTGCATGTTATATACAAATAAATCCTAGTAATTTACCATATTTTCGAAAATGTAAACAAAATTTCGTATTTTGTAAATAATACATTATTTGATTAAACAAAAATTCATACTTTTTCTTTTTATGGATGAAAATCTGTAAAAAGGTTGGAAATGGATGAGGAGTCAAAACATTAACCAAGTCCATGAAAGGTTAAGTAAGGTAAGCATTTAAAACTGTTATTTTCAAAAGATCTTTAAACCAACCAAAAATACTCACTGTTAAAAAGTTTGAATCATTTGCAAGGAATTCAACAGCCAAAGCAAAAGAAAGTACAAAAACAGCAGAGGCAATTTTCTGGGGAAAAGCACTGATATCTGTCTCTCCATGGCTGACTCTGTCTCGGACCCGTGGCCCTTCTGGATACACGAACAAATCATGGAGCAGGTCCTGAAAAAGTAAACAAATATGGTTGTACTCATTGTATAAAGTTCTGAGAAGTATACTCTTCCTCAGACTGAGAGGTGAAAATTTACTGTGTCCAGTTATAGAGAATCATCTTTGCAGATGTGGTCCTATGCTAGTCACGGAGCCCAATGTGGTGTGACTACTAGTCACAGTACTTGTTGTGGCTATTGTGTTCGTGACTACCGCATTAGCTTCCGGCTGTTTGCTTTGTCAAATCCTTCCATGCCCACGTTGTGTTTAAAAGATCCATGGAGAGGGGTTGACACACTTCAGCCAGATCTTCTTCTGATGGTCAGGTAATATGAGTGGCTAGATTGTCTAGCAACTCAAAGAATAGAGAAAAATCGTTTTTATTGAAACACGTTTGTAAGACAATAAATAACAAACAAATGGGGTTTGCTTTTCTGGCAAACAGAAGAAGAAAGAATATCGAGAGAGGATAAGAAAAAGAGACCAAGAAGAAACTCAAGACTGCCAAAGAAGCATCTCTTCCATTCTAGACCCGAAGTATTCTGAAGGACCGACAGATGTTACAAAATTTCGACGTTAGAGACTTTAACTTCACCTCATTGTCACTCTTCCTCTCTCGATATTTTGCAGAAGTTGCAGAATATCTAAACATATTTGGTATTTGGTGGACAACAATGAATGTAAAAACACCATATAAAGGTTGTTAGCTTAGAAATAAATACTGTAATCTACTTTGAGTGAGTGAAGAAAATTTTAGATTTCTCTCTGTATTCTGTGACTGGTTAGAATCTTGGAATAGCATTTCTGGAAGAAATGGCACATTAACAAAGGAAACCTTCACTGCTTTGCTCCATACAACCTACGCATTTCTAGAACTGACCAAGTATTGCATTGAAGAATTAAAAATGCAATACATATTACCTGGCAAATTTCAAACCTTGAGGCCAAGTTTGGTCAATACCGGCAACTTAGTGGGGATCAGTATATCTTGATACAGCAAGTGTTTGAGTGTGAAAAAAAATTAGAATGCTATCAGTTTTAAAATTGAGCTTATCATTTAATCAGAAATACATTAAAATTGATTTTAAAAATTTACAAGAACCAAAATGGGATGAAGTAACAGAGGAGCAAAAGTTCGATGTTTACAAATTTAGAATTGATGTTAAAGAAGATGATATTAATAAATGTAGAGACGTTCTTCTGTAATGCTATACTTAGCAGGTTATTGCTATGTTGCAGTTTTTAAGAAAATTAAATGCAATAGTTGCAAAGATTTAATATCTGGAAGAATTAATGTGGTAGAAATACCTGAAATAAACAGCTATTTTCGGGGGATTAATTGAGGTTCTCTCTTATGTCCTAATGATACAACTACAAATTTTGTGATATATAATTATGAAGTCATTGATAAGCTGATAAAACATCATTCTTTTCTACATTCAATAAATCAAAGGAAATTAGTCATGCATTTATCATTGAATGTTTTGGCAGATTATGAGCTTCTTTTTAATGTTCACACTTGTGATGAGGGTCATCGCATAGAAAAAAATTGTTGTATAGCCACATAATACATATACATCTGCATGCAGAACACAACGACACACAATAAAGATGAGCGACACAGTCTTTTAGAAAAATATACCTCTCACTTTATTGAAAGGGTTGTGTGTGAGAGGGAGTTGGAGATCGAACAGAACTGCAACATATTGACCCCCACTCTATTGGCCATAACCACGTTTCTTTCCTGTTCTCCTGGGCTGCTCAACCGGGGACCTGGGGGCCCAGCCTCTCAGGGACATGTTCTCATTCCAGCATCTTCTCTCCAACTCGTCTGATCTCCAAACTGATTAATCGGGGGCCTGAGGGCTCTCTCTGCTGGGTGCTGGCTTTCTCTACGGCATCTTGTCTCCAACTGATTGAATTTCCTGTGCACTGAGTTATATAATAGTTCAACGCCCACCTTCTTCTTGTGGACGTCACAATCGCACTCATTCAACCCGTCCATGGTCAAGGTTATATTCTGATATTCCTTGAGCGGATGCACCTGTTATTTACACAGGTGCGTTTCCTATGTTGACAGCCCGGCCAGGTCGTAGGTCAATATGCAACAAATACAAAGAATGTTTATCTGGAGCTCTACAAATCTTCTTTTAAATAATTTTGTTCCAAAGAAAATAATGATATTAAAAATAACAAATTAAGCAAAAAAAGAGAACTTCAAACATTCAGTTAAATTTTATATCTATAACCTATTTTTCTATAAGTATGATTTGATTTTTAAATCTCTTTATTGTTTGTATCTAATTTATTTGTTTCTTATTTATATTTAATTGTTTTATTGAACAAGTCCTAGCGGCAACACTCCACAAGACACCAACTATACGGCCACCTGCCTCCCATCACGAAAACTATCCAAGTTAGACGAACCAGACATGTAGGACACTGCTGGAGAAGCAGGGACAAGCTCATAAGTGATGCATTCCTATGGACCCCCACATATGGCCGGGCAAAAGCAGGACGACCAGCTCAAACAAACATTCAGCAGCTATGTGAGGATATGGGATGTAGCCCTGAAGACCTGCCAGAGGCGATGAACAATAGGGAGAAGTGGATATGCTAGCGGCAAGACCTGATGATAATGATGATGATGATTTATTCATCATTTACTTGTAATTTGTTTACCTGTTAATTTAATTATTGTTTGTTTCCTAATTCATAATTCAGTTGTTACTGTATTTGAGTAATAATCACTTAATGATTACAAAATTGTAACTTTACAGAATAATAATTAAAATTGAAATAGAAACATGCAAATTAAAACAATGCTGATTATGAATTATCAAAAATTGTTTTCAAATATGAAACAATTAAAATTATGAACAAATTTCAGTCTTAAAATTTTCTATCTGTAACCTATTTATCTCTAAGTATTGTATTTGAATTTTTAATCTCTTTATTGCTTATATCAAATTTATTTGCTAGTTTCATACTTATATTCTATTTATCATTTACTTGTTATTTGTTTGATTATTTATTCAATTATCGTTTGTTAGTTCTGTAATTCATAATTCAGTTGTTGCTATTGAGTCTATAAGAATAATAATCACTTAATAATTACGATATTGTAACTTTACAGAATAATTATTGAAATTAAAATAAAAAACATGCAAATTAAAACAATGCTGATTATGATTTAAAAAAAATGTTTTCAAATTTGTAACAAATAAAATAATGAATCTGTCTTTAAAATTTACTGAAATGTAAGATGATGTTTAGTTTATTTACTTTAACATAGCATTCAGCAACAACAATTTTTTTTGGATCAATTATTTAAAAAAAAAATTAATATCAAATAAAGTTCTGTATAAAATCCAACTCTGTTTCTTTCTTTTTCAAATGCATTTTTAAAAAGTTTTCTAAAACCATTTTTTCTTACAATAATTCATTACATTGTGATTACTGACTGTTTCACTATCCTCGTGGACTACTTTTGTGACTTTTGTCATGTCACAATCGAACAGGCCTTCTATATTTCTTGCAGGGAATACACTCAATCTATTCTAAGCCCAGCTGACAAGGCAAACAAGAATAAAACTGGCTTTCCTTAGCTGTGCGAGATGTGGGCTTCTGTTTCACCAAGAGCTTATTCTTTATTTCATTTCCAATACATGCTTTCCCTCACTGTTGCAGAGGTGACAACCTGTGTGAGTTTCAATAAAAAGCAACTAGAGTTAGAAAGATGAAAGGTAATACCATTCAATGCTGTCGATAAAATCTTGCTCATTGTAAAAGTTTTATTTTTATTTAAAAAGCTTTGCTGTCCACAAATGCAGGAGAGGCTTACCATCGTGGAAGGGCTAAGTTGATATCTCAGTTGATTCTCTTTGCCGTCAGACAGATACTTTGACAAGATCTATAATAAAAAGAAATCACATTTAATCATCAATAGATATCTATGCAGATAGATATTTGTAATATAAGATCAGATAAAAAAATGATTGATATACCCACTAACTACAGAATAATAGACATCAAGGAAAACTAACAATATTATTATATAAAAGGTTTATAAATTTGACAAGATCTACAATAGAAAAGAAATAAAATTTCATCATCAATAGATATCTATGCAGATAGATATTTGTAATATGAGATCAGATAAAAAAAATGATTGATATACCCACTAACTACAGAATAATAGACATCAAGGAAAACTAACAATATTATTATATAAAAGGTTTATAAATTTGACAAGATCTACAATAGAAAAGAAATAAAATTTCATCATCAATAGATATCTATGCAGATAGATATTTGTAATATGAGATCAGATAAAAAAAATGATTGATATACCCACTAACTACAGAATAATAGACATCAAGGAAAACTAACAATATTATTATATAAAAGGTTTATACATTTGACAAGATCGACAATAGAAAGGAAATAAAATTTTTTTGTTGATATCTATGAAGAAAAATATGAGAACTTATCAGAGATCTTTTAATAAACAATTATAGCCTTGAGTAACAATTCTTCATTTAAATAATTTGCACACAGTATTGTGGTATCAAGTGTTCCCATCTAATAGTCATAATTAAAAAAACAGAAGATCTTTTTCACCCATCGATGGTACCCTAACAGGTCAGATTGAACCTAGGAGTAATAGGAATGAAGGGGTACTCCATACTCCTCATAGCTCCAGAACTGGAGCCTCACCACCAGATTCAGTTGAGTGTCATACCCAGGATAACTTTTTTATGTGGGGAGGGGGTCTTCCTCAGAGGATACAATCAGAATATTCTAGGTTCTACAAACAGGGAGGATCTTGGTATATACAGCTCTAGACTAAATACTTTTTGATTACACTTTGAATTATCTTATTGCATACCAAATATATTGAGACTGTGTATTGCATTTTTCAATGTGTAAGAAAAATGTCAGAGAGAAAAAGAATTCATTATATACAGCCTGTTAATTGATATATTTTCTCAATGTAGAAAAAAAAAAAGGGAAATGTTTTTACAGCTAAAAGCAAGCACTGCTTAACAGATTGCCAGAATATATTACAAGTCTGGTGACCCTGTTTCAGGAGAAAAGCAGACAGGAAGGTTGAGAAACACCAACATGCTTCTGATGAAAAACGTGTGCTTCCTGTTGACTTTTTATTTAAGTGATTCTTGATTTTCCTTCACCAGATGTACCTTAACCTTCTGCTCAAGTTGTGCCGCTATGGTTCACTTCAAACCTTGGCCTGCAGCACAAGTACCGACAATAAACATGTGGCAAATTTGTTGTACAATTTTATCAACTAGTCTAAATAAAATTACTCATTAACACTGACATTGAACTTTTCCTCCTTTTCTTTTTTCTGTCTTCTAATGTTAGGAAATGAAGATAATTATAAATATCTCTGAAATAACAACTTACACTATTTTAAGACATATAAGGTATCTGGCTATTTATACTTAATACTAGTAGAGGTAAACAGCATTGATCAGGAAAAAATAACATAAAAAAATTCAATTATTATTATAAAAGTAAGGCATATCAATTCTGACACTGGAGAAATATTAAAGTTTTTCATGCTGAGTGATGTTTAATGGGCATAATCTTGTACTATGATCTTCAGTGTGAATAGGTTGGTTGGTTAGGGTTATGGCATATCAACCCTGATAAGTTATTTAATGCCAAATCCTATATATATATATATATATATATATAAAATGTAAATGATTTATAAATGAATTGTTTGTAGGTAACATTTTAAATAAGCCGGAGCTCATTTGTTTGAACACAGGTAAATAGTTTTAAGTATTCCTATCAAACATGGATAATTCTATTCATTATTAATCATTTGTTTGCACACAGTTAAATAGTTTCAAGTATTGCTATTTAACACTAACAATTCAACAGTCATTTTTTTTTTTGCAGACTGTTAAATGGTTAAGTAGTTTGATTTGACCCATATATGGGATCTAACAACAACTACGACTCTAGGTCAGAGTGAACTTAGGAGTAATGGTAATGAAGAATTATTCCACATTCTCGAAAACCTCCAAGACTGGAGCATCACTATCAAATTGTTTAGTGTCATATCCATAGTGTGTGGGGAGGAGTGTCTTACATCTCAGCAGAGATGCAGTCAATGAATTCTACAGCCCCAGCTGACTGGGCTGTCAGTGTATAGTCTTGTACAATAATGTTCAGTGTGAATAGTCTTGTCCAATAATGTTCAGTGTGAATAGTCTTGTCCAATAATGTTAGTAGGAATAGTCTTGTACAATAATGTTCAGTGTGAATAGTCTTGTACAATAATGTTCAGTGTGAATAGTCTTGTACAATAATGTTCAGTGTGAATAGTCTTGTACAATAATGTTCAGTGTGAATAGTCTTGTACAATAATGTTCAGTGTGAATAGTCTTGTACAATAATGTTCAGCGTGAATAGTCTTGTACAATAATGTTCAGCGTGAATAGTCTTGTACAATAATGTTCAGCGTGAATAGTCTTGTACAATAATGTTCAGTGTGAATAGTCTTGTACAATAATATTCAGCGTGAATAGTCTTGTACAATAATGTTCAGTGTGAATAGTCTTGTACAATAATGTTCAGTGTAAATAGTCTTGTACAATAATGTTCAGTGTAAATAGTCTTGTACAATAATGTTCAGCGTGAATAGTCTTGTACAATAATGTTCAGTGTAAATAGTCTTGTACAATAATGTTCAGTGTAAATAGTCTTGTACTATCACAAAAACTATTGGGAGTTCTGAGACTCCTTTAATCCTTATATCATTCCTTGTATAGGAAAAAAAATAGGAAGAAAAATTAATAAGATTGTCCTTGTCTGTAACATTCAATAAAATTCATTTGCATGAAAAATTACAGCTGATATATATATATATATATATATATATATATATATATATATATATATATATATATATCAGCTGTAATTTTTCATGTAATATATATATATATACATATATATATATATATATATATATATATATATGAGGGTTATTCAGAAAATAAGGGGGAATAAAAAATAAAACAAACTTTTTTCAGAATTTTTTTTTCATAAATGTGAAGTCTGCATTGTTTGGAGTCATAGTGGAAAACCCATGTTTACACCATTTAGAAATATTTTTTTTACTAAAATATGCTTCTCTCTACACATCATACATTTTTCTATGTATTTCACATGGTTTGCACTTCTAGGCCATCAAAAATTTGATAACAGACCTCTGTTCAAGTCTAGATCACCTTGTTTGATTTGCCACCAAATTGAATAGCCACAAAACAATATTTTTGTGAGATTAAAATAATTTTTGGTATAAACATATACCAAACAAGGGGTAAAGACAGTCCATGAAGTGGAAAAAAATTCTCTGATAAAGAAATGTTCCTGGCGAGGCAGTCAGTAAAGACACTAATGTTTACAGTGTTTTGAAACATGAAAAGACCCATCACTATTGATTTCCTTGAAAAACAGGCAACTGTAAACAATGCTTCCTATTGCCAACTCCCGAGGCAAAATTCACCTTATTAATTGAATGACCCTCATATTAAAATTTACACTTAGTCAATGAAAAAGGCCATGCTAAGATCCATCAATATTGATTTTCTTGAAAAACACACAACTGCAAACAGTGCATCCTGTTGCCAAATCTTTAGGGAAAATTCGCCTTATTTATTGAATAACCCTCATATCAAAATTTACTCTTATTCATCATATTTATTGAATGACCTTCATATCAAAATTTACTCTTATTCACCATATTTATTGAATGACCTTCATATGCATAAGATGTGAATTTTAGTTATATACAGATAGATAGTTAAAGGTAAATTCAAATAAAATATATTTCTATTTACCTCATCAAGAGTTGTATACAGCACACTTGACTGAAATACAAAAGATACAATGAAAGGTTAAATCTTTTTGGCCTCAAATTTAAATATCAAATATTTAAATAGATCCATAGATATCATTAATTTTTTTTTAATGAAAGATTAACTCTTAAAAACAAGCTTGATGACCACCAATATTGAGTTAATAAAAGAAAATCATGGGTATATTCTTTCTTTGTGCATCTCTCTACATTTTCTCTTTGTGTGTCTCCCTATACATTCTCTCTTTGTGTGTCTCTATACATTCTCACTTTGTGTGTCTCTCTGTACATTTTCTCTTTGTGCATCTCCCTACACATTCTCTCTTTATATGTCTCTCTCTACATTCTCTCTTTGTGTGTCTCTATACATTCTCACTTTGTGTGTCTCTCTGTAAATTTTCTCTTTGTGCGTCTCTCTGTAAATTTTCTCTTTGTGCGTCTCCTTATATATTCGCTCTTTGTGTGTCTTTCTGTAGATTCTCTCTTTGTGTGTTTCTCTGTACATTCTCCCTTTGTGTGTCTCTCAGTACATTCTCTCTTTGTGTGTCTCTGTGCATCTCTCTTTGTATGTCTCTCTCTACATTCTCTATTTGTATTTCTCGCTGTACATTCTCTCTTTGTGCGTCTCCTTATACATTCTCTCTTTGCGTGTCTTTCTGTAGATTCTCTCTTTGTGAGTTTCTCTGTAGATTCTCTCTTTGTGTGTCTCTCTATAGATTCTCTCTTTGTGTGTCTCTCTGTATTTCTATCAGCTTGGGTTTATTTTTTTAAGCATACTGCATAACAGCTGATAATACCAAGAGCTTTTAATCAGGTTCTTATTAAAGTTTTTCAAGAAATATCAGAATTCAGCTAAAAATAGTGTCAGGCTATATATATATATATATATATATATGCACAACAGATTTTTAAAGATAATCATTATCATAATTTTTATATTTCTGTATTAAATAGAATAATGTATGTTGTTGTTTGCACAAAAAATATAGTTTAGAAAATATTTGGTTTGGGTTGGTTTGGTTTTATGGCATATTAACCATTGTTGGTTATGTTATATTGTCATCTACAGCATCATAACAACACAATAATAAAGATGCAGGAAGACTTCTTTAACAAAATATTTACCTCTCACTTTATTGCAAGGGTTCAAAAAGGGTTACTCAAGGTTTGCACGTGAGAGGGAGCTGGAGACCGAACAGAACTGAAATATTTTGACCCCAACTCTTATGGCCGTCAATGTTGTGTCTTTCTTGTTCTCCTGATGCTCAACCGGAGGCCCTGGGGTCTACTCTGCTGGGTGCTGGCTTTCTTTACTGCATCTTATCAGCAACTTCTCTGGTCCCTAAATTCCATTGGGCTTCCCGAGGGCCCCCTCGGCCGGGTGTGGCTTTCCCTACCACATCTCGTCTTCTAACTCGTCTAATCTGCAACTGCAATGGTCACTTGACTTCTGTCTTGACTGAGTTATATAATAGTTCAACGCCCACTCAATCTTTGGAATGGCATGATTGATCGACATCCAGTGGAAATAACTGTCATGCAGTTCACAGGTCACTCTCTTCCGGTGCATCAGTCTATGAGTGTATCATGGGCTTTACCTTGTCCCATTTCATCTGCCAAATCCACCCACACGATCTCTTTTGATTACTGGCCATTGGAATGTGTCACTTCCTTCTGGTGCATCACTTTGTAATGGCATGTTTGCTCGGGCCGAAGGTCAAAATACAACAGTTATTAAATGCCAAATCTGATATATAAAGATATATCTAATTTGTAAACTCAAGTCAACAAAGTTAAATAGTTCCAAGTATATATCACCTATATATCACCAACAATTCAATTAAATATGTCATTTGCTTACACAATTAAATCATCAAACAGTTCTATTTCTAACAATTCAATTTAGCTTAAGTCATTTGTTTACACTCAGTTTAAATGTCAAGTAGTTTAAATGTTCAACTATCGGGTGCTACCACTTTGGGTTAGCTTGGACTGGGGAATGATGGCAATGAAGTGGTATTCTGCATTCCCCAAAGTTTCAGTATTATTGGAGTCTAACCATTAGATTGTTTAATGTCATACTCAGGATACTCATTGGGTGGGTGTTTTATCTCTCTGCAGAGATGCAGTCATGTATTCTACAGCCCCAGCTGACTGGGCCGAAAATATTTGGTTTTGGTTTCTTTGTTTAATGGCATATCCCAAATAATATCTGTTTTGATTGAATGCATTTCAGTTGAAATGATGTAGAGTTTGGTAATAATTAATCCCAAATTATTTAATGCCAAAGATAACCTTAAAGAAAGACAGTCATGATATGGTTTACTTGATAGCTGGGGAGGGCGAATAAAGGTGTTCATAGCTTTCCCAAGGGTATTAGTCTGAAAGGTAACATAATTAACCTGACTGGAGTTCAAACTCATTGACTACAATGTTGTAGTCAATGTCACTATGCCATAGGAACTTCCATTAAAATATTTTGATTCAAAGTCATATCAAAAGTATTAAAAATACAATTTATTCTATTTTAATTAATTTATCTATTTATTTATTTTTTTTTCAAAAAAGGGAAATGCATGTGCTAAAGATTTAAAAGGTTTTGAGAATCCCTATAAAAATTAGGAATTTTTTCTTAATTCTCAAAAATAATGTATGTGTATACTTCAGTAAATTTTTGAAAAATATTCATTTTTTTAAAAAGAAATTATGTATAGTTCAGAAAATATTTTTTAATTTTCATTTTTTAAAAAGAATTTTTATCATTAATTTCATTTTTATTTTCATATTAAATAAAATAATGGATTTGTTGGTGTTTACAATGAAAAATCAAATTTAGAAAATATTCTGATAAGAAGTCATATCAAAATCATCATCATCTTGTCGTGCCATCGCCACGGATATCCCTGACCCTTTCTCGCCACCTCTCCCTATCATTCATCGCTTTTGGTTGGACCTCAGGGCTACACCCCATATCCTCACATAGCTGCTGTATATAGGTTCGAGTTGGTCACCCTGCTTTTGCTCGGCCATGTGTAGGGGTCCATAATAGTACATCACTTATGAGCTTGTCCCTACTTCTCCAGCAGTGTCCTGCATGTCTGCTTCGTCTAATTTGGATAGTTTTGGTGATGGGTGGTAGGTGGCCGTACAGATGCTGCTTTGTGGGGTGTTAATTTATTCTATTCTATTTATTTTTTTCAAAAAAGGGGGATGTATTTGATATAGATTCAAAAATTAATAATCCTTATTTTTATTTCTATACTAAACAAAATAATGTATTTGTTGCTGTTTCCAATAAAAATCTACTTTAAAAGATATTTTGTTTAGAAGTCGTATTGAACCAATCAAAAGTAAGTATAATTATTGAAAAAAAAACAAAAACAAATAAAAAACTAAATTAAATAAAGGATATTGTAACTATTTAGAATTGATTTAATTAAAAAAGGAAATAAGGTGAAAAAAAACTGAGTCTTTGTTTGATAGTATTATAATCAGAAATAATGCTGGATTCAACAATCTTTTTGTGTTGTTTATTATTTAGAATCTTTAAAATCAAAAGTATGTTTAGTTTCTAAATTGAGTTCCACTAAAACATTTCTGTCATAACCAATTCTGAAATCTTTGATGTATTCATAGATATATTTTTAGATTGATCTAGAAGTTTCACTAATATTGTTTTAACCACACCCAGTACCCAAAATGGAATATCTGCCAACTTCAGATTTGATATGGCTCTTGATCTTCTTCTTATTCCTAATTGTGTAGTATACTACTGCTGGATCTTGAGAAACAACAAGGCATATGTATATGAAAATATAATCTTATATTCTTATTACTCGACGGTGATGTTTGTGTGGAGGAAGAGAGCAACTGGAGAGAGTTTATGCAAATGAAGGAGCTGTTGGAAGTTGGAACAGCCAGCAGAGAACTGACTTCAGCCCAAATTCTGGACCTTCTATAGTCTTAAAATTCCTACACTACCTACATGGCCACACCTCTTTACCCATGCAATGCTTGTTTTTCATTGGCCATGGTTTACATCTATGCAATGCTTGCTTTTCATTGGCCATGGTTTACACCTATGCAATGCTTCCTTTTCATTGGCCATGGTTTACATCTATGCAATGCTTGTTTTTCATTGGCCATGGTTTACATCTATGCAATGCTTGCTTTTCATTGGCCATGGTTTACATCTATGCAATGCTTCCTTTTCATTGGCCATGGTTTACATCTATGCAATGCTTGTTTTTCATTGGCCATGGTTTACATCTATGCAATGCTTGCTTTTCATTGGCCATGGTTTACATCTATGCAATGCTTGCTTTTCATTGGCCATGGTTTACACCTATGCAATGCTTGTTTTTCATTGGCTATGGTTTACATCTATGCAATGCTTGCTTTTCATTGGCCATGGTTTACATCTATGCAATGCTTGCTTTTCATTGGCCATGGTTTACACCTATGCAATGCTTGTTTTTCATTGGCTATGGTTTACATCTATGCAATGCTTGTTTTTCATTGGCCATGGTTTACATCTATGCAATGCTTGCTTTTCATTGGCCATGGTTTACATCTATGCAATGCTTGCTTTTCATTGGCCATGGTTTACATCTATGCAATGCTTGCTTTTCATTGGCCATGGTTTACATCTATGCAATGCTTGTTTTTCATTGGCCATGGTTTACATCTATGCAATGCTTGCTTTTCATTGGCCATGTTTTACATCTATGCAATGCTTGCTTTTCATTGGCCATGGTTTACACCTATGCAATGCTTGTTTTTCATTGGCTATGGTTTACATCTATGCAATGCTTGCTTTTCATTGGCCATGGTTTACATCTATGCAATGCTTGCTTTTCATTGGCCATGGTTTACACCTATGCAATGCTTGTTTTTCATTGGCTATGGTTTACATCTATGCAATGCTTGTTTTTCATTGGCCATGGTTTACATCTATGCAATGCTTGCTTTTCATTGGCCATGGTTTACATCTATGCAATGCTTGCTTTTCATTGGCCATGGTTTACATCTATGCAATGCTTGCTTTACAGTAGAAGTATTATGATTTCTACCAATAAAGTAATAAGTGTATTCCCAATAGGTGGGCCATGGTAATCTATCTTCTATCTTAAATTCTTTTTCTTACCGCTTTTTCTAAAACCATCCAATTTAATCTTAAATTATCTGCACAGTTGCTGTTTTTGATCTAATTCGGCAGTTTGTTCAAAAAATATATTATTCTATTAACAAAAAAATCTAAGTGGTTAGTAGACATAGTTTTTGAAATCTGTCTTGACAGAAAATTTCCAGTTTGAGGAGAAATATTAAAAAAAACATTTACCATAATTAGAAATTTCATTAGTTATTTTGAAACTTTTAACTCGATCACCTCTCATTCTTCTTTCTAGTAGATCCTAATTTCTCTAGTGTGTCGCTATTTTTGTCATTCTTCTTTTTATACTATCCAACCTCAATATTACACTCCAATTTCCATCTCCTGACACTGAAGCCCAGGCCAGAGTACAATATTTTATATAAGGTCTTATTAGGGTTTTATATTTTTAAAAACAACCTTTGCCTTCTTCATCCAGCCAATCATTCTATTTACTCTCAATACAATAGACAAAATATGATTGTCAAATTTATCAAGCCTCCAATAAAGTTGTCTTTTTCCTCTGGAAACCATAATCTCTTAACTAGCAAGAGAGGTGATTAAGCTGTCATATTCAGATGCTATTGTTAGGAATTGAAGTCTGTGACTTGGAAACTGCAATGAGGGATACAGCCACTTGAAAATCCATTGGCTAATATTGCAGGATGATGATGATGATGATTAAGACTGAACAAGGGAAGGATTGAATCACAGATTTAGCAGTAAACCTAATCCAGTTTAAAATTTCTTACCTCTGCTGTGAGCATTCTGTGACTGCATTCATTGACTGTACAAAATATCCTTCGTAATGCGTGTTCAATTTGTGGGAGCATGAGAGACACGAAAAATCCAAACCTGCAGGAGAAATTGTTATAAATTTGCCAAAATTGAATAAATCTCAAAAGGAAAATGGATTCAGGAATAATTATATTTACACACATTTATATATATATATATATATATATATCTTCTCATCTTTATCTAAAAACAATTGTTATGATTTAAAAAAAAATAGTTATCATTAAGAAAGAAGTAGTCGTGATTATAAAGAAAAGTTATGCTTATGAAAAAATTGTTAAGATTACAAAAAATAATCATAATTATTATTGCCAATGGCCTGGGAGACCGAGGTTCAATCTCAGGTCAAGTCATACCAAAGACTTAAAAAGTGGTACTTGATTCCTTCTTGCTTAACACTCACCATTATGATTCCTCCTTGCTTAACACTCAGCATTATGCATATTTACCAACCCCTCCACTCAGGCAGGATATGATACAAGGTTAATTTTTTTTTTAAGCGGAGTTTAACAGGTTTGAATTCAGAGTTTTCCTTCTCCTAGACTAGTTGCCTCACTAAGGCTGAAGAACCTAGTCTGCCCTACTATTTTACCCATAGCTGGAGGGAGAATAATTGGATTCATACCTTTCCCAAGAGTATTAGAGCAATGTGAAATGCAATCAGTCTCGTCCAGGATTTGAACTTGTGTCGCCATGTCCATTTCCTATGACGATAACCATTACACCACGGGCACCTCCGCATTATAAGGTAGGTTTCAAGGGTAAAGTGGAGCAAGCCAGGGAAAGGAGTAGCGCCCGCCCCTACACCTCAGTGTAGGAGCTTTTGGGTAGCCTTCAACTATTGTCACCAACTTTACCCGGGAGACCTGGGTTCAATCCCAGGTCGAGTCATACCAAAGACTTTAAAAATGGAACTTGATACCACCTTGCTTAACACTCAGCATTATAAGGTACGGTTCAAGGGTAAAGTGGAGCAATCCAGGGAATGGAGTAGCGCCCTCCCCTACACCTTGGTGTAGTAGCTATCGAAAAGGGAGCCTTCGGGTCACCCTCGACTATGGTCGCTAACTTTACTTACTTTACAACAAAAATAGTTTAGATTACCAAAAATTATGATTACAATAAAAAAAAATTGAATTAAAAGTAATTATGATTACAATCAAACATTTACAAATGAATCAAATTTGAGCATTAAATAACCCATAAGGAGTTGATATACCATTAAAAAATTAATCATCATCATCATCAAATTCTACTGATACCATGAAGTTCCCTGACTCTCTCTTGCCATCCGTCCCTATCATTCATCGCTTTTGGCTGGTCTTGTAGACTGTATCCAGTGTTTGCACAGACCTGATGTAAGTAAGTCCTTGCCAGACAGCCAACACTAGTGTGTCCATGTGTAGGAGTCTATAAGTGAATATCACTTAAGAATTCATCCTTAATTCTTCAGCAGTGCCCAGCATGTCTTGTTTGTCTTACTTTGTGAGGTGTTGCTTTCAGGACTTGTTCAAAATAGCACATAGCATTCTTGCATAATTCCCATCTAGCTTTTTCTTCATTTGTTTCATTAGCGTTCAGGTGGTAAATACCATAAAACAAATAAATTAAATTAAACCAAACCACTTTATGACGTAAGTTGTTCAGCTGTGTATGCATTTGCATTTAGATTTTAGATTTTTTAAATTTCAAGATTCAGTTTTAATCCTTATATCTCATTTCAAATTGAAATTTAAACAAATTATATGATTTCAAGTATTCCTATCTAATATCAATAATTTCCAAACAGATCTACTTGAAACAAATAGGTTAGTTGGTTTTGCAGTACATCAACCTTTTGTTGCATTATTTGATACTGAAGTTTGTCTTTTCTTTCACACAGTTATATGGTTTCAAGTAACTATTTAATAATGATAATCATTTGTTTGCACACTGTTATAGGGTTTCAAGTATTCCATTCCAATATCAAGAATTTACAAGCAATGATATGTTTCAAATAACCACTCCAAGCTAATAATAATATTTTGTACTATATACGTGTATTTACCAATCCCTCACACTACAAGCAGAATATGACACAAGGTCAACCTTTAAGCAGAGTTTAAATGGTTTGAATTCAGAGTTTTCTTTCATAGAGACTGGTTGCCTAACCAAGGCTCAAGAAATCAGTCTGTCCTACTATTTACCCATAGCTGGAGGGAGAATAGTTGGATTCATACCTTCCCCATGGGTATTAATGCTATGTGAAATGCAATCAGCCTTGTCCAGGATTTGAACTCGTATCACTGTGTCCATTTCCTATGACAATAACCATTACACCATGTACCATATATAATTGGAGACCATAACTGTTAAATTGACTTCAGCTTAAAATAAGCCAACAAGAGTTGACATGCCATAAAAGCAACCACTCACACAAATAAAGAAGCTACTTACTTTTTTTGTTCATATAATTGGACACATTTCAACCAAACAATTTTATTTGGTGGAAGGATTAAATTGGAACATTTGAATAATTCTTCACAATTAGCTTTCCAGCCTGATTCATCTTCCAAAACTGAAAAAGAAAGAATTTTTAGGAGGAAAACATTTCATTTTGAGTAAACCAAAAACTTTGGTTAAATCCACACTTATTCAGTTGACTTTAAAGTTATTTTTAGATTACTGAATTATCTAAGGGATGTCCCCACCAAAAAAAAAAAATAGCATAAAAAAATTGACTAATCCAACATGTTTAATACTAAGCAAATAAAGTATAGTTAATAAATTACCAGCAATAAGATCAGATAGAATGGCATGAGTTGAAACTTTCGTTTGAAATAACAAATGGCACAAGCCTCTAAGTGTGAATCTATGTGTGTATAGTATAATACTTTCCCTTTTTTATCCACTTGTCTCTCAGTATATAAACTTACAGTCACCTAACCTTATATATATATATATATATATATATATTGTCATCCACAGACAGACTGTTTTGTTCTATCAGAACTCTTCAGTGTGGCTAGACCTGCAGGACGCTCGAAGCCGGGATCGAAACCCGTCTAACTTTACGATAGATTAAGGTTTCAGACCACACGGATACAAGCGGACTACGTTGGCTAAGGGAATTTTAAGGTATTTTATTTTTAGCAACAGCAGCAGCAGCCTTTGTTTACATTTTTTAATACCCTATCGGCTACCAGAGTGCTCAATTCTTACGAAGAGCTTTGCATTACGCTACCCTTTCTGGATTTTCCATTTCTTTTTTGATTGGTTTGGTTTGGTTTCTTTGTTTAATGGCATATCAACCTTTGTAGGTTATTTAATGCCAAAGCCATTCTCTGAGAAGAACAGTAGTGGTATTATTTAACCCATAGCTGAGAGGATAAGAGGGTTCATACCTTTCCCAAGGGTATTTGCCCGAAAGTGAATGTAATAGCGTGACTGGAGTATGAACTCGCTTACTACGATTCTGCAGTCCATCGCTTTAACCATTACACCACGAGGACACCCCCGCTACATGAGTAGTACCCTACCCAATCATACTAGGTTCCTGGATAAGTCTGTCTGTCTGTCTGTCTATTGACGTTTGGTGTAGATTATTTAATGCCAAAGCCATTCTCCGAGAAGAACAGTAGTGTACTATTTATCCCATAGCTGGGAGGATAAGGGGGTTCATACCTTTCCCAAGGGTATTTGCCCGAAAGTGAACATAATAGCGTGACTGGAGTACAAACTCACTTACTCCGATTCCGCAGTCCATCACTTTAACCATTACACCACAAGGACACCCCCTTTTCTTTTTTGAGTATTTACTTTGATTCTACCAAAAGCAAACACAAAAACGCACACATTCACTTTCTCTCTTTGTTTTTCCTCTCTTTTATCTATCAATCTATACATGATATATTTTATTTGAATTGTTGACATAGCATAAGAATTAATTTATACATCTTTATAAAGAAATAAGTGAATTTGCAAACACACACATACACAAATGAATGTCTGCAGATATTCATAGCAATCTAATTTATTTGCATTCCAATGCTATTTATTATTCATTGCAATTTCATTAATTAAATGAATGAACCAATTTGAAATCTCACCAGGTAAAGCTTTTTCCAGGCAGTCAATTTTTGACTGAAAATTTACAGGTTTTCTAAAAGGAATGGAAGCAGATGTCTGAGATAAGATAAGTCCAAGACTTGGAGCCAACAACATCAGGAAATAAGTATATCTGAAAGGATAAAGAAAAGGTTTGGTTTGGAATCTTTGTTTAATGGTAGGTCAGCCTTCATGACTTACTTAATTCCAAAGCCAGGGCACCTCAAGTGGTGTAATGGTTAACAAGCTAGACTAGCAAACCTTCATGAGTAAGTTCAGGTCTCATTTGCTGCCCTATTCATTTGGCTTTGTGCCACATCAAACCAAAAAAGCTTTGTAAATTACTATTTAATTCCAAAGCCATCCTTGTAGAAGAAAAGTAGTGATACTATTTAACCCATAGCTTGTAGAAGTCACTGATCTAATGTGCAGAATAAATAACAATAATATCAACACTTACCAGCTCAGTGGCCCCAGCTAGTATCCATCTGACAGACAAAAATATAAAATGGGTGGTAACTCAGTACCGAGCCCTTTACTTGAGTGAAGCAAACTGGTATATATATACACTAATATACCTATTCATTGGGCCAGCAACCAATCACTGTCCAGAGAATGGAATTAGCCACTTGTGAATAATGGAATGTCCATATAATCTCACTTCAACTTGTGACTCATTGCTTTTATGCAAATAAGTGCTGACTCATAGCTACCGAGCTTTATGAAAAAATACCAACATAGCTGAAGGTATAAGGGGATTTGTACTTTCCCAAAAGGTATTAGTCTGAAAAAAAAAGTCCAATAGTGTGACTGGAGTTTGAACTCACTCACTATGATGTTGAAGTCCAGCAAGTTAGCCACTATACCACAGTTAACTCTCACAAGAAAAGAAAAGAAAAATTATTTGTGTAATGATGCATAAGTAAACTTTTCAGTTATGTTGGTTGGTTGGGTTTTACAGCATATCAACTCTTGTGGAATGCCAAATCCTGTTCATATAAATAAGTAAGTAAGTTAGCGACTGTAGTCGAGAGTGACTCAAAGGCTCCCTTTTCAACAGCTACTACACCGATGAGTAGGGGAGGGTGCCACTCCTTTCCCTGGATTGCTCCACTTTACTCTTGATACGTACCTTATAATGCTGAGTGTTAAGCAAGGAGGTATCAAGTACCATTTTTTAAGTCTTTGGTATGACTTGATTGAACTCCGGTCTCCCGGATCATTGGCAACACTCTACCCACTAGGCTAATGATTTGTACACAGTTTATAGGTAACATTTTTAAATGAGCCAGAGCACATTTGTTTGCTCAGTTAAATGGTTAAACAGTTCTATTTTACCTATGGATAAGAGCCTATCAGGTACTACCATTCCAGGTCAGAGTGGACCTGGGAGTAATAGTTATGAAGGGGTACTCCAAATTCCCCAAAGCTCTAGGACCTTAGCTTCATGATCAGATGGTTTAGTGTCATATCCATGACACTTGTTGGGTGGGGGAAGTTTTACTCCACTACAGAGATGCAATTCAGTGTATTCTACAGCCCCAGTCATGGGGTTACTTAATGCTGAAATTTTATTCTTTAGTAAACGTTTGATTATAATTATAGCAATTTAGTTTGGTTTATTTGTTAAATGGTATATCAATTCATTGTGGGTTATTTAACATCACATTGTGTCTAGAAGTTATATCATAAATTGCAAGTAAATATTTTAAGTGCTTGATAATCAAAATATAATAATTAACTCACTTTGAGAAATTATAATGGACAGAGTGAGTTGCCCGTGGTGTAATAGTTATCATTCTAGGAAATGGACATGGCGACATGAGTTCAAATCCTGGACAAGACTGATTGCATTTCACATAGCACTAATACTCTTGGGAAAGGTATGAATCCAATTATTCTCCCTCCAGCTATGGGTAAATAGTAGAACAGACTGGGTTCTTCAGCCTTGGTGAGGCAACTAGTTTAGGAGAAGGAAAACTCTAAATTCAAACCTGTTAAACTCCACTTAAAAATTGACCTTGTGTTATATCCTGCCCGAGCAGAGGGGTTGGTAAATATGATAATGGACAGAGTGAGTGTGAACATTGCCCCTACACTATTAAGTTACAAATTGGATTGGGAATGTGCTAACAAAGATTCTGCTACAATATGCCATTTTTCCTATGTTAAACTAACACCATCAGATCATTAGATGTATACTGTAGGAATTCTCAAATATGTGTCCTGGTTATGACACTAAATGGCATCAGGTGGTGAGGCCACAGCTATAGAGATTGTGGAGTATTCCTTCATTGCCATTACTTCCACTTTGACTTGGAGTGGTAGTACCTGTCGTAGGTCATCAATGGGTCAAATAGATTTGTTTGAAAATTATTCATATTTTCCAAGTGCAAAAAACCTTAAATGACTACACAGAAAGTATAAATATAAACCGGATATCCTAAACTCTAGGTATAAGACAATCCTAGACAAGTTGATATGCCATTAAAATCAATCAGTTATAAGTACAATAATTCAGTTAATTGCATCAAGCTAAATATTACTATCAGATTCTTCAATCCAATATCTTCAAGTCAAAATTTCATTGATTTCATAAAATGTATTTCTAATAAGTTTTTAAGTGCAAAAAACCTTAAGAAATTTGATTCATTTGTAAATGTTTGATTATAATCATAACTATTTTTATTTGGTTTGGTTTATTTCTTGGATGGCATATCAACTCCTCATGGGTTATTTAATGCCAAAATTTGATTTATTTGTAAACATATTTTCAATGATTCCATTACATTTTTTCTAAATTGTACTTTTTTAAAAATTTGTCAATAATCATTTGTTTGCACATGGTTATATGAATCGAAGCATTCATATCTAATACTAATAATTTCTGAAAAGATCTATTTGATCCATAGTTGGGTTCCTAACAGGTACTACTACTCTGGGTCAAAGTGGACCTGGGAGTAATGTCAGTAGAAAGAGTACTCCAGAACTGGACCCTCACCACTGTATGCAGTTTATTTTCATACTCGGGACTTTCCTTTGCTGTTGGTATATTCTAAGTCCCATTGACAGGATGATGTCCTTATGAAGCACACCATACTTGAGGTCTTTTAAAAGAGTATGAAATGGTTTGGTTTCTTTGTTTAATGGCATATCAACCTTTGTGGGATATTTAATGCCAAAGCCATCTTTGCAGAAGAACAGTAGTAGTACCGTTTAACCCATAGCTGTGGTGGGGTGGATAAAGAAGTTTATGCCTTTCCCAAGTGAACATAATAGTGGAGTATGAAATGATTGGCAAAATGTGAAAGAGGATGATGAAAATGATAAAAAAGAATTCTTAAGGTTAATCTTACTGATTTGGGATACTGTCTGGAAAGAGAAATCCATGCCAAGCAACGTTTCGCAAATTCAAGGAAATCGGAGGTCCAATCACAATTCTCAGAAGTTCAACCTAAAAATAAAATTAGGAAATTTATAATCAATTGCAAAAGAAAACAAATACATTTTTTGGACAACTGAAATCCTTCTTCAAATTTTTGACGTCATTAACACAATATTTCGATTCATCTATTCTTCAGTCTTCATTAGATTGTCCAGTCAGCTGGGGTTGTAGAATACACCCGCTGCATCTCTGCAGAGGGTTAAAACCCTCTGCCCAAAATGAGTGTCATGAATATGACACTCAACAATCTGATGATAAGGTTCCAGTAATGCTGGAGCTTTGGTGAATGCAGTGTACCTCTTCATTGCCACTCCTCACAGGTCTACTTTGGCCTGGAGCAGTAGCACCTGATAGAGTCCTATCTATGGGTCAAATAGAACTTAACCATAGTTTCGAGAGTTTACTGTTTTTGCATTCAAACTGCGTATTTATTATAATCTGAATTGCTCAAAATAGAACTGCTTTGACATGTAAACTGTGTGCTTATGCTAAATTGAATTGTATGAAACAGAACTGGTTTTTAACATTGAAACTGTATGACACTAAACCGAATTGTTCGTAAAAAAAAACTATACTTGTACTAAACTAAATTGTTTGAATTAGAACTGACTAAACTGATTAGCTTAAAATAGAAATGTTTTTGTCAATTAAACTGTGTACTTATGCTCAACTGAAGTATTTGAAATAGAACTGTTTATTTGTATAAAAATGGATTTGGCATTAAAAAACCAACAAGGGTTGATATGCCATAAAACACAAACAAAAGTCTTCATCACAACTTGCGATGGTGGAATCCCTAAGGTGGCCTGATATTATGTTCAACTTCTCTTTGACAACTTCTGCGGCAATACTATAGCCAAGTTGGAGGTGTTTGTGGGAAAATATTCATCATCATAGGAAATGTAAATGGCAAACTGGGATCAAATCCTGAAAGAGGTTTGGTTTGATTAGGTTTTATGGCATATCAACCATTGTAGGTTATTTAATGCCAAATCATCTTTATACATATATATTAAATATATAGGATTTGGTTTGGTTTAATGGCATATCAACCATTGTAGGTTAATTACTGCCAAATCCTCTATATACATATATATTAAATATATAGGATTTGGTTTGGTTTAATGGCATATCAACCATTGTAGGTTATTTAATGCCAAATCCTCTTTATACATATATATTAAATACATAGGATTTGGTTAGGTTTTATGGCATATCAACCATTGTAGGTTATTTAATGCCAAATCCTCTTCATACATATATATTGAACATATATGATTTGTAAATACATTTTTTTGATAATGTTTTTAAATGAGTTGAAGCTCATTCTTTTGCACATAGTTAAATGGTTCTAACTATTGTTATGTATCACTATTGATTTAATAAAACAGTCATTTGTTTATACACAGTTAAATGATCAAACAGTTCTATTTCTAACAATTCAATTTAGCATACGTCATTTGTTTACACTCAGTTTCCATGTCAAACAGTTCTATTTGACCCATAGATAAAACTCTATCAGGTGCTACCATTCTGGGCTCGAGTGGACCTGGGAGTGATGGCAATGAAGGTGTACTCTGAATTCCTCAAAGCTCCAGCATTACTAGAGAATCATCATTAGATTGCTTTGTGTCATATACAGGACACTCAGCAGAGATGCAGTTGGTGTATTCTACAGTTCCAGCTGACTGGGCCAAAAATCCTCAATAAGACTGTTTGCATTTCAGACAGCACTTATCACTAATACTTTTGGGAAAAGTATGACTCCAATTATCCAGCTATGGGTAAATTGTAGATAGGCTAGGATCTTTAACCATGGTATGGCAACCAGTCTAGGAGAAGGAAAACTCGGAATTTAAACCTATCAAACTCTGCTAAAAAATAGACCTTGTGTCACATGCTGCTTGTGCAAAGTGGTTGGGTAAATATACATTGCTAAGTTGTATGCATTTACCCAACCCCTCCACCATAAACAGAATGTGACACAAGGTCAGTTTTAAGCAGAATAAAGCTGGTTTGAATTAAGATTTTTCATTCTCCTTGACTGGTTGCCTAACCAAGGCTAAAGAACCTAGTCTGCCCTAAAATTTACCAGTAACTGGGAGAAGAAGAGATGAATTCATATCTTTCCCAATGGCACTAGCATGAAGTGAAATGCAGACAGCCTGTCCAGGATTTGACCTCAGGTCATTGATTCCATTTCCTAAGATGTTAACCATTACGCTAATGTTCTAGGCAACTTTGCCTAGGCTAGTACCAACATCCAGGCACTGATCTACAGCGCTCACAAGATGGACAGATGCCATAGTAATCGAGGAAACAAGATAGTGTCAACAAATTGGCCATGAAAAGAAATATGAATGGATAAATTGAATGAATGAACAGAAATGTTCGGATTTAGACAATGCACTCAGCCCAAGCAACAGTCATGATAATCATTTGTTAAATCTATCAATACATTAGAGTATAGAAAAGTTCTCAGCCAAACCAAGAAGAGAATTATCTAGAGTTATGAAACATACATGCTATTCCATAAATTTATCCTGTAATTCAACACATTTGGGCACATCATTTCCCAATTTTCTTTAAACCTTCCTCCAAGAATTCAATAAAAATTTTTTAAAGAAAAGTCATTTTTTTATTGGTTAGGCTAAGAATCTTTCAGCACTTCCTTATACTTACATGCTGATTGCATGTTGAATCATCATATCAGACAGAGGACCAATTGGATTTGGCTCTCATATAGTAAAGTCTGTGTTTAAATTGATATAATCTGAACAGATTAAGAATACACTTACCACTGATTTTCCAAAGATTTCTTTCAATTCTTCTGTGACAAGTAAAGTCTTTAGCATTGAAGGACATTGTGATTGTTTCAGTAAGTAGACCTAAAAAACGAAAAAGGAAAGAAAAAGTCAAAAGGAAAAAAGAGAAAAAGAAAGAGTAAAAGAAGAGAGAAAAGAAAAAGAGAAAAGAAAAATTAAGTAGATGAGAAAGAAAAAGAAAAGAAAAAGATAGAAAAAGAAAAGAGAAAAGAAGAAAAGAAAAAGTTAAAAAAAAAAGAAAAAGGAGAGACAAGAAAAAGAAGGAAAAGAAAAAGAGAAAAGAAAAAAGAGAGAAAAGAAAAAGGGAAAAGAAAAATTAAGTAGATGAGAAAGAAAAAGAAAAGAATAAAATGGAAAAAGATAGAAAAAGAAAAGAGAAAAAGAAAAAAAGAAAGAAGAAACAAGTGCAAGAGTGTTTGTTTGTTTTGGTTTTATGGCACATCAATACTGTAGGTTATTAATGCCAAATCTATTTTTATATGTATAAACAGTTCTATTTCGAACAATTCAGTTTAATATAAATACAGTTTCAATGTCAAAAAACAATTCTATTTCAAACAATTCAGTTTAGCATACAAAAACAGTTATATTTCAAATGATTCAGTTTAGTATAAGTACGCAGTTTAAATGTCAAAACAGTCCTTTTACAAGCAATTCAGTTTAGCATATGTACACGGTTAAGTTCTATTTGACCCACGGATAGGACCCTATCAGGTGTTACCACTCTGGGCCAGAGTGGACCTGGAAGTGATGGCAATGAAGGGGTATTATGTATTCTCCAAAGCTCCAGCATTACTGGAGCCTCACCATCAGATTGTTTAGTGTCATATCCAGGACACTTGTTGGGGGGAGGTCTTACCCCTCTGCAGAGCCACAGACAGTGTATTCAACAGCCTCAGCCAAGTGGGCTCCTCCTGCTTGTGTAGAGGGATTCATAAATCTTCATGAAGATTTTTTTAGGTGTTACAAGGATGATTTGAAAGTTTTGTAATCCATGCTTGGTTGCTGCATGTATATCATGTGACTGAAGCAGTTTAAGTCATTGTTGGTAACTGCATTGCTTCACTTTGTGATTTGAAAACCACTCTGATGAATGTGTAAAGTAATCTAATTCAGAATCTTATGCCTTACAAGTTTGTTTGAAATAGTCATAATGCCACGGAAGTAACCAAAAACATTTCTGAACACAATAAAGATAATTGGAAAAATTTTGCTTGGGTTGCAAGAACCTTGATGATCAGGCAAAGACAGCTAGGTTTATGACTGTTGATTCTGAGGCTGTGCTCAAAGCCATAGAGACAAATCCAGCAACTAGCACTCAGTGATTATCAAAGAAGCAGAGTATTTTACAGTCCAGTGCAGTCCATCACCTTCACGACTTTGGCAAAAGTATCGGGAGCTACTGAATTGTGTCTAATGTTACCAAAATATTGTAAAACTTTTGACTCAGACAAATAGCATGTATATTATTTCTTACAAATTTGGTTTCATTTATTTTTATAAACATTTAAGTGTTACTTACATCACCAAGTGATCTCTCCAGTTGGGAAGTGATTAAAAGTAGAGAAAGTAAATCATTCACTGCACATCGTTCATTTAGAAGTTGAAAGGCCTCAGAAAAAACCTGCAAAGTTTTTAGAGAAAAGTCAATGCTCAAGTACAAAAAGCTGTTTTTTTTATAATTCTTATGAGATTCTTGGAGTTTTTGATGACACAAAAAATAATCATAGTTGGCATAAATTTTGTGGGCTATTGGCCTAATGAGTAGAGAGTTTGCTAATGGTCCGGTAGACCAGGGTTCAGTCCCAGGTCGAGTCATATCAAAGACTCAAAAAATGGTACTTGATGCAGCCTGGCTTAACACAGCATTATCAGGTAAGGTTCAAGGGTAGTGGAGCAATCCAGGAAATGGAGTAGCGCCCTCTCCTACACCTCAGGGTAGTAGCTATTGAAAAGGGAGCCTTTCGGGCCACCTTTGACTAAGGTTGCCAACTTATTATATCTCTCCCAGATTAGTACAAAAAGATATAGACAATAATAATGATAGATATGAATTAGTGGTTCCCAACCTTTTTATGCAAATACCCACACAAAATACTTAAATGCCTTCTATTGCCCCCAAATTACACTCTTATGCAAATCACTGCCTCCAAATTATATCCTTATGTAAGCAACAGCTTCATATTAAACCCTTATATAAGTTAGTCCCCAAATTAAACTCTTATAAAAGTCACTGCTTCTAAATTATATCCTTATATATGTTAGTCCCCAAATTAAACCCTTATGTAAGTCAACACCCCCAAATTATACCCTTATGTAAGTCAACACCCCCAAATTATACCCTTATGTCAGTCGCCACCCCCAAATTTTACCCTTATGTAAGTCACCACCCCCAAAGTTTAGCCTTATATAAGTCATTACTGCTAAATTATACCCTTACATAAATCAACACTCCCTCATAACTCCTAACACTTTTCTAGGAAATAATACATCAACATATTCAGTAGTTGAAAGAGAAAAGTTCATAATCATTATAAACTGAAGACACAAGATTTTTTAAAAATTTGACTCAAAATCCATAAGCTGTTCAACTTTTAAAAAAATCTAATAAAAAAAAAATCCTTTCTTTTTTAGTTAGGCTGAGAACTTTTCAGCACCCCTTCGTAAATCTCTCAAATTACAAGCATTAAAACACAATTTTACACAAATGGATATTAATTTTATCTTTTTTTTTTTTTTGTTGACGTAAGCAAATAGACACACTTTACTCTGATTTAGAATTTAATCGATTTTTGGAAACTGGACAAACTGTTATTGTGCGATGCTACAGGGAACAACTGGCTCATTTGAATGATAATTAAAGCTTGATAATGTGTTTAAATTTTGAGCAGATTTTACAATAAAAAATTAGAATGGAATCTTGATATGTTTCGGCTTCTTTGTTTAATGGCATATCAATCATCATAGGTTATTTATCAATGCCAAAGCCAATCCTTGAAGAATAGCAAATGGCATTATTTAAAAACTGACCTTTTATTGTTGTTGTTGTAGGAAACGAACATGGCAACCTGAGTTCATACCTGAACAAGGCTGTTTGCATTTCACCTAATGCTAGTACCCCTGGGAAAGGTGTGAATCTAATAATTCTCCCTCCAGCTAAGGGTAAAATAAAAGAGCAGAGTGAGCTCTTTAAGCTTGGTATGGCAACTGGTCTGAATACCAACCAGTATTATTTAAAATTTGAGGAATTCAGTAAATACAAATTAAGTGATGGCCTAAGGCAACAAATAGGGAGCACATAGTGAGAATAAAACTCATATAATGTCCATGATGATGTGTACTGATAATTTACCTGAGGATTTCCTGTCCATAACAAAAGATCAGAATACTGATCGTCATACTGTCGTCTTGTCAGTTTCTCCAGTTCTATTTTAGCCGCCTGAAAACATGGGGCTAATTTTCTGATGCAGCACCTGAAATATTCTGGAGTATCTTCTTTATCTGACAAAAAAAAACAAAACAATATTACAACAAAAGAAGAATACATAATAGCAAAGCAAAATAGGAAAGTTTCTTTCTTTTAACTTGAAAACAATCTGTTATGTCATAGACTGATCAGTGAAGAAGTTTATATGGATGTATAAAATTAGGGTCATTCAAAAATGGTCCTTATTGGAAAAATACAGACTAAGGAAACAACAAGGAAGCCAGAAAAATACTTTGATGACTGAATAATGATGCTATGAATTGATATGATAGTTTCTGAAAGGTGGGAAAAATATTTTCATGACTGAATAATAATGCTAACGGTAATAATTTATAAGAAGAGATTTTGTCAAAAAGCCGGAAACTTTGAATCGATAAAAAACAAATAAATGTTAAATTTCACAGTAGAGTAAGGCTTTGCTAAAATGAGCTTTGTTTGGTACAAGGTCAGAAAATATGAGGTAAAGAATCTCAACTCACTCGTAGTGTGAGAATTAATTTTTATTTATTGCAGACATTTTGTCCTCATCTTGGTAGTTTTTGTGTTGTTTCTTCTTTCACTATGTTTCGGCCAAATTTCACCTCTGGCCTTCTTCAGGTGTTTTACCGCGAACTTGGATAGGAATGCTGAGTCTTGTAACCGTATCCCCAGTAATTACTGCCTTCCATAGTTGTTGTCTATCGCACCACGTTTTTTTTACTGGGGATATGGTTACAAGACTCAGCATTCCTATCCGAGGTCGCGGTAAAACACCTGAAGAAGGCCAGAGGTGAAATTTGGCCGAAACGTAGTGATAGAAGAAACAACACAAAAACTACCAAGATGAGGACAAAAAGTCCGTAATAAATAAAAATTAATTCTCAGATTAAGAAGCCTCATCTCAAAATGATTCCAATTAAAGACAATCACTCGTAGTGGTCTGTTTGACGATCCCACTAATCATTATACCATGCGACATGCCATAGCAGAAAAATAGTTTAAGTATTTTATGTTTGGTTTGGTGTCTTTGTTTAATGGCATATAAACCAAAAAATTATTTAGCCATTCAATAAAAATGAATTCTTTTTAAATATCACATTGATATTTAAAATAATGAAAGAAAAATAACTAACAATTTAAATTCCTTAACATCTCTTTAAGTCTTTTCAACTCTGGTTAATGAAACAAATATGTTTGTTTTCAACTGAAGATAATAACTGCGATGTAACAAGCACCTGTGATAATTAATTTTCTAAATATGTCAGCAGCCTAGTCAACTGGGGCTGTAGAATACACTTATTGTATCTCTGCTAAAGGCTAAGAACACCCCATTTCCAACAAGTGTCCTGGATATGACACAAAACCATCCGATGGTGAGGCTCCAGTAATGCTGGAGCTCTGGGGAAAGAGGGGTATATCTTCATTGCCATTGCTCCAGAATGGTAGCCCCTGATAAGATCCCATCTATGGGTCAAATAGAACTATCTGATATTTAAACTGTGTACAAACAGATGACTTATGTTTAATCAAATTGCTAGAAATTTAACTCTTGGAACAGTTAACTGTGTAAACAAATGATTGATATGTAATCAAATTGTTAGTCTTTGATAGCAATAACTGAAACCATTTAACTGTGTAGAAACAATAATAGAACTAGTGTACAACAAATTAGTTCCAATTCATTTAAAAATGAAATTACTTAGGCAGGAGGTGTGCAAACAAATGACTGATGTTAAATAGTGATTCTTACATAGCAATACTTGAAACCATTTAACTGTGTGCAAAAGAATGAGCTTCAGCTCATTTAAAAATGTTATCTACAACCTATGCTTTTATAAATCATACATATTCAATACATATGTATAAAGAGGATTTGGCATTATATAACCTATAATGGTTGATATGCCATGAAACCCAATAAAACCAAATCCTATATATTTGATTCATATGTATAAAAAGGATTTGGC